>ML677391.1:105942-684902 GCA_007922305.1 Dermatemys mawii | reverse complement strand
GACACAGGTACCCCTCTGAACACAGCTCTCTCACACACACACACACATCTGACACAGGTACCCCTATGAGCACAGCTCTCTCACACACACACACAGCCGACACAGGTACCCCTATGAACACAGCTCTCTCTCACACACACACACATCTGACACAGGTACCCCTTTGAACACAGCTCACAAACACACACACACATCCGACACAGGTACCCCTATGAACACAGCTCTCTCACACACACACACACATCTGACACAGGTACCCCTATGAACACAGCTCTCTCTCACACACACACATCCGACACAGGTACCCCTCTGAACACAACTCACAAACACACACACACATCTGACACAGCCACAGGTACCCCTATGAACGCAGCTCACACACACACACGCATCTGACACAGGTACCCCTCTGAACACAACTCACACACACACATCTGACACAAGTACCCCTATGAACACAGCTCACACACACACACACATCTGACACACCTCACTAACATGCATCTGATACACACACACATACGGGAGGGAGACAGTTCAATCCGATGAGATTCTGATGGCACGACAAGCTAGACGTCTGTTGTCAAAACAGAAGAAAATGTGAGGCCCCTCGGAAGAGAGGACGCGCAGTCTTGGGGCTTGATCCCCGAGCCCCTTTGGCAGTACTGCCCTAGATCCCCAGGCCAGCTTGGCCATCTCTCTCCCCCTCCCTTCGCCAAGCCCAAAGTCCCCTCATTGCTTGGTGACAAGAAGGCTTAAGACTGAGAAAACCTCTTTCTCGCCCAAGTATGTCTCCTGGTCTCCATCTCTCCTTTTACCCCCTGGTTACACACTCATTCCCCTCAGGGCTTGGAGTGGACTTTGCCAAAGCCCCGCTCCTTGGCTTCCATTTGTTCTATGCCAGCTGCTCTCACATCTCGAGCAGTTTCCAGGTTTTTTGCAGCGGTTGTTTGCTCCATGGGTTGGGAGATCAGTGAGGAAATATTGGAATGGATGATGTTCTGACTTGGCTTTAATGTGTAGCCTTCTAGTGCTGAATGCCCCTGCACAGCTCGCTCTCTCTGGTACTTACAGCATTGTAGATGAGTACCTCAGATTTTACTGTGTGTACCCTCACACCATCCCTGTGAGGTAAGCTAGGGCTGTTATCCCCATTTCACAGATGGGGACCTGAGGAACAGAGGAAATTAAGTGACTTGCCCAAACTCATACAGGAAGTATGTGGCAGAGCTGGGACTCAAACCCAGATCACTTAAGGCAGTGGTTAGCACCATAGTCACTGGGCCATCCTCCCACACGTGATGGAGGTGTCGGCAGAACTGTGGGACTTCCTGCCAATCAGTGTGATTTGCTATTAAACCTGAGCACCAGACTTTGATGTCATATAATAATCCCCAGCTCTTATCATCGGTACATCTCAAAGTGGGTTACAAAGGAGATCAGTAGCAGTATCCCCATTTCATTAATGGGGAGACTGAGTCATAGAAGAAGAGACTGAGCCAAAGTCACCCAGCAGGCAAGCAAGGAATAGAACCTACCTACCTGAATACCAACCCAGTAGGCCACACCGCCCCCATAGAGAATGGGTTGCATTGTAGTGTTGAATAACTTTAGCAGTGTTTTGGGAGGGGTGAATCTCCTGTACTGCTGCCAACTCTGCCATTTCAGCATTAGTTTCATATTTGCTGTTTTTCTTTAAAGCCCCAGCTTCTGGAGTCATGGGATTACATCAGATTCCAACTTTTGTTTTATTTGGTGAGATTCCAGTTCTCCCGGGTGCAGAGTAAACCTTGGAAACATGAACCCCCACGGCTCAAAACCCAGAAGAGAAATACCACCCCCCCCATCCCAAATGTATTACTTTTTAAATCTCTTAGATTTTAAGCCAATCTCATGAATAGGGGGGCGGGCAGGGAGATTTCACTCATAGATCCCAGGGCCCATTGTGAACACATGGTTTGACCTTGTGAATATAACACAGGACAGAGAACTTCCCCAAAATAATTCCTAGAGCAGATTTTTTCTGAAAAATATCGAATCTTGATTTAAAAATGGCCAGTGATGGAGACTCTACCGTGACCCTTGGGAAACTGTGCCAACGGTTAATCATGCTCCCTGGTAAAAATTCACGAGTGCTGATGTTTTGGTGCTGGAAATCCTGCCAATGGTTTCTCTATGGAACATGGAGCTTTGCCTTGTAATGCTCGGGTAGCCAACACAAAGCTCCCTAATGCACTTTGAACAAGGCCCAGGGCTGTATAATTAAGGGTGCGTTCAATGTCCATGTCTCTCGGGCCTTTCATTCTGAAACAGCCTCTTTTTTTTTTCTTCCAGTTGCCTTGTAAGAGCTGCAGCAGGTTTCCAAGTGGCACAAGTTTCTTCCCTGTCTAAACATCCCTCCCCTCCCTTCAGCTGGAGCCTGGGAAAAGTGGTCTATGGGTTACTCACACTGGACATGCGGATCATGGCCCCATTGACGTCAATGGGAGTTTTGCCATTGCTGCTTTGCTACTGATTGGAAATGGGGGATCCTGGTTGGCTCCAAACTCCACTCTGGACCTGGTGAGTCTAGGGTGCCCAGCTGTCCCGATTTTATAGGGACAATCCTGATTTTGGGGAGTTTTTCTTATATAGGCTCTCCAACTCCCTGTCCCAATTTTTCACACTTGCTGTCTGGTCACCCTAAGCGAGTCTTTGCTCCAAAGAAGCTTTGACCCTCCATGCCGGGTACCACGGCTTGTTATTTCATCAAACCCCAGAAGACTGAGGAGGATGGAGCGGGGGATTCAGTTCAGACCCCCAGAGGGCTGGCACAAGGAGGCTTTCATCTGGGCCATGCTGTGGAACCCGTTTCCTGGAGGAGAAGTGACCTCTTTGTGGTGGTAAAAGATCCGACAGCATCTTCTGCGAGAGAATGCGAGTCCAGGGACCCGATTCTTCACTGCCCTGCATCGCTGTTCACACCGGTGCAGAACGAGGGTAAAGTGATACCGTTCTGATCGAACAGCGCTGTGTGGACACCTTAGATTGGCTAAAATGGCTGCACAAGGTGTAGGGGGAACAGACACAAATGTCCTGGCCAAATTACATCCCGCCCACCTAACATTGTCCATGCACATCCACTGGACACCGGTTCCTTGACTTCCTCTCTTCTTGATTACCCTGCCACTGCATTTCCACTGTGGTTGAAACAATCTTTCTAGCATTAGCATTTTTATTCTCATAGCCCCTGCTGGTGCCAGCCAAAATCAGGGCCCCAGTGCGCTAGGTGCTGTACAAACATAGAGTGGGCGATAGTCCCTGCTCTTAGAGTTTCCAACTTTAAAGAGACAGAGGGGAAAGGGAGACACAGATAGAGGAAGTGATTGGCCAAGATCATACACCTGCTCCAGTACTGGGTCCTACTCCAGTACCCTAGCGATTAGACCAGCCCCTAACTTCCCTCACAGGGCTATTGCTATACCTAATTAGTAAAAGCCTATCAAGAGCCTTGAGATCCTCAGAGGGGGAATGCTGTAGTTACACCAGCTATTGTAACAGGACGAGATCTGGTCACTCTGCATTGCTAACAAGGCTTGCAGAGGGAGTGCCTTGTTTACTGGCAGTCATGGGGCAGCCCCGTGTGGGCTTTCAATCACTTCTTGCTTGTTCTATTGGCTGTTGGTATCTCTGCAAATGCAGCTTTGACTGCACCTGCTAATTACCAAAGGCCAGCGCTGACTTTGTGTAACAAGATTTAGAGCAGGTCTCCGAAGGATACGCTCACTCACTCCCCCCGCCCAGCTCATTCCCAAAGTGGGAGGTGGATTTTTTATTTTATTTTGTATCTCTTGTTCTGCTCTCATTTGCATGAGACTGCGTGGGTGGCGGGGAGTTTTTTCTTTTTATTATTGTCATCTTTCAAAGGGAACGTGTTATGAAAGCAGATTTTATCCTGCTTTATCTGGAAAGCGAGTCGTAAATATTCATCTGCAGAGATCCTGCATCCAAAGACTGAAGAAATGAACAGCACGGAAATGACGTGGGGCCCAGCTCTGCCCCTTGGTTACATGCACTCATTGATCTCAGACTGAATTTGGCCCTCGGTGAACCATTCATATACCCGCTGCATTCTGCCATGAAGAAGCCTGCCTGGCCACTGCTGCACAGTAGAGCAACCTCAGGGCTGCTCTAATTTATGCTATATTTTCCCCGGGGACAGCTGTAATGCAATGCATTCCAGCCATTCCTCCAACAGGTCTGCGAGCAGGCTGGTACAGGTGCTGAGAGCAGCATAGGGGGTGGTTAGGGCCTGATTCTTGATTATACTATGTCTTTCCACCTGTATCTGAGTTCCCTGCTCTCCTAGAAGCTCTGCTCTGCCCTGCCGTCCTCATGCTGGCAAAACTCCCATTTCTTCAGTGGGCTCTTGCCTGGAGTACGGTCTGCAGTCCGGAGCCCCTTGCGGCCAAGCTCAGGGAAGAATCCAAACCCACGTCACATTCACCAAAGGGGATGGCAGGCTGCGAAGGGTCTCGTGGGTATGTACAAAACAAACTGCAGGCAAATCTGCTTGATTATCTGAGCAAGGGCAAAGGAGTTCACTTAACCCCACTCCCCAGCTGCTCACAGTTACAGCCTAGTCTTCCCAGAGCTAAAACATCTAGGACAGAGAGTTAAAGAAATTGCTGCAGCTCAATAGGAAATTGTTAATAACACAAACAGCAGGAGCTGGAAAAGGCTATCTAGGCTAACATGCTTGCTCACTATTTGCTTTATTGTAGTCCCACCTTCCTGTCTTGTTTTAAATACACCCTTCTCCTGACACAAACATGGTTACATCTTGCATGTGTTTAGATTTTGCTTTGCTTGTCCTGTGCAGTAACTTATTCCAGATGTGTTACTCTTTACATAATGTCATTCTATCCACGTCCTGTACTTATTGTTTACTGATTTAATATGTTATGTCCCTTTGGTTTTTTAACTCTGCCGCAGTGGAAAAAATAATTATCCCCCTTAGCTTTACTGATGGTTTTCAACCATTCAGAAAACGTTATCGTCTTCCAATGAGAAATAGTTTGAACACATGCAGCCACTTTCGCTGTGAAAAAAAAAATCCAAAGTGCTTTGTAAGCTACATACAGACACATCACTGAAATGCAGCTGCCTCTGGGGTGTAGGGTGGCAGCCAAGTAGAACAAGTGATGGTGAGGGAAAATGTTAATGGTGCATGCACCACAAGGGAAACCAGCTCATTCTGCCATGGCTATATAAGCTCTGCAGGCTACACAGCCAGCCCATGGTATAGTGAAATCCAACAAAATAATTCTCTTTGACTCTTTGTTCTCACGCTTTAGATTGGAAAGCAAGTAGCTACCGCAAATACAAAGGAAGATGCAGTTCCTGCCCTGAGAGCTTTCATTCTAATCTCTCTTTTGTGGAAGAGGCAAAAAAATGGCATAAAATGATCAGGCACTCACACTTTACAATAATACGACCCAACTGCCTTGATCCACTGCTGTTAGGCCTATTAGACTACCACCAGAGTGAGGCACTGCCTTCCCAGGGTTATGGCCCTGCCTGTCACCATCTTTTTCTGAGCAATGGGACCAGCAGAACATGAATTCTGCAGGGGTGTGATGCACTGGTTGGGCCATGGGCTTATTTTGCCTTATGCCTTTGATGGGTTGAGTCCCTTATGGTTTTCCATGCCTGGATGTGGCGTGTGCAGAACTCATAAGCGAGCCCAGTGCTCAGCTTGGGGAGGCTCTGAGAAAGGGGGCTCGCAGCTCAGCACAGAGAATCGGGAGAGCTTCGTTCTGTTCCTGTCACCAGCGAGTCGCACGTCCCTCTCTCTGAACTGGTGGCTTAATTCGTTGCAGTCCCCACAGCCCATGGGGATCCTCAGGAGAGAAGGGCAAAGCACTGGGATACATGATGTAGCTTTGCTGGGTTATTCAAAGTCCTGTAGGATGTTGCTGAGATAGACTCAGGAGAAGTCCACCTCTATTGTCCAAGGCCTACAGTTTATAATGGCCTCTTCCTCCCTTCCCTGGCTTCCTACCCAGGCACACAGACAGCAGCTGTCTCAGAGTGTTGCCAAGGCTGGTTCCCAGGAGTCTGCTGCCCCATCTGCACAGAGAACACGCCCCTGTGCTGGGAAGGTCTCCAAGGACCTGGTGATTTCCGGTGACACCATTGGACGCAGCTGGGTTACCTGAATCCGTTCTCAGAACCAGGCTCTCAATAGCTGTTTCAAGACCCAGCCTGGTTCCCTGGGCAGACAGGCCTGCAAGCAGCGGGTACTGTTCTCTCCCTCCCATGTACTGGCCTACAGCATGGCCCCAGCCTGAGCATACTGGCGAGGGGGAGTTATCGCCAATGTTTGTACAAACTGAAAAGATTATGGCCCGAGCCTGGGAAGAGGCCATTGCAATCTGAACGGCTGCCATGAATGTCAAATCTGTCCTCCCCCTGCTGCTAATCACAGCTCCGGCTGGCCCAGGCTGTTTGAATGGATAATAGTGACCTCCCAACTCTGCAGGGTTCATCTCTTAGTGTAGGGGTTTATCCTGCTTCCATCAACGTAGGATTTGAACGCCTTATACGTAAAATTGAGTGATGTCCCGAGTGGACTCCATGGACTCTCAGACACTTCTCCCTTCCTGGGGTGAGAACTGCTAGGGGGAAGGTTTCATTTTTGGAAGGGGAGAGTTAAAGTTGTAATGGCCTGATTCTGAGACACACTGAGCACCCATATCTATACTCCACACCCATTGGAGCTGGAGGTGTTCAGCAGCTCCGATTTAGTTTTAAGTGGCTGTCACGTGTACGTCATTATGCCTGCCAGTTGGTGGCTGAAAAGCGGGGCGGATGTATCCAATAACAGGTTGGATTTATTGAAGGCTTTTTAGTATTGTAGGTTCTCTTTTCTAGTTGAAGAGTTTTTAATGACTGTTTTTTATCCTGAGATGCCAAGTTCAGGAGGCACAGGTCTGCCTTTAGGCATTTGAATCTACGGATCATAGCGAGGGGACAAGCTGAATTAGTTGAAAAAATGGGAAATTTCCTGCCAAAATTTTGGCTCATCTTGTTTCTTCCATTGAAAAACTTCTACACTGGAAACTTTTAAGCCATCTGTAAGTCCAGACTCTGAGGATCCAAACAAAGAACCAATGGCTGGAAGTTGAATCTAGACAAATTCAGATTGGAAATGAGGTGCAAATTTTTAAGTGAGAGTAATTAACCATTGGAACAACTTAAAGGGTTGTGATGGATTCTTCATCACTGCATATTTGAAAATCGGGATTGGATGTTTTTTGAAAGATCTGCTCTAGTTCAACCACTGCTACGGGACAAGAAGCAAGAATTAATTCATGGAAGGCTTATGGCCTGTGTTCTTCATAAGGTCTGACTGACCAATCGCAATGATCCCTTCTGGCCCTAAAATCTAGGAATCACTGAATTAGGCATTTCCAGAGCAGAAACAAAATGAACTGGAATTAAGCTCCAGGTTTGGAGAAGTGCCTGTCTGAACATTTAAGACATTTAAAAAATATTTTTGTTCTCATTTATAGCTGTTTTGACAAAGCTTTTATTTGCTGAGCTTTTACTGTCTTCTGCTTCCCACTAGTTTAACTACAAAGGAGACATCTGTGTACAGTACCACTCCTTCCAGCACAGAGCAAATCAGAGACTGTGCCATGCTAGGGAGGAAGGCACTACAAAGCAGCTTGTGTTTTATGTAGCTTCTCACTAGTTCATGTCACCAAATTCACAATTGCTGACCAACAGAAAGGATCTTCTTTCTCTGCTTCTGTTTATATACCCTCATCTGTGTAGTGTCCAAACTCCTCACAGTCATGAATGGATTTTATCCTCGTAGCATCCCTG
Organism: Dermatemys mawii; assembly: GCA_007922305.1. NCBI lineage: Eukaryota > Metazoa > Chordata > Testudines > Dermatemydidae > Dermatemys > Dermatemys mawii. The sequence goes on along the minus strand of ML677391.1, from coordinate 677,030 downwards.
TGAGCTGGGGATGTTTTATCCCCATTTTACAGATGGGGAACTGGGGCATAAAGTAGATTAAATGACTTGCCCATAGTTCCACAGGACATCTGTGGCACAGATGGGAAATGAACCTGGGTTCTTAAATCCCCAGCCACACACAGATTATTAGATTAAGTGTCCTTAATAGTCTGCCATCCTGCTGTTTAAAATGAACAGCCACTTACTTGCTGTCATGAAGAGGTTTGATCTTTGTCATTCCCTTCTTTTATGCCCCAATGCAGCAAAGCACTTAAGCATGTGCTCAAGTCCATCCTTATTTGGTAAAGCAGTTAAGCACATGCTAAAGTCCCACTGATGTCAGTGGGACTTGTGGTATGCTTAAGTCCCATGTTCTTTAAATGAAGCATGTGCTTAAGTACTTTGCTGAATTGGGGCCTTAATGAAGGGACCAGCCCCACTCACAGGCAAAGTACAACTTTCCTTGTTTTACGTGCTTAAAATGCCTCACAATGTCTAGGATAGTGGATGCAGTAGCTGTTAGGAACTAACATAATGAGTCACTAGAAAGAGCCGTTCATAGTGCACAACAAGATTTATTGGTCCTACATAACACAGGAACTATGCTACACATTCTAAAGTGGCACCTACTGGCATTTTATCTGTTTATATATATTATATATATACACATCTCATTTCCAGAGCACTGCTGTAATGTAGTGATGATTATAGTTAAGGTTCCATGTCAGTTGCCATTCTAAGTTCCTGTCTTTAGTCTCTTAGGATTTATTGAAATGTTCCCATCAGGCTGAAATTTTTCTGTGTCATAGGCACACTTAAATTTTTGCAGGTTGTTTTTTGGAAAGTTAGAACAAAAATTTCTCAGCCATTTTGAAACAAGGGAGGGGTGAAATTATATATATTATACACACACCATTATAAAATAATCCTCGCATATCCTTTTGAAACAGCTTTGCAACTGAAGTGAAATAGAAGTAAAAATCCAAAATTTAGGCCCTGACCCTGCCATTAAATTTCAGTCATACCTTCCACTCGTGTAGAGGTGCTGGGAAATAATCTCATTGCAGGATTGGGGCCATAGCAGGGAAACAGCCCCCATTGAGAAGTGTCTTTCAGTGCTGTGATGAAAATTGGTTTAGATTTCAATGAGCGATGGGCTGGTAGAAACTGCACAGTGGGTACATGTGATACATTTTATAATGAGCTTTTTTGCTATGTTTAAATATGCGCTTATGTTACCCATACCCACTCAGTGTGGTGCTCTGTCCCCCTCTAGTGGTAGTTAGGCCACATATAGAGGTTGATGAACCAGCTACAACCCTGGATATGAGAGAGCTGAGTCTTTTAGCTCATGCAATAGGCTCATGCTTTAAGAACCAGGAGAACCAATGTAATCCCTGTTGCTGGCAATCCACCCAGGGGCATGGCATTTAACTTAAAGCAAATATTTAACTACTTGACTGTGAAACAAAGTAGCAAAACAAAGCAAAGCTGCTAGCGTATGCTCAGAAATACTAGTTTCTCTTGTGTTGGCCGCTGAAGAATGAACTCTTTATACAGAACCACATTCCTTTTGGGACAGTTACGCCCTCTCACCATTGCTGCTCCATACTATGACGTTTCACCCAAAACACTTTACATTTTCTGAGCGTTCTTCTGCTTTCAAGATGAACAGAAAGTAGTCCCTTCAGAAGGGAGATGAAAAAGAGGGGTAAATATGGTTTTGTTCCTTATTGGGAGTCTTAGTTAGAAAACAAATCTTTAGGGACATAAGCCCCCAAACCTGATATTTAAAAAAATGTTATAATTTGTTCAGGGACTGTCCCATCAATTGTAAATACATTAAAATAAAGCCACTATTTAACCACAGGAAAATAATAGGGTTTAACTAGGACCTGCAATGGCTTTGCAGCAGTTCACTAAATTCATTGAGTTCTAAGCTGCTGTCTCATTCTATGTCTGTGCAGGGCCTAGGACAATTGGCTGGGCCCTAGGCATAACCATAATATCAAAGCAAGGGGCTGCTATTATGCTGGTAGAGGTTCCATCTGAAGAACCCAAGGTTAGAGGTATTTTCTCATCACTATTTTAAGTGGAGGACAATTTTAGCACTAAGTATTTGCTACGGTGGTGACAAACCCTGGCATCCTCCACTAGACTGATCTGAATTGGATTTCCTGCCTCCTAATACTTGTTTTTCTGCACATAAGGGAATGTATGATCCTAAATCATTAAACAACATTTATTGGTTCTCTTTTGACCATTCTGTTTTTTGCTATTTAATTGTCTCTACTCATTCTGGTGGATGGTATACAACTATAAAAACTGAAGAGTTGAAATGTACCTAATGAATACTGTGAGGTTTTAGTATCCAAGTCTGTATTCACATGGGCTCCAAAACTGCTAAAAGTGTTTGCTTGCAAATAAAAAATTCAGAACAGACTAAAAGCCCTTAGAATCAATGCTCCAAGTGACAATGTCTATTACTTCACCAAAATGGAAAATAATAGTGATGGGGGCAGGAACTTGATTGTTAATTGTTACTAAAAGTAGACTGCATTAGGGATACAGCCAACAATAAATTCCAAGCCACTTAGGTCATTAAAGATCCCACTGCAATTTTTGTAAAAGCAGGTGTTTACCTCATTGTATTGGCCATATTCCAGTTGCTGAGTAAAATGAAAGAAAAGTGCTATGACAATTAGGATTACAGGTAAGCAATCTTCACTTATTTTTACACTTTCACATCTACAAATTGTAACCCTGATCTGTCGTCAACCTTGGTGCTGGAGCCATCAGAGAGGTCTGAAGGACATCCTGCAGTATCCATAAAGATGATATCCCTAGTGTGTTTCCTTATCACTTATGTCAGATTAATCAACAGTGATTCTAAAAAGAGAGATAAACCCACATGCATCAGCTGTAGCAGGTTAGATTTCTCCAGGAGCAGATTCTCTCATAACTGCCTACATCTGGGCTTTGCGCATCATCCTCTGAAACATCTGGTGTTGTCAGCTGTCAGACTGGATATTGGACTAGTTGAAACTGGGTCTGATCCAACAGGTCTCTGAACCCATATGCACAGGGACATTGAATCTTACCCTTGTTATAGATGTGCAAATTGGGAGTGTAGGGAGTAGAATGTTGTTCTGATTTAATTATCACTAGGGATAAGATTTGGTCACATTCACCTAAAGTGGAGCACCAACAGGGACATTCCTAGAAGAACAAGCCTTTGTTAAAGAACACTACAGTAAGATGCAAGTACCAAGAGTCTACATTTTCCAACAAAGCCAGGGAAGACCAGAGCTGCCATTCCTGATGCCATTAAAGGGCAAATTAAATAAACCAAAACCAAAACACACCTTAATAAACCCTGACTAGAACATTCTACATCATGGGGAAACACAAAAAGTGCCATTGCCCTGAATCCTCCATGTGCTTGCTTGCCTCAGCCTCTTCTGATGTCTTGTCTTTTAGAGACTTTCATTTTCTGTATTTTTACACAGCACTTAGCATAATGGGAGCCCAACATGGCTGGCCCCTGAGTACTATCAATGTTAAATATGCTCAGTTAAAGAAAATCATTTGCAGGCTTTAAATATGACAGATTGCAAAATAGGAAGGACATTTATATATATACATATACCTCCACCCCAGTACCAGTGTTTTAGCTTTATAAAACATTGGTACACATTCTAACTGGTTATACCCATGCAATTCCATTGACTTCAAGTTGAATGGGTGTAATTAAATGCAGAAATTGTTCCCTTTAATTAACAGTTTATAAAAGTTTAATGAGAGATTTAACCTCCTATAGTTAAAAACTATCCTAAAATGCAGGGTGGATAAGTGTGTTTCACAACCATATTAATGCAAAAAGTTGTTGATATTGGTGTATGACTGCAGGAGAATTTGACACTTTACCTTCTTGTGATTTAAATCCTAGGCAGCATTCATATTGGACATTACACCAGATGGCTTCCAGTGCACTGCAGTTCAAGGTCATGTAAATGCTGCGTTCTGCTCCAAACGGTAAGCATGATCATGATGAACCACGTAAGGCCATCAACGGAAATTTAATACACTGTCAGACAGTGGGTGATCCTCAGCTACAGCATTTGAAAATGCTTCTTACCACCCAGGACAAGAACACAAATAGCCCTCATGTAAAGGTGATACTGGAGGAACTAAAGAGCTCTTCATGTGCAAATCTATTTAAAAAAGAAAAACTGTTTATGCTGTTGCTCTTTAAATTGTTTATAGCACAAGAGCTAGTTATTCATGTGATGGATTCCATTATGCCCAAAGTTATTATTTTCCTCCCTTAGGCATATTAAAAAGGAAATTGCTTACCTGTAATTGTAGATTTCTGAAGATAGTATCGTCTACAGAGCTACATTGCTAGAGCTTTCTGGATACCATGTAGTTGATAATCTAATAAAAACAGCCAGAAATAGGAAGACATACCCCACTGAACCAAATTTAGGTTTCTTTAAAATGGGGTTTTACTATATTTGATACATACGTACTTACAAAGTAGTTTGTAAGGGTGTTCTAGGATTTGATTTCAATTTTATGGAATGATGCCCTAAACTAACAATACATTCCTGGATGACCTACTACTATATTTTTTTTAAGCTGTAAAACCTACTCTGTCTACCGTATCTCCAGGTACAATTCTAATTTTATAAACAGTGGTTAAAGTCAAATAAATATGCAGGGCTGGATTCTGATAGAGCAGTGTAATTTTCATAGTGGAAACAAAATGTACATTTTTAAGAGTAATTACTCGGTGGAACAATTTACCTAGGGTCATGATGGATTTTCAATCACTAAATCTTCAAATCAAGATTGGATGTTTTTGGAAAAGATCTGCTCTAGGAATATTTTGGGGAAGTTCTATTGCCCGTGTTATATAGCAGGTGAGATTAGATGATCATATCGGTCCTTCTTGACCTTGGGATCTATGGATTCCACTGACTTGTGCTTGTAGTTTACACCAAAAGACAGAGATCACGTTTTGGCCCACAATGTAGAAAATACAGGTCAGCCAGCTCATGTCAGAGACTAGATCTAACAACACAGATGCATGCTATTATTTGCCCCTCCCTGCAGGAAATCAGTTTTTACCATGTACAGTGGCAATTAGCTTCTCCATTAAGACACAGCTGATATTTCCAATTAAATCCGTTTTTTCTGGATCAGAAGTTCTAAAAGACTAATAATGGCTTAGTTTGCCACTAAAACTAATTCCACGTTTCAAGTATTACACAAATGATGTGGCAATTGGTATTTGAGAAAGAATACTTAGCTCAGCATTTAAAGTGAGACAATTTCAGCGAAGATCTGTTAAGTGTATTCTTTCACAAAGAATATGCACCTTTTACATATCTTGATTTGGTGTCTGACCACTTCCTCACTTCAAAACTTTTCAAAATATTTGTTCCTCCTGCAGCTATTATGTAAATTCACTACACAGATGTAGGAATCCTTTCCTATACAGGTCAGGAAGAGAAAAGACAACTTGTCTTTTAGAGAGAGAAAAAAAAAACAGAGATGGATATAGAACTTGAAGTATACTTTTAATTTCTTTAAGTTCCTCTCTTAAATACTAGAGGAATTGTTTCAAATGTAAAGAAATCAGTGTCTGCATATATGTACAAAAATCCCATTGGCATTTTTAACCATCACCTGCTTCTGAATAACAAATCTGCAGTAAGTAAACAGAATATTATAAAAACGCTGAATAGTGCATTTTCTATTAGGACAATTCGACGTAATACAGTATTTAAAATAAGAATCCTAAAATACAGAGTGAATCCCTTTATAAAGCTGACAATTGCTGATGTGAACCATAAAAATATAACATTCTAGCCGTATGCTTTGGACTTGTATAATTATTAGTTGACAGTATTTCGATTGCACCCCATTTTTCTAACTTTAAAAGTCAACTCTAGCCTGAAAAACAACAAAGTTATAGCGTGGGAACACTTTTTGTTTTTACCCCATGTGATATGACAGTGTTTAAGATTTTGGATGCCTTATTTCATGTTTAGCACACAAAATAGTGAAAATTTAATATGAATTAATCCCTTGCAAATAAGGGGAAATATTCGCTTACTTTTGCATTTAAAATTATGGATCTGCACCAAATAATGATGTTGTTTTGAGTTAGCAATGACATATTCATTCATGATTCTAATTAGTAGGTTGCAGCTTTATTAGAAAAATTTCTGCAAACCTGCATGACCTGCTAGAACACAACTATTTATAGCTTCAGTTGAATGTATATTTCAAGAACTTACAAAATATGGATTTAAAAGATTGTGGGTGTGCTTTTTCTTTTAAAGCTACAATAGGTGTTAAAAAGGTTTAATCCTACCTTTTGGAATTAAGAACCTGATTTGGACCTAAGTTTGAAAGCTGGATATCCATATCTCAATTAGTTCAGTATCCCAGGACTTTGCAAACTAATTGTCCCCTCTTATCTATGCACAGAGAGTAAGTGGTGTATGACATTAAATTTTCAACTTTCTTTTTGAATTTCCTTTGCATGTTTCAAGTTGAGCACCTAAAGACTAATTTTTAGTAATTTAATACTATCAAAATAATTAACTAAGAAAAAAATTGACAACTTTTTACACTTCAAAGCGCCTGATGAAATAATAAAAAAATCACTATTGCAAAACATTTGATAAAAGTAAATAATCTCAAAATATTACAGAAAGTTAGTAAAGCAAGCTATTATAGTACACTGCAGTACTCACTAGCACTGCTAAAGCTATATTAGTCAGCTTTTCCATTATAAACTCTGATTTCAGGAGTTTATTACTGCCATTTAAATAAAAAATCATTTTAGTATACAAATTCTTAAACAATGAAAAATGTATTTATTTACAAGTAATTTTAAATCAATTGAACCAGAGTTTTGCAAAAAATTATTCAACACAACTTTTGCAAACCATTTGTCCATAACGTGGACTCACTTTTGCTACTAAACTTCCAAAGTACTGTGGATACTTTTTATTAAGCATATCACTTTTATAGCAATACCATATTATAGATTAATAAATAGTCCAATAACTGCACAATGGCATCTCCCTAAGACAGAAGGGATACATCCTAACTTAGAAGACAATGTTTTACTTACAAACATTTTGGAATGGGCCATTATGATTTTTTCTATCAAAACTACTTTTCATGTCTATTTTCATGGACTCATAATGTGACTCAAAGATTTATAATGCTCAACTTCAAAGACAAACTAATGTGGTCCACGCACAGCGACATGAATTGAAATAGGACTGCCTAAAAGCAATTTTTTTTTCTGAGGTCTTAAACACTGGGCTAATCATCACAAAGAAAATCACTTAAAACATTTAAGTTCTTAGACAATAAGTTGGATATTAAGAATCAGCTCTGATTCATCATCCTTTTCTTTGCACATTGTGCCTAATTATTATAGTCTGTATGGTATACAATATCTCACCCTCTTCCTCATACCTCTGCAATATCAAGGTACCAAGGGGCTGAGTGTTAAGACAGTGTGGCAGTCGGTTTTCATCACTTTGCTACTGTTAATCTATGTTTATAAGTAGTATGTACAAGACACCACTGAACTGATAGCCAGCATTTAAAAATAAGCATTTTAATAAAATATACAGATGGCAGCCTTTACAAATATTTTTTTCAAAGTTTTATAGTTATCAGCACTTATTTCAAAATAATAGGCTGAGTGCCCTCCGGCATTTATAGGGATACTTTGAGACAGTACAGATTGCTGCATCCAGAAAGGGAATACCAGCAAATGTACATAAATGTAATTTCATGGCTTGGAAAATGTGATTCAATCAAATAAAGTTAGTTTTCATAGTTTGTTACAGTAGCATTTGGCATAAGAGAAAAAACCCAAAACCTTAGCTGAGTTGTGCTCAAAATGTCCATTTGTCAATGCAGCCAGTCAAATGAATCCACTGCTAATAAGCAAGTTTCACCTCACTCAGTAAACATCCTTCACTTTCTCTTGTGACACCGACAGAACAAAGGTATTACAGCATTTACACAGAATTACTAAATACAATATGCATTGCTGAGAAGACATTTTCAGCTAGATCTGCTGCTTTCACTGGGGCTTCGTTTGTTAGAATAACTGCGATCACTTTCACTGTCAGAGCCATAAGATCTACAATTAAAAAAGAAGAAAAAAGAAAAAAAAGATTAAAACTGCATACAAATCAGATTTCTATCTTTTTGTTTCAAGTTCAAATCTGTGACAATCCAAATCTTAGGAGATGAGTGTAGGTGAGAAGAAAAAAAATCTGTGAAAACTTCTACAGGAACACAATGTATATCCATTTTGAAACACCCGGAGAAGGTGGTGATCAGGAACAGTTAACATGGTTTCATCAAGGGCAAGTCATGCCTGACCAACCTGATTGCCTTCTACGAAGAGATAACTAGCTCTGTGGATATGGGGAAAGCAGTGGACATGATATATCTTGACTTTAACAAAGCTTTTGATATGGCCTCCCACAGTATTCTTGCCAGCAACTTAAAAAACTATGGATTGGATGAATGGACTACAAGATATATAGTAACCTGGCTAGATCGTCGGGCTCAATGGGTAGTGATCAACAGCATGGTATTTAGTTGGCAGCCAGTATTAAGTGAAGTGCCCCAAGGGTTGGTTTTGTTCAACATCTTCATTAATGACCTGGATGATGGGATGGATGGCACCCTCAGCAAGTTTGCAAATGACACTAAGCTGGGGGGAGAGGTAGATATGCTGGAGGGCAGGGATAGAGTCCAGAGTGACCTAGACAAACTAGAGGATTGTGCCAAAAGAAATCTGATCAGGTTCAATAAGGACAAGTGCAGAGTCCTGCTCTTAGGATGGAATAATCCCATGCACTGCTACAGGCTGGAGACCGACTGGTTAAGCCGCAGTTCTGCAGAAAAGGACCTGGGAATTATAGTGGACGAGAAGCTGGAGGACAGTCAACAGTGTGCCCTTGGTGTCAAGAAGGTTAATGGCATATTGGGCTCTATTAGTAGGAGCACTGCCAGAAGATTGAGGGATGTGATTATTCCCTTATAGTTGGCAGTCGAGAAGCCACATCTGGAGTATTGCATTTTGGGCCTCTCACTACAGAAAGGAGGTGGACAAATTGGAGAGAGTCCAGTGAAGGGCAACAAAAATGATCAAGAGTTGGGGCACATGACTTACGAGGCGAGGCTGAGGGAACTTGGCTTACTTAGTCTGCAGAAGAGTGAGGGGGAATCTGATAGCAACCTTCAACTATCTGTAGGAGGGTTCCAAAGAGGATGGAGCTCTGCTGTTCTCAGTGGTGGCAGATGACAGAACAAGAAGCAATGCTCTCAAGTTGCAGTGGGAGTGGTCTAGGTTGGATATTAGGAAACACTATTTCACTAGAAGGGTGGTGAAGCACTGGAATGGGTTACCTAGGGAGATGTTGGAATCTCCTTCCTTAGAGATTTTTAAGGTCAGGTTTGACAAAGCCCTGGCTGGGATGATTTGGCTAGGGTTGGTCCTGCTTTTAGCATAAGGTTGGACTAGGTGACCTCCTGAGGGCTATTCCAACCTTAATCTTCTATGATTCTATTAAAAATGTGATCATTTTGATAGAGCTTCATTTCAAAGCCTATTTGTTACATCCAAAATGTTGCTAAATTTCCAGAGTGAAATCCTGTTCGCAGTGAGGTCAACAGGGCATTTGACATTAACTTCAGTGCAGCCAGGATATCACCCACCATAACTAAATTTTGGAAGCAGAACTAAAAGATATATTTTGTTTTACTTGAGTTTAGTGAGCTAGCACAGGCTGAACTGGCAGCATCTTTTCGAATGGATCCTTAGAGCTGTTTTACTTGTGTTTTCTGCAAGGGCCTAATCCTGAAAAACCCTTACCTCATGTGAGTAGTATCAAATCAACAGGTGAGTAGGGGTTTGCAAGACTGGGCCCCCTGAGATGATAAAACTAAGTTCTGGAAATATCAGCATATGAAAATGAGCATAGGCACTTACAGGCTGTATAAACCAGAAGTGGTGAATACTTGGCCAATAGCCAGGATGCAGCTTGCTTAATGTTATTTTTTGGGTGTGAAGAAAACCTTCCAAATGCAAATAAGTGTACCCTGATCCAATGTTGTCTTCCTGATGTTTGCAGGCAGCCTGAAACAAGGATTCAGAGTGGTCTACTTCCCACCCCCATTATTCTCATGGAGGATGTCAACATTACTGCACAATAAAACTTAGTTGTATGGGTTTGTCTATACAGTGTGGTAATGCACACCAGTGGGGTGTCAATTCTAGTGTTGTGCACTAGCTTGACTGACGTACACCCTGTTGGTGTGCACCAAAAGTTCTCTACTGCAAATAGGAAACTTTGAGTGCACACCAGCAGGGTCTATACAGGCCAGTTAGCATGTAACACAATTCACACCTCACTGATGTGCATTACTGCACTGTGTAGACAAGCCCTATGTCACCAGTGGATGAGCTAGGGAAGGGGTGGGAGTAATGTCCACAGGCTGGAAAGGGAACTGTTACAAGGAGAGAAATATAGAGGAAACAAGAAAATTGGGGAATCAAAAAGAAAAAAGGATGAAGAAGGAAGAGAAAAAGGGCAGAAACAGTGATGTTGCTAAACACTGGCACATTTTCCCACCAAGTATGCTGGTTGAGAGAACAACTAAAACTTTACTTACTACCAAAAGATCATATTCCACCCCTGATCTTTGTGCAAACCTCCTACAGACATCTGAAGGAATTCCATTGTGGATTGAGGGTGATATATAGTCCCAAATTTATACCATGGACCACACTGTACAGATAGCAATACCAGCAATGTACTAGGCTGTTAGACAGCAGTTCTTTTTTAAACATGTGCTAGGAATGCCACCTTTAACAGCAACTGGACTGTGAAGAATGTAGCCAAAGTCTACAGAAATGTAATTTTACACTTAGAGTTACTTTAATTGTAGTTGTAATTACATTGTAGGAAGCGTCATTTCAATTGTCATTCCTGTTAGCGTAGTTATTTTTCATCTCCCTTTCACAAGTTTTTTGTATTGCCATTGAGGTCTAGCTAAAAAGGATCTATCATCCAGTAGAATCTTGACACTTGAGGTAGTTTTCAGTCCTTTATACCCATGGCATTTAAGTACAAGCATGGTCTAATTTAAATCCTGCAATTACTATTCCTGATTTACCCAATGGGAATTAAATGACAGATTTTTAAAAAATATGTATATGCATGTGTAGAGATGAACATGCGCACACATACACACAATGGATTACATATAATAGTACAATGAGTTCTCTCTACTCTCAAATCCCTCTGCCCTCCTCTTTCCTTTGGAATTCTTGAAGTAGGGATTGTGTGTGTCTGTGTTATCTTTTTATATTTCTGGTTCTTAATTTACCATAAAACAAATTTGCTAGTAACAGTACATTTTATACTTGAAAACAACTGCATGTGTTGAAATGTTCCTTATAAACTTCCAGTAAAGCATCTAAGGAAATTAATTGTGTACAGTTAAGTTTAATAAAGTTGTGGCACTGAAAATTAACTTACCTGGATCGTCTGTCGTAACTTCGAGATCTGCGGTAGCTGTCACTCCTCTGACTTCTACTTCGACTACGACTTCTGCTATAGTAACTATCATAAGTATATGACCTACTTAAACAGGGAAAAAACAATTGAAGGCTTTGGAAAATTCTTTTCTAAAATGATAAAAATTAGAACTTTGGATGTTTCTTGTAAAGACCTTTCTATAAGGAAAGATTAACTATTGCTATATTCCTATTACTACTTGAAGGATCTGGCAAATCAGTCAAAATAACTGTAAATGTAATACAATGTTTATCAGGAAGAGTATAAAGCTTCTTCACAAAGCAGCAGGTTACCCAAATAAGTGGTTTACTTTTAAAAATAACTCAATATATTTTTAAATAAAATAAAGAATTTTACAAATCTGTCTATAAATTTTGCACAAAGTATCAAGAATATCAAGCCTTGACTTCCCTCCTTGATCATACTCTTGTAAAACAAATAGCAGAAATATTTGGGGGGATTTAAAACAGAGGACAAAAAAAAGAGTAGAAAGCAGCAGTAAAGGGCACCTTTATTCAATTCTCTTTGGGGCATAATGCCATGCCAATGACTGATATCTGGATACTCTGATTGCTCTTTTAAAACAATCTGATTTAATTTCAGGAAGTTAAGTTTGCTATATTTTGGCTTACTATAAAGCTCTACTTTGAACAATATCATTGTCTTAATATATTTGTTTAGTTATAAAAATTACTTTGTTCCCAGTGTTCGTGTAGTAACATAATCCATACCTGGATCGACTGTGATGATCATATGAACTGCTTCTGGATCGACTTCTACTATAGGTTCGACTGTGACACAATCAAAGAAATACATTTTAATCATTAAATTCAGACCAAGGACTGAGTTAGAGAAAAATTCTAAGTGACCTGCTTGATATTCCTTGTCCACGCTGCATGACATTTAACATAATTATTCTTCAGAACTAAGCAGTTACAGAAGTCTGATTCTATTCTTACAAAGCAATCATATTTCATAGTAGATTGCTTCCAGGATGCACTGCATAGCTACAACTCCACATCAAAAAAAACCTATTTTAACTTACTAGGATGTGCCTGATTGGTAGTTTGTGATAAACACATACTCAACTCAGGGTGCTCTTATCTCTATCACAGAAATTTTTCAAAGTCAAAACAGGTCATGGGCAAGAAACAAAAATTCACAAAAGCCCGTGACCTGTCGATGGGTGAGAGATTGACAGTCCAAACCCTGCTGCAGGGGGTGGAGGGGTGGGACTGAGAGCCACTTCAGCTGGAGACTCCAGGAGGGGGGCAAAGAGCTGAAAGCCACTCCAGCCATGCTACTCTAGACCCAGACTGTTGCAGTGGGGCTAAAACCGAAGAAGTCACTGACATCCATTAAAGTCACAGAATCCCTGAGCTCTGTGACCTCCCTGACAAAATCATATCTTTACCTATGACTCTTGTAACTGTGGTAAGATCTACTTCGACTTCTTGACCAATCTCTACTGTACCATCCTCTGCTTCGGCTTCTTGTATAGCTTCTTGATCTATAATTGATAAACAACTTTAAAAAGCATATACTGATATATAATTAAAATGAATAGTGACAGAAACAGAATTAACACTTCAAGATAAACTTGAAAAATAATGAGCTTTATTGCAAACTAATTAGTGAAGAGATATATTGCTAGTTTCTGGTTAGCATGTTACTGATGGAAAATGAGAGATCCTGTCAATACAGAACTTGCACTTCTGTCTCAAATTTCTTTGCTTACTGTTTAAGTAAAACTGTAGATAACTAAAACAGAGATTATATAACAAACTGCTAACCTGTATGAGTAAGTGGAACTTCGTGATCGACTTCTTGAGTGACTGTAGGATAGAGATCTTGTTCTATGTCTGGATTTAGATTCAGATTTACTTCGTGACCTACTTAGACTCCTGGATTGGCTGTTGCCATCTCTACTTGGAGGAGACTGTTCATCACTTGAACTCTCTTGGTTCCTTGGCCTCCGATTTAACCGTGCAGTCTTTCTAACTTCATCAAACAGAGATCCTGGCCTGACTTTATTTTTACTTTTAATTTCTATTCTTAAACCTTGTGGCTTAGAGTCAGGTGCTGAAGTACTGTTTGTAACTTCTGCAGCACTACTAGTAGTAGCAGATTGTAGATTATCTACACCCTGTAAAGGTTTCCACTTATTATCCATCATACTGCTTTGTATATTTTCAGTTATTTCAGTTTTCAAAGTGTTTTCCACAGAAGCGACCATAGTGATGGAGTTACTGTCTTGTATTTCTATTTTTTTGACTTCTTTAACATTGATCAATTGTTTAATACAGTTTCCTTGTTTGGCTGTGTCTGGGCCAGGGTTCTCATTCTGTAAATCTTTGTTTGCATTAATATTTAAAGTCTGAGATTTAGTACTCAGTATCACAGGAGACAAAATGTCCACAACCACCTTCCCAGGAGAGTTATGATCTGGAGTACAAATTTCCATGTTATCATCTGTCTGCATAACATCCTCTGATCCATTTTGTTTAGTTTCTTCAATATGTTTAACACCTTTCTTTGAAGTAGCCACATTTATTTCTGGATTTAATGTATTGGCTGAAGAGCTGTGATCACTGTTGTCTTTATTAAGGTGACTATGATCTGGTGATGTATTGCATGTAGTGTTCCTACTGGAGAGGTGCTCATCTTCACAAGACTTTTCACCATTTCCAGTTTTATCTTTGCACATTTTGTTATTTTCATAAGCTTGTTGGTTTTTATCTTTACTGTCTCTGGTAAGTTGCTTTTGTTTTTTATCATCTCTGGTAACAGGCTTTTCATTCATGTCCTCATCTTCCTCCTCCCCAAACTCCAGTGGAGGCTGCCAGTGAAAAAGCTCTTTTTGTTTCTGAACCTTATGCTTCTTCTCTTTTTTCTCCTTTGATTTCTCTTTGGCTTTTTTGGAATGTGACTTTTTAAGGTTCTTTTTGGACCCATGTTTGTGTTTTTTTGACTTTCCTTTAATATTTGCCAAACTGGAGTGGGAATTCTCAGATGCAGAAGAGGAGGACTGTTGCTTGCTTGTTTTCCAAGTATGGTCAGAAGAATCCAGAACACCTTCTGAAGAATTTGATTTAGTTTTCACCCTGCTTTTGATAAGACTGAGTTCTGAATCAGATCCTGATGTCGCCTCACCTTCCTCTTTACTGGATGAGGGCCTAGAATTTTCTCTACCATTTCTAGTCTCTCCTCTTTCTGAATTTGATTCTGAGTCCCATTTACTTCCTGAATAAGTCTTTCTTTTTGTCTTTGTACCACTTCTATGCTGTTCAAAAGTTTTCTCCCTCAAAGATTTCTTTTTTGAATGGTCACTGTCCCATTCAGACTTGGATTTCTCCTCACTTCTGTCAGCAGTCAAATTGTTTTTATTCTCTTTCTTGTTGTCTCCTTCTCCTTGAGAATGTCCTCCTTTTTCCTGGAGTGGTTGTATTTTAACAGAATGCTCACTATCTGTAGAAAAGTCTAAAGATGATCTTCTCTCACTCTCTTTTCGTCCTTGAGAAGACTCATCATAGGCTTTACTCTTCCTGACAACTGTGCTACTTTCAGAGCTACTTTCTTGCCTTTTCTTCAATGACTGGAAATTTTGTTCACTGGATTCCGATTTTCTTTTGCTTCCATGTCTATCGTCATCACTAAGAGAGTAATAAGACGATGACCCGCTATAACCTGACTGGTCACTGCGGTATCTATTTGGTGATTGAGATCTGCCAGTTGACCGAGATCTTGATCTTGAACTAGATGGACTCCTTGATCTTGTATAAGATCTAGAGTAGGATCTGCTTCGAGAAGACCTGCTCCTTGATCTTAGCCAACTATCTGAACTTCTCTCACTATGAGACCTTGAATAACCACTTCGATTACTATCTGAACTCTTTTGTCGTTTATGCGAAGAGGAGGAAGTGTTAACCTCTTTAATATTTACTAAATTGTAGTTACTTTGGATAGGCATTAAATTAGTTGTTTTAGCTTTCATTTCCTGAATTCTCTCATAGGATGGTTTCCAGGGCTTTTGTCCAGGTTTCCACCTGGAAGGCGGAGGACTGTCACTTAAGGGTATAACTGGAATATTTTCAGCTACAACAGGCTGTACTACAACTTTATCACTTTGTGGTATTGTTGCTCTTACAGCTTCAGACTTGTTTGGCTTATTTTCATTCAATTCTGCTGTAGTATTTCGTGGTGAATTTGAAACTGTCCTGTGGTGTGTGGAGTTAGTGCTAGATCTTGATCTGCTTCGAGAATGAGACAATTTAGATGCTGTTCTTGATCTAGAACTTCTTCTGGAATATGACCTTGATCTAGATCTCGACCTGGATCTGCGCCTGGACCTGTAATATGATCGAGAGTCTCTGCTTGACAGAGTTGATGAACTCTGGTCATCTTTATCAGATTTAGACCAGTCTTTTCTGGATGAGTGTCTAGAAGATACTGAGGAAGAAGGAGACTTCCTCTCACGATCCCGAGATGACTTTGTCCTCCTGATGGAAGAATGGGAGGATTCTACCTCTGATGAGGGTGAGGTTCTCTTTTTTTTAGTTGGTTTATGTTTCTTGAAATGCTTTTGCTTTTTGGCTTTCTTTTTGTGTTTTGTCTTCTTTTTCTCTTTTCGGTGCTTTTTGTGGTGGCTGGTATACCTCAGGGTACTGAGATCAGAATAACCATTACGTGACCATGATCTTGATCGCTGGGACAGACTTCTTTCATCCCATCTGCTTGAACATGGGTCACTCAACCTTAAAAAAAAAAAAAAAGTACACAATATTAAAGGAAATTCCCTAAAATTAGTTTGCTTATTTTCTACATCCAGTATCAACACAATTGGTTCTCCAGAGAGCTGAATGAAACTAAGTACAGGAAAATGTTCTATTTGGTAATAAATAAGGGTTTCTGTCACAAGGGTACATATACGTCTTAAAAGAAGCTTATTATACTATAAAAAAATTCCCTTTCAGATGTGAAATAGCTTTATTAATTATGAAGTTATTAGACAGCTTCTTCTCATCTGGGAGATAACAGCTATCAAATATCAGTTAAAATCATTAGTTTTACAGCATGCATATAAACTAAATGATGTGATTGGCTTACATACCGCACAGTCTTGCTGCCCAAAAAAAACCCTGGTAGCTTCCCAATACAGTAACTGTTGTTCTTTGAAATGTATTCTGCCCATATAAACTGAAGGTGTTTGTGCACCCAGCGCACCTGAGTCAGACTTTTGAGAAGAATATCACCAGATGGAGCATGTGCTCTGCTTTCCTTGTGCTTGGGAGATGAGGGCATAAAGCAGGTATGGCTGCTGCCTCCCTCTATACACAACAATGCAAAGGAATAGAATGGCCAAAGGAGCAGAGAACATGGGAGGGTCCTGGAATGTATACGTGCAACACACATCTCAAACAACTGTTTTTCTTCTTGTGTATGATTGTGCACATACACATTCCATTACAGGTGATGCATCAGGAGTTCCCTTACTGGTAGAGGGACTTGAGATCATCTGAACAGAGATTGTAACACTGACTTGCCAAAGCTGGCATTATCACAAGACAGAGAGATAGCGTAATGAGCACAAAAAGTATGTACAGACAACCACATTTCTGCCTTGCAGCCATCTGCAAATGCAACATTACTCAGAAATGTTGATGAAGTGGACAGGGAGTGTGGTTATTTGTGGTGGAGGAGAGACTTGGAGCAGAGCTTAATGCAGTCAAAAATCAAATGTGAGATTCACTCAGTTGACCCTTAACTTGCTCAGCATAAGCTACGAAAAGCCTGGGAGAACTCTAGAGAAGTTCAAGAAGAACACCAAAGCTCTATGAACATCCAATGTACAAAGTGTCTTCTCAGCTTCAGAGGAGAGGTTTCAGGAAAAACACCAGCAAATGAGCAGATTGGCTCAGATGGAAAGTTGACACTACCTTAGGGTGTGATCTAAAGGAAACTGTCTTAATGGAAGTCCATGAAAGGAGGATCAGCGAGAAAATTGTGATGTTCTGCAACCCTCTTAGCAGATGTGACTGCCACCAGAAAGGCCACTTTTATACACAGTAACAGTAATGAGGTTGTGGCCAGAGACTCAAAGTGGGGGAGGGTGTCTACTGAATTTGGAGAGGACTAGACTGAGATATCATATAGGTACAGGATCAGACATAGGAGGGTAAACTTTGAGTAGATATTTCAAAAATCAGGAAATGAGAGGGTGAGAGAAAGTAGAAAACTCATCTACTGATGGATGTAGTGCAGAAATAGAAGCAGGTGAACTCTCACAGAACTAACTGAAAGTCTGACAATTTGGGGGCAACAGATACTCCAGTACATATGTAGCTTCTGTGTGAAGGGGCAATAAATGTTAAAATTGTGCTCAAATCAAAAACCTCCCCCACTTTCCTGCATTGTGGCTCTAGCGGATTCCATTTTGCTACTCACAAAGCTGGTCTGAACCTCTGGAGAGCGCAATTTCTCATGAGAATTCAACGGGAGATCATCCATGTCAAGAGATCAAGAGATTGGTGGTTTCGATGTAGAGACATACCTTCGTTCTGATCCTCAGTTAGAGGCAAAGTTAATGGAGCTCGAACAGAGAACTGATGAAGGGTGGTGAACTAATACTATCTTGGATGTGCCAGTGCATCAGTTTTCTGAATACTCTTGGAATGAGAGAAATTGAAGGGAATGCACACAGAAGACAACTGGACCATGGAAAAGAACAGAATCTGTGATGGAATCTGGGTTGCAGCCCACCATGGAGCAAAATCTCCTGCACTTGTTCAGATAGTTATAAAGTTTGCTTTGGTTATAAGCAAATGCTTTACTGGTGAAAAATACGGAGGAGAACGTCCTCCCTGATTGACCATTTGTGTTGGTCTATGAAAACCCTGCTGAATGAATCTGCAAGTGTGTTTCTTAATCCTGGATGGTGAAAAGCCTCCAACGAAACATCATGATGAATGCATAAAATCTATAGAAGGATAGCCTACTGACACAGTGGGACAATATTGCACCTCCCTGCTTCTTCAAATAAAATATGGTGCTGGTGCTGTATGTAAGAACTTGTACCATCTGGTTCTCGACGGTGGACACAAACGTCTTGCAGGCAAACGAATAGCTTGGAGCTCTACACATTTATGTGGAACGAAACTTCTTGGGGTGACTAAAGAGCTTGTGCCCAGAGTTGATGGAGATGGGCTCTCCAACCTTCAGTAGATGCATCTGTTACCAGAGTTATAGTCCGTTCTGGAGACAAGAATGGAATAATCTTGCACTGAATGTGGGGATCCAACG
Source organism: Dermatemys mawii (assembly GCA_007922305.1). Classification (NCBI taxonomy): domain Eukaryota; kingdom Metazoa; phylum Chordata; order Testudines; family Dermatemydidae; genus Dermatemys; species Dermatemys mawii. The sequence goes on along the minus strand of ML677391.1, from coordinate 658,092 downwards.
ACCAAACAACAGTACTCATGGCAGGTTCGCAAAACCATGTCCAGAGGGTGCTGGGAAGGACTATACGTTGAATGGAGCCAGGCTTGTATATAGGTAAGGTGATGTCTGGCATGGCGAGTTATGTACATGCATGGGGCTATGTGGCCCAGAGCTGAAGGCAGGCGTACACTATTGTCATTGGGTAGGAATTCAGGGTTTTGGAAAGGAAGGCTAAAGATTGATATCTTTCATTTGGAAGATAATACTTGGCTGTCCCGGCATCAAGGTCTGCTCCTATGAAGTATATGCGTTGATTATAATTGTGATTTGTCCAAATTTAGTTTTAGACCAAAACAGGAAAACAATTGTCTGATTAGAATCCTGTTTTGGACGTGGTTGCTTGATTCTCCACAAACTACCCAATCATCAAGGTAAGGAAATATCTGAACACCCCAGCAGCAGAGGTGGGCCGCTACAACTACCATGCACTTGAAGACCGTTGGAGCTGAAGACAGTTCGAAGGGAAGCATTGTATACTGGTAATGATTGGTGTCTGCTAAGAATCAAAGGTACTTCTTGTCAGAGGAATTTATCGTCACGTGGAAGTAAGTGTCTTGTAAACTGAGTGCTGTATACCAATCTCCACGGAAGGGATAAAAGCAGTGACGGTAACCAGCCTGATCTTGATTTTTTTTTTTTTTTTTTTTAAATGAAATGGTTCAACTTTCTTAGATCTAGAATGGGGTGAAGGCCACCAGATTTCTTTGGGACCAGGAAGTACCAGGAATAAAAAACCTTTTCTTCTGTGTTGGTAAGGGACCTCTGTCACTCTCAATTCTAGAAGAGAATGGTGTTCTTGAAGTAACGGTCTTGTAAGAAGGATCCCTGAAAAGTTATGGGGAAAGTGAGCTGAGAAAAGGAAGGGAGATAAATTGGAGAACATATCCCCTCCTTCACTGTGCTGAGCACCCACTTGTCTGAGGTGATGCTCTCCCAAATACACTGAAAGTGGGACAGGTGTGATCCAGACAGGAGATGTGGTTGGTGTGCTTTCCTTGACTAAAAAGTCAAAATGATTGCTTGGAGGAAGAAGCTGCCCAGTGAGAAGGGCCTCCCACCGATTAAGATGGCTAGTGATGTTGGGAAGGGCTTGATCTTCTCTTGAATGCATACTATGACCTCTGTTAGAAAGAGGATCTGGAATAAGATTGGGGCTTAAACAGTTTCCTCTTGGTAACCAGAGTATAAATGGTTAACAAAGCAAGTGTTGCATGAGAGTTCCTTAGTGCAGTGGTCTTCAAAGTGGGGTGTGCGAGACCACCCCGGGGGTGCATGAGACCCCGGCGGTGGCGCTACCACCAATCCCGCCTGGGAGACCGCTGAACTCCGGGGCGGTCTATTTTGGTTCCACCGAAATGCCGCTGCGGAAAGTGAAAGCTTGCACTTTCTACAGCGGCATTTTGGTGGACATACCCCTGGGGGCTGCGAGAGTTTTTCCTCCACGAAAAGGGTCTGCAGAGGAAAAACTTTTATGACCACTGCCTTAGTGTGCGCATAGCGTCATCTGTTGTAGCAGCAAACAGTTTAGAACTCTCCAAAGGCAAGTCTTCTATTGTGTTCTGCAGCAACCTTAAGCACTGAAATGGATTACCTAGGTAGGTGGTGGAATCTCCTTCCTTAGAGGTTTTTAAGGTCAGGCTTGACAAAGCCCTGGTTGGGATGATTTAGTTGGGGATTGGTCCTGCTTTGAGCAGGAGGTTGGACTAGATGACCTCCTGAGGTCCCGTCCAACTCTGATAGTCTATGATTCTATGAACCTTGAAATGCTAGAAACCTGTAGCCAGAAAGAACATGGCATGGAGATTGCAATGCCTTTGGAACACAAAGATGTATCCGCAGCATCTACTGCTGCATGAAGAGACCTGCAAGCTGTAAGATGCTCCTGAAACCAACACTAAAAAACATTCCTTATATTCCTCTGGCAACATGTCATCAAGTTTAGAAATTGCAAAGAAATGGATGAAGTTATATTCTGACAAAACAGCCTGATAATTAGCAACTCTTGTTTGAAGTGTGTCAGTGGAAGAAATCTTTGGTCTGTATAAATCCAACCTCTCATATTCTTTACCCTTGGGAGTAGCCTACGGGTGAGACAGATGGGATTGTTCATTAGCGCCTGTGAACACCAAAGAATCAGGAACCGGACAGGTAAAAAAACAGTCAAAATCTTGTAGAAGGATTTGGTATGGTCTGTCCACTAGCTTGACCATAGGTAGCATACAGGCTGGAGTTTTCCAGAGAGATTTCGCTACCTACAGTAATGCTTCACTGATGGGAAATTCAACTCTTCCTGAGGGAGGAGGCTGTAAAATAACTAGGACAGTGTGGTGGATTCTCTTGTACAAGTTTCTACTGCATCCCCCCTAGAGAAGTGTCAACCCTCCTAATCAGGTCCTGAAAAACTCTTAAGTCCTTGGAAGGGAGATGAAGTCTCTGGGCTGACTGCCTTATCTGGTGAAGATGAAGAAATAGGAGAAGGAAGATCTAAGGGTTCTTCCGCTAATTCCTCCTCTTCTTCCATGAGATCCAGCACAACAGGTTGAGGGATGATAGCAAGGAAGACAGAGAATGATGTTTGTCACTGGACTTGTGTTTTAAAACAAGAGGAGCTGGAGGGACATTTCTGGTTGAATCTGAGTCCCCTGTTGCATGGTCAGGGCTCAACTATGATGCAAGATGCATCGCCTCTTTCACGAGTTGGACTTTAAATCAAAAGTTCCTCTGGTTTTGGTCCTGGTGGGGAAGAAGGTACAAATAGAGCATTTGTCCCTCATCTAACCCAGACAAATCAAGCAGCTCTTGTGCCTATCTGTGACCAGGATAACGGCCCCGCAAGTGGCACACTGCTAAAAACCTGGGGATTTTTTCCATACTAAAATATATAAAACTTTTGGAGATGCTGTCTAACTGAAGCAAATGCTACGGGGAGTTTCAATGCTCACTGTGGGCACAGAGAAGGAATTGAGAGGGAGGAGGTGGCCAGGCCCCTTTAATGTCTCTGCCTGAGAGAACAAGGAGAGCAGGGACACGTGCGCTGCATAGTGGTACTGTTGGCAAAAGTCTCTGACTCAAGTGCACTGGGTGCACAAACACCTGCATTGGAATGTATGTGTGCACAATCATTCGAAGGAGAACTATCAATTCATAAGCTGTGCTGAAATCCAAGCTTAACCATTTTCTCATACTTTTTTTGTGCTTCTCTACCAAACAATCTTACAATATATAAACAGGCAGAAGGAGTTTATAGCAATTGGTATGTTTTGTTTATCACTAATATGTTACTATTATTCACTAACCATCAGATACATAAATGCAGAAACCTGAATAAGACTATACATATATTCTGATGGTATAACAAAATTCACACTAGTTACCAAGTCATCAGAATTTCTCAGTAGAGCTGCTTCTGTTGAAACATTTATAACTGTATAATGACTGTTTACAAGATTTGATGCATTTCATTTGCAATGTGCTTCCAAGAGAGACGGTGGCATAGTAACAATACAGAAAGGTTATGGAATATATCTTTTCTATTTTTATTATTCTGAACTTGAAGAGACTATCTTCTCATTTTACAAGACAAGTAACATATATAGTTCTTTAAAATTTGTAGTAAAGATCTTACTTGTCTCCTTTACTCCACTTCTCCCCACTGGGTGGTCTGTATGTTCTTAACCTCTGCATCTCCTCTTTCCAATGAGGAGGGGTTTCACTACTCTCATCATCATCAGATTCAGAACAGGATCGTGATCGAGGTGGCGTGTGGTATCGCTGGAAGAGTACAAAAGCAGGCTTAAAGAAAGGGCAAAAAGGAAACCAAGTATCATATAGAAGAGAACTGAGGCAAAAGTATCATTCAGCAGGTCTCAATAAAACAAGCAGAGTCATCCATAAATTCATAGCTTTTAAGGCTACAAGAGACCACAGTGATCATTTAGGCCTCGTCTACACTACTGTGGGAAGTCGACCTAAGTTATGCTACTCCAACTACATGAATAAAGTAGCTGGAGTCGACATAGCCTAGGTCGATTTACGGCAGCGTCACAGACACTCTCCCATAGATCACCTTAATCTTTTCGTTCCGGTGGAGTACCGGAATCGGTCGATTTAGCGGGTGTTGTCAAGACCCGCTAAATCGACCCCCCCCCCCCAGCACCAATTGCAGCAGCATTAGACATGGCCTTAGTCTCACCTCCTCAACAACACAGGACAAACAACTTCACCCAGTAATCTCTGTATCAAGCCCATAAGAAAGGCTGTACTAGGTCAGACCAAAGGTCCATCTAGCCCAGTATCTTGTCTACTGACAGTGGCCAATGCCAGGTGCCCCGGAGTGAGTGAACCTAACAGGTAATGATCAAGTGATCTCTCTCCTGCCATCCATCACCCCCCTCTGACAAACAGAGGCTAGGGACACTATTCCTTAACCATCCTGGCTAATAGCCATTAATGGACTTAACCTCCATGAATTTATCCAGTTCTCTTTTAAACCCTGTTATAGTCCTAGCCTTCACAGCCTCATCAGGCAAGGAGTTCCACAAGCTGACTGTGAGTTGTGTGAAGAAGAACTTCCTTTTATTTGTTTTAAGCCTGCTGCCTACCAATTTCATTGGGTGGCCCCTAGTTCTTCTATTATGGAAACAAGTAAATAACTTCTCCTTATTCACTTCCTTCACAACACTCATAATTTTATATACCTCTATCATATCCCCCCTTAGTCTCCTCTTTTCCAAGCTAAAAAGTCCTAGCCTCTTTAATCTCTCCTGATATGGGACCCGTTCCAAACCCCTAATCATTTTAGTTGCCCTTCTCTGAACTTTTTCTAATGTCAGTACAGTGCATTCCGGTTAAACGGGCCACCGGTTAAATGGGGCAGCCACTTAATCGGGACACATTGCAAAGAACAGAAACAAAGCATCTCTTTTTATTTACTTCGGTTAATTAGGGCAGCCGCTTAATCAGGCCAAATTGTTCTGGTCCCGATGTGTCCCAATTAACCGGAATCCACGGTATATCCTTTTTGAGATGAGATGACCACATTTGTACGCAGTATTCAAGATGTGGGCACACCATGGATTTGTATAAGGGCAATAAGATATTTTCCATCTTATTCTCTAACATCCTGTTTGCTTTTTTGACTGTCACTGCACACTGCATGGACGTCTTCAAAGAACTATCCACAATGACTCCAAGATCTTTTTCCTGATTAGTTGTAGCTAAATTAGCCCCCATCATATTGTATGTATAGTAGGGTTATTTTTTCCAATGTGCATTACTTTACATTTATCCATATTAAATTTCATTTGCCATTTTGTTGCCCAATCATTTAGTTTAATGAGATCTTTTTGAAGTTCTTCACAGTCTACCTTGGTCTTTACTATTTTGAGCAGTTTAGTATCATCTGCAAACTTTGCCACCTCACTGTTTACCCCTTCCTCCAAATCATTTATGAATAAGTTGAAAAAGACTGGTCCTAGGACTGACCTTTGGGGAACACCACTAGTTACCCTCTCCATTCTGAAAATTTATCATTTATTCCTACCCTTTGTTCTCTGTCTTTTAACCAGTTCTCAATCCATGAAAGGATCTTCCCTCTTATCCCATGGCAACTTAATTTACATAAGAGCCTTTGGTGAGGGACCTTGTCAAAGGCTTTCTGGAAATCTAAGTACACTATGTCCACTGGATCCCCCTTGTCCACGATTGTTGACCCCTTCAAAGAACTCTAATAGATTAGTAAAACATGATTTCCCTTTACAAAAACCATGTTGACTTTTGCCCAACATAAAGAACCGTTACTTACCCTACAATAAGTATAGTTCTTCAAGGTATGTTGCGCACCAAAAGTGGAACCCATGTGGACATGTGATCCATGTGCATGAGATATGTTCACTTGGTCAGCAGTATTCACTTTAGGGCTCCCATCTGATGGTATAATGAATTAAGCAAATCCCACTGTCTCAGTTTCTTTGCTAAAACAGAACCCCAGAGCAGTAGGATTCCATAAGAGCAGAGATGGAGAGAAGGTTGCAGAATCCATGCAGACAACACATCTCAAAGAACCACAGTTACTGCAGGATAACAAACCTTTATTTGAGTCTACATGTATTTCACTAACAAAGCAGTTGTCCATTTGCTTGGAGGAAAGTGGCAAAAGTCCTATTTAAATTTCACTGCAGTACATCTCTTCCAAAATGAACATCCAATCTGGAATCCTCTATTAAGGAATAATGTCTTGTAAATATGCAGACCAAGGTCTATGTAGCTGTTCTACAAATTACAGATATAGGGCCATTTGTCAGATAGTCTGAGCTCTAGTTCAGTGAGCTCCAATGTGGCTAGCTAGATCAAACCTGACTAACTCATAACATGTCCTTACACAGCTCGAGACCTCCTTATATAACATGAGTGTATCTAGGTTGCACCTTAACTCTATCAGCAAAGGCCACAAATAGTCTGGGTGATGCTCCTGAACAATTTTATCTTGTCAACATAAAGAGTCAGTGCCCTTTCTGTGTGAAGTTTAGCTTCTCCCATGGTTAACTGAGACTTGGGAAAGAAAACTGGGAGGTGAATGGATTGGTGTATTTGGAACACTAAGACAATCTTGGGCAGATGTCTAAGAGTGACCCCATCCTTATAAAATACTGCATGAGGACCTAAATCTTCCCTACCCTCCAAAACGATGTAATGGTTACTAAAAAGGCAGTCTCCAGTGAGACATGGCATAGCGAATAGATTGCTATGGGCTCAAACGAAGAACCCATCAGCTCTGCTAATACTAAGGTCCCTTGATGAAGGGAGCTCCAGAGCTGGAGAAAAAACTGCATGGCCCTGGATAGGAAAGTGATGCTGATAAATGGACCCTTATGGAGATGAGAAAAGCCAAGGTTGTTTCAGGGCTAATGAACTGTCCAACCACTGCTGAAATTGTTCATGTCAATGGAAGAAGCTGGTGCTGAGATGCCCAGACAGAAAACTTCTTCCATTTAGCTTTTTAAGTCTGTCTGGTTGAAGGTTTCCTGCCTTGGAGCAGAATATTCCAAACCTCAGCTGAACAGCTTCTTTTGGCGTGCGCCATGCAGCCAGGAACCAGGCTGTCAGATGTAATGAAGCTGGATCTAAGAGGCTATTGCTCTGCAAGACTATATCAGGCAGAGTCAGCAGGGTGGGGGTTCTGACTACAAGAACTGCCTGGTCCATCCTGGGGCCATCATAATCTGAGTCTTGCCTCAGTTTCCTCAGAACCCTCGGTATCATGGGGATCAGGAGAAAGGCATACATCAGTCTCAGTGTATAGGGGATGTGGAACGCATCTATCAGGGAGCCTAGGCTTGAACCCCTTTGGAAGCAAAATGTCTGACACTTCTTGTTCCTGGTCTTGGTTAGGTTTATTTCTAGGAATCCACACTTGTGAACAATGTTCTGCAGGACGAAGTCTGACAGAATGCCCCAATTGTCTTAGGATGCCTGCTAAATTGATCTGCCAGTGTTCTGAAGGTTGAGAAGGTGGAGAGTCACCAGTTTGATCTGAGTCAGAATGCACCAACTATAAAGCCAAATGGTTTTCTGACAGAGCACAGATACAATCTTTCTCCCTCTTGTCTGGTGACATAATGCATAGCTATGGTGTTGTGTCAGCGCTAGTATTGTTATCTCCAGAGTAGAGAAAGGAATATTCTGCATGTGAAATGGACAGCTTTGAGCTTTAAGATATTTAAATGGAAGCAAGCTTCTGGAGAGAACAACAGGTCCTGAATTTTAAGGTGACCTAGATGAGCTAACTATCTCTGAGTGATGGAATCTGCTATCAGAGTCTGGCAGACAGAAGTGTAGATAGGATATCCTGTTTCACACCCGAAGAGAGAGTCTTTCCACCAGCTAAACAAAGAGAGGACTTCTTGAGGGACTGTAATCATTATATCCATTCACGGTCTCTTGGGTAGATACAATGTGCGTAGAACATAGGTGAAGTCTGGTAATCGCTTCACATGGGTACATGAGACTGCATGTTCCAGAAGCCTGAAGTATGTTTCCACTGATATTCTAGGTGATCCTGAAGTTGGTTGATGACACCTACTATTGCTTGGAATCCTCTTTGTAGAAGGCACACTCTTCATTAATCTGGAGTTTATCAGTCCTCCTATTAACTCTATGCTCTGAATCCATGTCATTGTAGATTTTTGTCTGTTGACCTTGAGGCCCAGTGAGGCAAACAGGTGTGAATTACTTGAACTGAAAAGATGACCAGTTGGAGAGATCTGCCTCGAATTAGCCTGTCATTGAGGTAAAGGTAGAGTTGGATTCCTTGTCTTCTTAGGTGAGCTCCTATAACAGCCAAACACTCAGAGAACACCCCATAGTGTGGTAAGACCAAAGGGCAGGACTCTGTACTGGTAATGAAATATTCCACATGAAATATCTCAGATTTCTTGTAGGGCTTGGTGGTTATATGTAAATAGCCATCTTACAGGCCATGAGCTGCAAACCAGTCTTGAAGACCTAATGAAGGAATCATGGAGGGTTGAATCACCATCCTGAACTTCAACTGGTGGATATAGATGTTGAGATATCAAGGTCCAGGAGGGACCATCCTCCTTCTCTCTTTTTTAGGGTAAGACAGTAACGGAAATCAACACCCCAGTCCTGAACTTCACGGGCAACTTCCTTCCTGGTCTGAGTTGAAGGGAGTCTATTTACAACATTCAGACCTACAGGTCTCAAGTAATCCCAGCCTAAGCTTCCCGAAAATAAGAGGCACTTTCCAAAGGGTGGGGAATCAAAGAAAATAAAAATCCTATAGTTCTGGTTCTATTAGGTTTTATTATTAATTATTAGGTATTATTAATCCTGGTTCTATTAGGTATTATTAATCCTGGTTCTATTAAATTCTCAACACTGGCATCAAACTTGATGTCTGGTGAAAGCCCAAGAGTGTGAGGCAACAGAAGAGGAGGCAGAGGGTCATCTGTGACAGTATCTCTATGGCCAGTGGTAATACTGGGCAGACGAATGCTGTCTGAAAGATGGCTGCAGCTGTGGCTACTTCCTTGTTGGAGCTGAGTCAAAGACTCAAAGTATACTCCATTACGTTTGAATCTTTCAAAGAGTAGAGGACCTCAACAATTCCAAGGTTAAAAAATTTGTTTGCCTCAAACGGGAGGATCCACAAGGACTGAAGTATGATGACATCCTCATAGCTACTGCCATGATCATAATATGCACTATGATGCCATTCAAAGAACTTCTGTCTGAGTGATAGTATAGCTTCTAGAAAAATATCCAGTACTGATTTAGAAACTTAATGATGAAGAATCCAACATATCCTTATGCAAATTGCTACAGTGGCTAATTACCTTCACTTAAAAATCTACACCTTATTTCTAGTGTAAATTTGTCTAGCTTCAGTTTCTAACAAACTTTGTATGCCTTTTTCTGCTAGATTAAAGAGCTCTCTGTCAGAACTCTCTTCCTCCATGGAGGCTCTTGTAGACTAATCAAGTCACCTCAAACTTTTCTTGGATAAACAATGTATTTTGAACAGTCATGTCTCAATATAAAACATGTTTTTCCTAGACCTCAAACTATTCTATCAGCTCTCCTCTGAACCTCTTCCAATTTTTCAACTTTCATGACTAAATTATAGGTGAATGTGACTATGAGATATTGACTTTGCATTAAACAACATTACACTTCACCTGTGGCTCATGTAACTCATTGCACAGTGCATCTAAGCTCTGGTCTACACTGGGAGGGAAATCAACCTAATATGCAACTTCAGCTACATGAATAGCGTAGCTGAAGTCGACATATGCAGGTCGACTTACCTCGGCATCTTCATGGCGCTGAGTTGCTCCCCTGTTAACTCCGCCTGCACCTCTCGGTGCAGTGGAGTTCCGGAGTCGACGGGAGAGCACTTGGGTATCAATTTATCACATCTAGATGAGATGCGATAAATTGATCCCTGAAAGATCGATCTCTACCTGCCGATTCGGCGGGGAGTGTAGACCTGCCCTTAGATGAGACCTGTGTTGACCAACTGACCTACAACTACATACGTCTCTTACTTTGGCTACCCAAACCCATCAAAATAGAGACTGAGGGGCTAATACATCCAAAAGATCTTTCTCCCATACCACTGAATCCTCAGACCCCAACAATGTCACTCTACTTTCTCGACTACATATAGACAGTAATCAGAAGGGCACAGTTACTAGAACTGGAGACATAATCAACAGCCATTGTAACAAAAATCAAAAGAGACAGTACTTCAGTATCTTTGCGCCTTACAATCCTGGGGTTCAATGAAGGCTATTGTGGGGCACTCTGGCAAATGGAGAAAGGTAGCAGCTATTGTCATTGTGTTTGGCTCCTTCTGTAATCTATCATCCAGGATGCCATAAATTGGGATCCAACGGTGCTTATGGGATTAATCTAGCAGGCATTATTTACCCTCTAAGTATTTCATCCTTAAGTGATTTTGATACCCACTTATGACTAAGGAGCAAACATCCTGCTTTTCCCATCAATCTAATAGATAAGCCTGTTTCTAGTGTGAGGGATAGAAAAATGTGATGGTTTTACAAATAATTTTAATTTTGCTGCAACATTTTCAACACACGAACCAAGTAAGCTATGGTCCTTCAACCTCAGTTACAATAAAATCACATGCAAACTATATGAGTAATTTAAAACTCTGAGAAGTGGGAGTGGATAGGGGAAGGAGTGAGAGAAACACACACATACTATTGTTCCTCTTCCTTTAATTTTTCTTCCAGATTTAGAGACTGACGGTTTCTGGTCAGTCAAAACTGGTGCAACATCAAGAAGTTTCCTAAAACAAGAAGAAAAAATGGGTTTAATGTAACACAGTAATAAAAATATGAATTTGTTCCTCATACATCATTAAGCTAACTTAAAAAATATTTACCAAGAGGTGCAATAAAACAAACAAATAAAGACAAAGTCAGTGTACTGAGAAAGCGATATTATTATGAAGAGAAAAAGAAAAAAATAATTGAACAATAGATAGCTTCCCTATGAAAGGTGGATCACTACCATAGTAATTTTCACCCAGCTAACAAGATTAGACTATCTGTAATAAATAATGCTGACTTATTAATGAACTTGCAAAATGATCCGTTAGAACAGTGCACTTTTTCTAGGACACAGTCACTTTTATCACCTGTCTGACCACCATATGTACGCTGAGTCACGCCTGGATCTCCACATCCACAAATACATTACTTCAGTTCACAGCAAACTGGGGTGTAAATCTAACCCATACTACGCCTGCCATACACTAAGGTCCATGACAATGCACACTAGAAACTGTAAGTGCACATCAGGACGGTTCACATTGACCCTTACTGTGCAGCAAGCTAGCACTGGATAGAATTACATCCCAGCTTGCCACAAGCTAAACATTCATGTACACAGGCTCTAAGGGGCATCACTAGATTGTCATCTATGGATAATGAACCAGTTCTAATGATTTTTAGCAATGAAAGGCAATTCAGCATTCCTGTAAATACACTTTAGTATGCTCAGTAGAAATGAGTAGTTGTCAAAGCTTGAAGAAATGATTTATTTCAAGCAGTGACTTTTCTGATACTGTCAACTTTATTACATTCATGAATATTGTTTGAATGTAAACAGGCTCTATAGATGATTGACCAGAATTGCATATTAAGCCATTCAGCCAACTACACAGAGTATGCTATAGGAAAGAGCATTTGAACTTCGTAAAATATTTTACAATTATATTTAATGTGAAACTATTTTACAAACTCATGATTGGTTTCTCTAGAAAGATCTCTCTATTTTCCAAAAAAGCTAAGCTTATTAACATCAGGGTCTTGACCAAATTCCAACTGATCACAAGACTGAAATCAAATTTCTCTTACAGTTTAAATTGGAAAGGTAATGTTTCATTTTTCTCTCTGAAACTACTGTTATATTGCTATGCACTGCTAAACAATTATTGCATTTTATCCTCGGGTGTCATACAGAAGTAATGGATGAAGTAATCTATTTGTATTGTTTATATTTCAATTTAGGTTTGTAATACATTTGGGATCCTTCACGATGAGTGGCGCAATGTGAAGTTATTACTAGGGCTGTTGAGCAATTAAAAAAATTAATTTTGATTAACTGTGCAGTTAAACAATAATAGAATATCATTTATTTAAATATTTTGGAGGTTTTCTACATTTTCAAATATATTGATTTCAAGTACAACACACAATAGGAGGTGTACAGTGCTCACTTTCTATTTATATACAAATATTTACACTGTAAAAAACAAAAGATTGTATTTTTCAATTCACCTAGTACAAGCACTGTAGTGCAATCTCTATCATCAAAGTTGAATTTACAAATGTAGAATTATCTACAAAAAAATAACTGCACATTCTTTTTTGTAACAAGCATCATCAGCATGGAAGCATGTCCTCTGGAATGGTGACTGAAGCATGAAGGGACATACAAATGTTTACCATATCTGGCACGTAAATATCTTGCAATGCTGGCTACGAAAGTGCCATGTGAACACCTGTTCTCACTTTCAACTGACGTTGTAAATAAGAAGCAGGTAGCAGTACCTCCTGTAAATGTAAACAAACTTGTTTGCCTTAGCGATTGGCTAAACAAGAAGTAGGACTGATTGGACTTGTAGGCTCTAAAGTTTCACATTGTTTTGTTTTTGAGTGCAGTTATGTAACAAAAAATTCTACATTTGTAAGTTACACTTTCACAATAAAGAGATTGCACTACAGTACTTGTATGAGGTGTCCTGAAAAATATATTTTCACTATAAAATGATAAAAGTATGTAATAAAAACAAAGAGAGCACTGTACAATTTGTATTCTGTGTTGTAATAGAAATCAATATATTTGAAAATGAAGAAAAACATCCAAGGATATTTAATACATTTCTGTTGGTATTCTTTTCAACTGTTTAACAGTGGAGTTAATCACCATTAATTTTTTTGGGTTAATCATGTGAACTAACCACAATTAATCGACAGCCCTAGTTATTATATAAGATTCAATCTGACAAGATTAGACACACAGGCTGAAGTGGAAATTCCAGTGAAGAATGTTACAAGCAGCTAAGTTACTTAATGTTAAAAATCTTATTTTTACCACTGGGTATCCCTCTGAAAATCAGCACTGAAAATCCTTTATTAATGGAAAGAACATCCCCACTAAGTTAATACTATGATGTAACAAAAAAGGTTAAATTGCTGCTTACGGCTCAGGTTCTGCTTTGACAACAGGCACATCTCTTCTCAGCAAAAACCTATTTTCAGGCACTGGTGGAATTTCTTCAGGTCGAACCACAGGTTTCTCCCTTTTTGTGCTCAAGTCAACTGATTTTCTCTCATTTACATCACTCTTGTCAGAATGGCTGCTGGAGGGAAAAAAGGCAATTTACACAGCAAAACTATTATCTAAACCTAGGCTGAAAGAGGTACACATTATCAAAATCTATTTTAAAAAAACCCCTAAATGACATATCCAACAATAAGGTGATTGGAATAAGACTTATATCACATTGGTACTTCATTTAATTTTATGCAAACATCTACAAGGCAAGCTCTCAAAGAACTAGAGAAACAATGTTCCTTTCACATTTAACAGACAAATATTATATTTCCTTCTTGGATCACCAGTTAGCTTATTACAGTGTCTAAGGGTATCTTAATATTATGAAATATAGTAAATCATAATTGAAAATAAGTTTTACATTGTAAAACAAGCATTCTTCATAGAGTACATTTTCCTCTACTTTAAAAATTATCCCAAATAATTAAATCATCTCTGTGCATTAGTTTCTCCTTCCCAATGTATGTAAATATATTATGTCCCAAACTGTTTTTCAGTGTGCAGAGATGCAGTTTATTACTTAAGTTAATAGCTTCTCTATAATTATTTAGTAAAAAATCTTTAATTAAATCTACAGTAAACTTGATTTTAAAGGATAAACAAAATCAAACTTCCAGTATTAAATACACCTTAATAATGTTTTCCATAAAGCACCTATATAATTAACATGGTCACTTTACACATGATTTCTTTCAAGTTCTTAACAGATTAGTCACCCTCTTTGGTTTGATATCCGTTTGCACCTTGGCTCCTCTTTCTTTCTCTCTTCCCTTCTTCGCTTTCTTGATTGTTTAAGTTTAGTTCTTCTCTTTCGCTTTCTTCTTCTACTTTTCTCATTTTCAACTTCACTTTCCGATGAAGATTCTGAAGAGGTTGATGAACTAAAGGAGGAATCTGAAGCTTCTGAATGAGTAGACGCTTTCCTCTTTTTCTCTAAAACTGAAGACAAGACTATTATAGAAACATTATTCTCCAAAAGAGCAGAGTGTAAACTATAAACACTCATCATCATCCGCTCCCTTATTTCCCGATTAGCCACAAGTAAAAAGAAACAGGACACTTAAATGTGCAAGTACATAAAGTAAGTGTTCGGACTATATGTATTAAATGAATAAAATATCAATGAAATGATTAACCTGAAGTATAATTTTTTTTAATGAGAGTAAGGATGGGTGTGATAAAATTCTTCAGTTTCTACCAAGTGAACAATATAGATTTCCAAATTACATCTCTCTGCCCTAAAAAACAGTGTACCACTTTACAACCAACATTTCAATTATACATAATACAGGAGGATTTTTAATATTTCAATAAACAAATTATTGCATGTGAACAAGATGGAGAGCTTGCCATATCAACAAATAAGTGTTTTATAAAGAAATGTTAATAAGTTAATGTGTGGATATTTGGTCATCTGAACAGAACTGTTACACAAATTAAACCATGTTTTTGTATTTAATTTAAAATAGGGCTGTCAATTACAGTTAACTCATGCGATTCACTCAAAAAAATTAATCACAATTACTTGCACTTATAACGATAGAATACCAATTGAAATTAATTTAAATATTTTTGGATGTTTTCTACTTTTTTATTATTGATTTAAATTACAAACACAAAATACAAAGTGCACAGTGTTCACTTGATATTATTTTTGATTACAAATATATGTACTTTAACATTATAAAAACAAAGGAAATAGTATTCTTCAATTCACCTAATTCAAGTACTGA
The DNA here is from genome assembly GCA_007922305.1 of Dermatemys mawii. NCBI lineage: Eukaryota > Metazoa > Chordata > Testudines > Dermatemydidae > Dermatemys > Dermatemys mawii. The sequence continues at coordinate 642,931 of ML677391.1, read as the reverse complement.
AGTGCAATCTCTTCATCATGAAAGTGTAACTTACAAATGCAGATTTTTGGGGGGTTACCCAACTGCACTCAAAAACAACACAGTGTAAAACTTTAGAGCCTACAAGTCCACTCAGTCATACTTCTTATACTGCCAATCGCTAAGACAAACAAGTTGGTTTACAATGATGAGAGATACTACCGCCTGCCTCTTATTTACAATGTCACCTGAAAGTGAGAACAGGCATTCGCATGGCACTGTTGTAACTGATGTTGCAAGATATTTACGTGCCAGATGCGCTCAAGATTCAAAATGACCCTTCATGCTTCAACCCCCATTCCAGAGGACATGCTTCCAGGCTGACGGTGCTCGTTAAAAAAAAAAAAAAGTGTGTCAATTAAATTTGTGACTGTACTCCTTTGGGGGAGAATTGTAAGTCTCCTGCTCTGGTTTACCTGCATTCTGCATTTATTTCATGTTATAGCAGTCTAGGATAATGACACAGCACATGTTCATTTTAAGAACACTTTCTCAGCAGATTTGACAAAAACGCAAAGACGGTACCGATCTGAGTTTTCTAAAAATAGCTACAGCACTCCACCCAAGGCTTCAGAATCTGAAATGCCTTCCAAAATCTGAGAGGAACGAGGTGTGGAGCATGCTTTTAGAAGTCTTATAAGAGTAACACTCTGATGCGGAAACTACAGAACCCGAACCACCAGAAAAGAAAATGCTGGCGGCATCTGACTCAAATGATGAAAACGAGCATGTGTCAGTCCACACTGCTTTGGATTGTTACTAAGAAGAAACCATCAGCAGCATGGAAGCATGTCCTCTGGAATGGTGGTTGAAGCATAAAGGGACATATGAATTTTTAGTGCATCTGGCATGTAAATATTTTGCAACATCAGCTACAACAGTACCAAATGAATGCCTGTTCCCACTTTCAGGTGACATTGTAAATATGAAACAGGCAGCATTATTTCCTGCAAATTGTAACCAACCTTGTTCGTCTGAGTGACTGGCTGACCAAGCAGTAGGACTGAGGGGTCTTGGAGGCTCTAAAGTTTCACTTTTTTTTTTAAAATGCAGGTTTTTTGTACATAATTCTACATTTGTAAATTCAACTTTCATGATAAAGATTGCACTACAGTACTCGTATGTGGTGAATTTAATTTTTTTGTTTTTGATTGTAAATATCTGTAATAAAAAATAAATATAAAGTGAGCATTGTACACTTTGTATTCTGTGTTGTAATTGAAATTAATATATTTGAAAATGCAGTAAACATCCAAAATTATTCAAAATAAATGGTATTCTATTATAGTTTGCATTGCACAATTAATCACAATTTTTTTGTATTGCTTGACAGCCCTACTTAAAAATAAATTTTAGCTTTCAATACTGTGACTTCATGTCATTGCTTCTTCCTACGACAAACAGAAAGATAAACAAGGATCATCCACAGTCATCTGATTTTTTTTTTTTTGACTAAAACATCTTAGATGAACAACGTGCAAGTTACATGTTAAAATAAATATCAAGATTCTCAGACTCAGTCCCAATGTCCACCTCTTCTCTTAGAAACCACAGCAGTCTCCGCCATCTTTCATCTTCATATTTGTATAGAATTTGTCCACTAGCCTTTAGGACCACACCTAATCAACTGGGGGGACCTTCACAAAAGGGAATGCCTCCTCTCCTTTCCTCCTGCAGCAATTCTGTAAGCTGGCCCTCAGGCAATAAGACCAAAGTCTCTTTGTTCTAACCTTTTGAAAATGAAGATTCAAGAGAGAATGTTTCTCCTCTCTCTCAGACATGGTGTTCACTTTCCCAACCAAGCCAGGAAGACTCAACAAATCTCTACTAATTTTCACAGGATGACAGAAGGAAGTGGCTGAACCAGCTGTCAGATAAAAAAAGACTTCCTCTCCAATTCAAAAATCCTCCATCTCTATTCTTGGGGTCAGTAACATGTGAAATATTTTTTGCTATATTATCTGCCCATCTGTAGTCTCTCATTCCATAACTCTTCACAATTTTAAATGTTTGCACCTTTAAAAAAAAATAAAAATAACGAACTCTCATATCTCACTTAAAATTTAAAGGGAGTCAGTTTAAATACACAAAATCAATTTTGTCCTTTTTCAATTTGACAAGCTTATTATTATAGTTTATTGCTGGTAATTCAGAAACCTACGCTGTCTTTAGTTTATTTGGCATGTAAAAACAATTTCATTGACATCAGCAAAAATGTACTTTGTACAAGTGTTTTGCAGAGCATTGAGGAACCTGCATATCATATTTTGGTGTACTCTCACTAAAATGGCAAGTGGTTTGGTTAAGTTCAATTAACTTGTGGAGAACTGGCTGTGAGAGAGAAAGGGGATGGATGGACGGACAGGAAAATATTTAGAATCCATAGGCCTAAACCCTCTTTTAACAATTTTGAGAAAGGTCAAATCTTGGCCTATACAAATATCCAGTGATGCTTTGGATATATTTTTTTACAAATTATGTGATACCCAGTAAAGTTTGGACCTCATATGTTTTCCTCCGATGATCTAAGGGGAAAAAATTCTGTTAACATAACATTAATTTCACGGCTAGATTTAACAGCTCAGGCATCCTGAAAAATCTATAGTTTGTTCAGTACCAAGGACTATATTTAGAGCTTCACCTCTCAAATACTGGGAAAGAAATTAGTGTTCAAGTTCAGTATTGCAGTTCACAAAAATAAATGTAAGAAATGTTGATAGGAAATGGGCATGCCTTTTTTCAAATGAGAGAATCTTCAGTTTAGAAAAAAAGTAGCTAATTCTCAGACATCTTTAAATCCAAATTAAAATGCTAGAGAACCATTTTTAGAAATAAGTACAAATTTTGTATTCTTCGCACATGACAACTTTCAATGTGTTTCAAGCAACGTTTGCTTACCATTTTTTGCTGATTTTGTAACAAGCACCCCACAGTCAATAACTCGCACGTCTGCATATGGCCTACTTGCAGTATCAGTTTTCAGATTTTCTATTTGTTCTATTACTTCAAACCCAGAAATAACCAGTCCAAAGACAACATGTACACTGCAGAAATACAAGATTCAGAAAGTACAATTGTTTAGGTATAGCTGGGATTCCTCTCCACTGACTTCTTCATAGACTGAAAGTCATATTCTTACATGGAAGAATTCAGTTCCATCTGTATTACCAGATGGTTTATGTCCAAAATTTAGGGTTAGTAAAACCATCTTTCAAAAAAACAAAAAAAACAAAAACAAAAACACCCCCCCAACATCACGTTATCAAAAAATGTAAGGATTTCATACACTATAAAAAAAAAAAGGGTCATGTTGTGCGTAGCTTCTTATGGAAGTCAACAGCAACGTTGGAAGACAAATCCACCTTTGTACGTTCACTTTATTAGGCCAGAATTTGGCTCCTAATCACAATCAGGGGCAGCATCAGCCTCTTCTCACTGGAGGGGCTGAGGTGGGCTAAACAGAAAATTGGGGGTGGGAGGGATGCACCCTCCCTCACCACGAGATTCCACCCCTCTTGTGAACCGGCCCCCTGCGCCTCCCCTCAATTAAGTGCTGGCACTGCCGCCTTCTCCTCCAGCCCCCTGCGAGGTCTTGCCCCAGGCCAAGTCAGAGGCCAGAAGCCAGAGCTAGGCAGCTGCTGCACTGGCTGGTTCCATGATGCAGGTGACTATGCATCTCCTCCAGCTACTCATGGCTGTCGGGCCAAAGCTGCTCTTCAGCTCCCCATCATCCTTTGATGGGGTGGGAAGGAGTTGGGGTTAAGTCGAGGGTTGAGATGCTGCCAGACTATGGCAGAGGACAAATCCTTGTCACAAGTGGGGGGGGGGGGTAAAAGGGGGAGAATAATTATCCTGATGGAGTGAGCCTCCTGCCATGTTTGCAAAAATAGGGTGGGAGGCAGAGGGCCTTTATTTCCTCTCTCATAGGGCCATATGTCTAAGCACCCACTTCCCAGGGCTGTGTCCTTAAAGATACAGGGCATCCCAATGCCTAGAAACAGCAGCTCTTCTCTATCTGATTTAACATACTGAGGTGCTAAAGGAGACCTGATTCAGTGAAATATTTTACATACACTCCCCAAAAATTGCTTGTCACACATGGAGTGTTTAACAGAGCCCCTTATCAGATTCCAGCCTGCCAGGCAAAATGGTATAATGGCTCAGGAAGGTAGGGAAGGTACAGCCTGTTGAAAGACGAGCACAATAACAAACTAGCAGACAGCTGTGTAGGTTGTCCTTGACACTGATAAGCCAAGGAAGAACGGGATCACAGAGGCACCATGTAGAGTGTTTGTAGGGCTCTAAATTGCCTTGATTGAGAGAACTACTCAATTTAGGTACCTGGTATCTCAAGGCACTGACAAACTTATTTCTCACTGCATATCAGTAAGGTTGGCAATCATCATCATTTAGACAGGAAACTAAAACAAAAGTTAAAGGGCTTGCCCAAAGACATATGGTAAATCAGCAGTATAGCTGAGATTATTCTTTATTCTATACTCATTAGAGCTCCATGACTTCTAAATTCTTCCTCCCATCTTTTAGTCCCATAATTAATATTTGCAGTGACTCTAAAGTATTCGGAGATACCATTTATATGGAAGACACTACAAAAAAATAATTTATTATATTTTTAAACCCTGAGGCCCAAGAGTCGACAACAACAAAGTCTGGAAGTTTTAAAAAAAACGAGTTAAAAAAAAAGAATTTGATTATATTTATGACTATGTAGGTTATTTTGTAAAGATGATCAAAAGAGTTGAAATGGCAACCCTCCACCACATTTTTCTACCAACCAATTATTTTTTGTTTCTAAGTTCTGTCCATCTTTACATTGAGATATGAAGTAATTATTCCTGAATATTAGAATTTTATTAACGGTACAAGTTAAAAATAGAAATCTTACCCATCAAGATGAGGAGCAGGCTTTGTTGTTCTAATTTGACATACATCAACATGGATATGATGGTAAAAAGCAGGGATTCAGATGAAGCGGTAAAAAGCAGAATGGCAAAGTAACAAAAAAGTGAAGGTAAAAGACAAAAAAAAAGTAAAAATATCCAGTTAAAAATTTGATAAAAGTCTAAATAAAGATTAGAATCACACTAAGTACAGAGAATTATGATCAGTATAAAAATTAATTTACGTTAACAAGTACAACATTTACAAATCCTATTTAAAAAAATCTCATTACATGCATGCAATATTCATAGAAATACAATAAACAATTTTTTCATGTATTAATGTCTATATAATTATATAATGCAACACATCTCATGGTAACATTCTTAAGGATAAAAATCTATACTGTTTGGCAATAAAAGAGAGTGGGTGAAATACTTCTGAAATTATTACCGTATAAGAACGTAACTATTATTTTTAAGTGAGTTCTATTAAGCAACACACAAACAAACAAACAAAAAACCCAAAGAAGAACAGGAGTTACAATACAGGAAAGCACATTTTTCCTACTTTCTCATTCTCCTTCTATTTTGCTGGCTCCATGAATCAGCTTCCAAAACAATACATCTATGTATAAAATCAAGACTACAATACTGCCTCTCACATATTAAGTTTGTAGTCTTCCCTACAGCAGCAGATTGCTCTGCTGGGCAGGGATTCAGCTGTATAGTAACAGATGCTAACATAATCCAAGATTAATGCCTCATATAGATACCTCCATTCATTTAGGTTAGAAATAGCTGGGTGTGTAGGAGCCAACAGAGAAACAATCATTGCACTACATCCAGTACAACAGAGCTATGTCTGTCACATTTCTTATTTCCCTTCAAGATCAGAATACTAATTTAAAAAGATGCGACTAAATTTTGTAAAATAGATTTATGATAAAAGGATTGGGGTCACTCTTTAAATTCTCTCCCAGTGAGGAGAGGAAATTACTTCCAAGTTCAGAAACACTATAATGACATAACATTAGCATCCAAGTTCACTCTGTTCAAAGCAAGGCTGCATTAAAAGATGCAAGAGGAACTTTGTAATTAGACACAGAAATTCAACAAGGGACATCATTTAAAAAAAACCCCACCATCACATTAATTTTACTCATTAGAATATCAACATGACCTGTACTTGAATTTTTTTCCCTCGAATTATTCCCTGAACCCCCAGAAATCATGATTTTTCCCTTTCTATGCCCCTTCCACCAATTCTTTTCAAATCATTGTGGTGGTGGTGGGGGGGAGGTCCAGAGTAGATGTTCCATTTGAGGTTTCAATAAAGTAGACTTAGTATCAAGGATTCAGTACTTAAACCATCATTGAAAAGTTACTTTTTAATCAGACAGTTCAAAATTAGGTTGGTGGCCATGATTCCGTCCAATAAAATCAATGGATTATTGCAGCAGTGGATCACATCTGCCAAAAGATAGAACTACAAAACATTCATGCCTCACCTTTATTTGTGTCCAAACAACAACACTCCCCTCCTTCCCCACATTACATAGTGCAGGAAACCATTCTAGCATAACTCCAAGGTAAGAGCTGCTTACATGGAAGACATTTAATTCTGTCTTCTGTTCGTTCACAAAATAGATCCGTCTTACTTTCTCAAAGAAATACATTACTACAGATAACCAATTTCTTATGGCCATTGTAGTATGATGAACAAGATTCATTACACTAGCAATCTACATCCAATATTTCATTTTAATCAGGTTTAATTATAAAACTGCTCTAAAACAGGGGTCCCCAAACTTTTCAGGCCATGGCCCCTTACCGTGGTCTGGCAGCCACTTGCGGCCCCCCAGGAGGTATGTCTGCCGAAATGCTGCAGCGGAAAGCGGAAGCTTCCGCTTTCCATGGCGGCATTTCGGCGGGACCAAAATAGCCCACGCAGGAGTTCGGCGCTCTCCCGTGCGGGATCGGTGGCGGCATGGGGGTCTCGCGCACCCCTGGGGCTGCGTGCACCACAGTTTGAAGACCACTGTTTTAAAAGACTGAAATTGAAACAAAACAGTAACTTTAGTGAAACCAGCACTGAAATGTATACTTTTAGTTTTTAGAAGTCAAGAAAATAATATGCATCAGTTTAACACAATGAATATACGAGTGACTGTTGAGTGACAAGAAAGACTTGGATACTGATTTGGCAAAGCACTAAGATGGGGTCAAGTACTTTGTGGAACTGGGGCTTTAGAGTCTTGGATTAACAAAGAAAAGGGCAGCCATTGTGGCAAAACACATCTAGAGGTATTTCTGCCTTATTTCGCTGGCAGTTTGAGCCTGCCAAAATGGATAAAGTATTTTTCTAATTTGCTTGCTCATGAAACGAAAACAGGAAAAAGTCAAGGGGGAGATTTTCAAATGCGCAAATGGAAGTTAAGATGAACAACACACAGGTCTTTAATGGAAGCTGGGTGCCTAACTGCTCATTGTGCTGTTGAATATCTCCTCACAAGACTACTTAAAATTAGATTTATTATATTTCAGTTAATTTTTTAAGGTCAGCTAATATTTCCATAGGAAGAATATGCTGAAATTTCCTTTGTCTCATTTCTTGCACTATCACTTTTCAAGACAAGAAGTAGGCTCAGTCTATCCACAGCTGTGAATAGAATTTATCCCCCAAGAAACATTTTAATTTCATATAGAGAATTGCATTTCTACATAACTTCATTTTATTAACAATTAAACAAACTTCAAAAACTGCCATATAAGAAACAGTATTATCCAAGTTAATGTTTACAGAAAAAAGTAACCATAGTAAGTGAAGATAACTAGTAAATTAATTAAAAATATTATTGCCACACAGAAGAGAATCCTTCTGATAAAGCAAGTTTATTCGTATTCTTAAAAGGACTTCAGCCCTAACACAGGATCAATGCACATAATAATATGATCAGAAAAAAGACAAGAAAGAAAGAGAAAAACAGGAAGAGAAGAAAAGAGAAAAAGGACAGAGCCTTAGAAGAATGAGACATTACCTTTGGAGCGCACGATGTAACACTGTTTCTGTAAATTTTACACAAAAATGGCAAGAAATAAATTGTAATACATTTTCAAACAAAATGGAGTGTTTTATTAAAATACAAATTTATAATTAATATTTTCAGAGTGTATGCAAAACAAGAATGCTTTAAAAATAGAGGGCTCTAAATTTTCTATAGAACAAAAAGGTATTTGGAAAGCTAGAATGAGTTTTGTTTTTAAACACTAAAGAAATACCCTGCTTGAACAATGAATTACAGAGATAGACCGTTGTGAAAATGGAATCTGCTCATACCCTTATTAAATCCTCAATCCAGCAAAGCACTTGAAAACAACCATAAGTTAGCATATGAGTAGTTGATTTCAGTGGGACTACTCAGATGCTTATAGTTACATAGATGTTTAAGTGGTTTACTGAAGCAAGTCCTAATTCTATACTTTATAGGATTCCATACTACTACATTTCTTATATAAATAAGATACAGTAGACTCTTGATTATCCAGGATTGGGTTAACCAGGTTGTAGATTAACCAGGATGTAAAAAAAAATACACATAACTCGCAGGGCCGGCTCTGACTTTGTTGCCGCCCCAAGCACAAAAAAATAATAAAAAAAAAATACTGACCAGGGCGCAGGGCAACCAGTGAACCAATACCTCCTCCCCTCGGCACAGGGTGGCTAGTGAACCAACTCCCCCCACAATACTTCCTATGGATGGTGATTATTCGGGATTTTATTAACCAGGATTAATTTTTCCCCTACCATCCTGGATAATCGAGAGTCTACTGTACTGAAAACTACTGATTTACCAGTAAAACACATTAGAAATCTGTAAATCCACACTTTCAAAAGTTCCAGCAACTGTCTAAGACTTCTCTCGTGTTAATATGTTTCTCTTAAAATGGGAAAATAGACAATAGCACTAACAAGCAAGGGAGGGCTATCATTTAACTAGAAATCTAACAAGGAAATCAAGATTGAAGATGCAAACAGAGGAAGTATTTTTACTGTATGACTTTACATTTTTGTTCTGACATACTTCTAAAACTGCAGCATTATTTCAATAATACAATTAACCTATCTGAAATAAAGAAGATATATTGAACAGCTAAATATTGCTTAGTTAAATTAATCTCCAAACTAACAACTAAACAAAGAGCAGGGTTTGTTCTTTTTTACTCTGCCTTTACACACATAAGCCATGATCCTGCAGTGCTTTGATATGTGTTTAACTTTACTCATATGAGTCTCGCAAATCAATGGGGTTATTCATGTGTTAAAATTAAGCACGAATAAGCATTTTGAAGGACTGTGGTCAAAAACACTGAAATATTGAATCCCCTTTGATCTATTTAGTAGTTTATATATTACTGTAAAATAGTACAAATAAAATTAAATAGAAAATTTTATTTCAAAGTAGTAATAATGGAAAAATTCTGAATGTTATTTGAGATACTCAGATTAGACCTCAACTGAAAAGCTTGGTAATTAACTGTTTCCAATTAGTCATTAGTAATACACGGAAGTGGCTATAACAGTCGTCATATAGCACAACCCCCAAAATGAGTTTTCACTTCACTCAGTAGCAGGGCCAGCTCTAGGTTTTTGCCATCCCAAGCAAAAAAATTTTTGGCTGCCCCTCACCTCAGCCCTAGCCTCTCACACCTCCCCTCCACCAGTGCCCTCACCCACCCGCAACCCCTGCCACCCCAGCGCTGGGCTCCCCCTCCCACTCCACCCGCTCCCCCTGCAGCCCCAGCCCTGAGCTCCCCCACAACCAGCGCTGACTCCGCCCGCTCCCCCCTTCGCCTCCAGCCGGTCCAGAGCTGGCAGTGTCAGGGTAAGCAGCGGGGCTCCCGGGCTGCGCCTCAGCCCAGGGTCCCTCCAGCTGGGACTCTTGCCTCCAGGACTGGCCAGAACCCAGGAGGGGAGCCGGGAGAACTGCCCTGGCAGGGGCCTGAGGAGCCGGGGCAGGGCAGCCCCGGAGAGCAGGACATGGCCTGGGCCCCGCCCAGCAGCACCCTGCCCTCTATGGCCCCACTGCTGTTGCTAGCCGCCCTGCCACAGCCCCTGGGCGGCTCTGGCAGCTTCGCCCAGCCCCGGCTGCAGTGCTGGGGGACGGCCACCCTGCGGCATCTGCAGGCGGCTCCGTGTGCCAGCCCCCAACCCAAGTGTCCTCCGCTTGGAGCTTGCCCGGCCCAGCCACAAGGTGGGGGCGCTGCTCCCCCACTGCCAGCAGCGCGAACCGCAGCGGGGCCGGCTCTAGGCGTCTGCCGCCCAGAGCAAAAAAAGAAAAAAAAGATGGCCTGAATGCCGCCCCTGAAAACGTGCTGCCCCAAGCACGTGCTTGGTTTGCTGGTGCCTAGAGTCAGCTCTGCTCAGTAGTTTAAAGATCTCTATTTATTCTATTTTTGTTACAAAACATGGCGCTGTGCTTCAGAAATGTTACTTTCTGAAATGTTAAAATTCTACCAGAAATTAATTTATCAGCATGAAAAAGTAGACATGTAATTCCTGTGGAGCACAGCATTAAATTGATCTAAGGAAGATTTTTTTCCTCAAATGGTGTTTAGTGCAGAAACAAATGGCTTCAAAACTTCATAAACTAGCTCTAAGATATAAATGCAAAAATTCCAAACACTCAAAATAATGGGGAACAATATTTAGGACTTTTCACACATCTTCAAGGAACTCTGGGAAAAAACGGGGCTTGAATTCTCAGTAGGCTAACTGGGTTAGTTTAAAGAAATACTGACAAGATCACAATATGAAGAATGTGTACCTATTATTGTTACTAGTAGGATCTAGACTATGATAACGAAGAGGAAATGTATTTTCTAGCTTTTCAGTTTTTGTGGTGGTATTTTTTTTTTTACTTTGGGCCTGATCCTGCAATCAAACCCGTGCTTATCTTACTATTACAAGTAGTCCCACCAAAATCAATTAATGAGGTCTGTCTTTGGATTCTTCAACTCCCAAACATACCCTTCACCTCAACTGTGTGAAAAGTAATGCTGCCAACAAGTGTTTGAAGGATCAGAGCCTTTGTGAATCTTATAACATTTTATAACTCAGTTTCACTATTTTGCTGATGGTCAGTTACACTTGTAGTCTCATCTATTACTAGTACAATTATTACCACATTATGCCCATGCATCACTTTAGGATGGCTCACACATGTTCTTTCCCAGGCATTGCAAGATACTTATCAGTAACAGCAGCAGCACACCTAAAACTGAGCAGGCACTGGGCAGTGAGGAGAAAGACGGGTAAGCCTAATATATCTAGTACCGATTGCTGTCCCATACAAAAAACACTTCTGAATATCAGCATGTGATCAGAAAAACGTTTTTTTGTTTTCAAAGGTTTAAAAAAAAATGTCAGGACATACTACACTTAAAGGGTGTTCTCCCAGAACCCTGAATTATCTGAAAGTGGTTCCTATAAAAAACTGAAGTTGACAGTGATCCTTTATGAGAAAAATATCTATGGGCAATTTTTAGCTTTACACTATTGCTTTATAATTTGTTTTCAACATGTAACAGCCAAATCTAAGAACCTGCAGCATATTCTCATGAAATATTAGGAGTAACACCTTGAATAGTTATTTTTAAAATCAAACGGTATAGAAAGTAGACTTCTTGAACAGCTACTTAATTAAGCAACAATGCACTTCAGTAACACTGGCGAACAGAATAACTCCTATTAGCACATTTAAAGATTGGTTATTCCAATAAATGTGATCTTATCTTCAGCCAAATATTTTCCATTCATCCCAAATTGTTCCCTGCATTTAATAATCATAATACAAAGTTAAATGGCAGAAAATAGTCTAACAATAAAAACCTTTTACGTACCACTTGTGACAAAGTGCACACTTCATAATGCTTCTGTGACCATGTCTTATTCTCTATTAACAGTTTTGTTTGCCCTGTTTGTTGTTCTCTCAAACTGAGCCTTAGTTTCCCCCACCCCAACTTACTTCTTCAGTCTTTTCCATTTATACTTCTCTATCAGTGCTTGATAGACCAATTTCTCTGCCCTACGCATGCACACCCATGACATTCCTGATCACTAAACTAAAACTGAAGTGGTCTGAAATTAGTAAAATTTTCTGCTTATAAGATCAGAGGACTGGTGTCCAGTATAATCAATTTCAAGTAACTCACAATACAGTAATTCAATTCAAATTTGTTTTTCATTGGGCATTTGATGGAACATCATACTGGACAGCAGTACCTGTGTGTTAATGCAGTCTACCAGTCAAGAGAATATTCACAGCCTAATAGGATACTGAAAAATCCACAGTTATACCAGACAGCATTAATGCCAGATCAGAAGAAAGGACCTCTGAAAATGAGGCCAACAAATAAGTCATTTTGAACAACTACGTCTTTACAGTTGTGCAATCCTTCTACTTAGGCTTCAGTTCTGCAAACACTTATGCTTAACTCCAAGCACTAATCCATGGTCTTAAAGTTCAGCATGTGCATAAACACTTGCCAGACTGAAGCCTCAGTTTGTATGGAAAAACAGAGTGGATAAAAATCAATGATTTTTTTTTATAAAAAATAAAATAAAAATAAATAAAATAAATAAATAATTTGATTTAAATCAGATTTTTTTGATCAAATTTTTTTGAGGGAAAAACCTATCTAAAGATAGTTTTAATTACGATATCTTTGAGCTATAATGTATCTCATCATGGAATAGGGATTATAAATTCTAATTCTATAGTATGAGACAATATATTCATGTAATGTTTAAGAAAAGTTTTGTAAATGAGTTCCAACAGTTCGTGGATTGGAGACCCAATCTTACGGGGTTCCACAGGCTTCTATATAGATTTTTTAGGTTAATCTTTCTATCTACCCAATGGGACTCAGTGCTGAGTCTAGAAGATACTATCAGAGATGCTTAGATTTGCAGTTGTCAAACTGGATTTGTGTCTCCACAGGTAACATGCTTGTTAACAGCAAAAATGTTTTAAAATAAATAAATAAATAATGTATAGAGGTGAGAAATAACAGAGCTCAACTCTATTATCCCTCTGCATATTTGTGTACACGAAGTCAATCCCTTACCTCTCTCTAAAAGTGCAAAGTTTCAAAAGTTCAATGAATAGAAGATTGTTGGGGGCTGAATAGATCTGGACAAGGAGAAGAAATCTCAAGATAAATGTGAGAAGCGACGGACATGTGCTTATTTTGTTAAAATATTATATGTTTGCTGTTGAAGAAAAAAATCCAGAATACTTAACGTTATTGTTTTAGTTAAATAAAACAATTGAAATATCTGTCTGGTGATGTTCTCCTCCTAATACAGCATGGCAAGAAAATCCTCCAAATATTAATGATTAACCTGTTGAATTGGAGATAGTTCACCTCCCAATGACTTCACAAATATATAATTCAATTACCTTTGGTAAATAAAATAACCAATCATTCATTTTCTGATATGTCTGTAAAGCTAATCTGAAAAGTTTTCAAAATAAATCACTGTTTAAAAATGTATAGCATGTACCTTCTAAAAATGAAACCTGCTCCTATCTTTGAGTTGTGAAGAATATGTATTAAGGTTATAACAAACAACAAGAGTGCACTTTTATATAGAAAACCATGATTAAATCGAACCTTCCTGACTAGTGATTTAAACCATGATTTAAATAAATTTGATTTAAATCAAATCCACCCTGTGGAGAAATATGAAGCTCTTGACACCAATACAAATATGTGCAGTATCAGAATATGCTATCCAATCATGCACCAAACCCTGTATGTGCCGAACTGAAAACAAAAATTAAGGAAGAATTGACATATATCTCCTTTTAGAAATCCAACAAATAGGATGTATCATTTCAAAAAGATATGACTGTGTTTTATTTAAAGTCTGAAAATGTCCTTTAAAATCTACACAATAATCTTTGATTTGTCATCTTCGAAGAATTTAAATCTCTTTAGCTATATAAATGGTGTTATATATTTTAAAATGAACATTCAATTTAATATTAAATATTAATATTATATTAATGCAGCCTCTCAAGCAGCTTAAAGGATGAGGCCAGAAAAGGACTATTTGGGGTTTCAAGAATTGCATACTTTAATAAGGGCAAATCAGGCTGTACAAACTTAATGGCATTCAGCCTGGAGGAATATTGTAAGTAAAGGTAACTTCACTGAATAAGACCAACTACTTTCATATATTACATTTTTAACTTTTAAACAATGAAATCATTGAGAGTGAAATCCGGAAACAATTACTTTTAAGAGCAATCTAATTCTGAAACTTTGCATTTTAGAAGCTATCTTATGACCAGTTGCTATGATTTGTGAGTATGTACCCATAAAGGAGAGTTTGTATGAAAAGAAAAGCTACGGTTGTATTTTGTGATCTCTCATGACCCATCCTTACCCAACCACAAATCAAATTACTAAATAAGATCCCGCCTCTGCAACTGATCATGCATAGCCATACTGCTGCACTTATGCAGCTTTTCAGTGGCTTCAATGCAACTTGTATGGTTGCAGCAATCCTGCCCTGTTAGCTATCAGTTGTGGGATTTATGCTTAACTGTAAAACTTTTTCTTAGAGAGAGAGAGAGAGAGAGAGAGAGAGAAACAAAAGTGATATCAATTAATGCAGTTTTTAAAATACATGTGCTCTTAAAAACATTTGTTTGAAAAGTATAATAAATAGAAATAAATCAAATAATTTAAATTGTGTATTCAATGTTACCTTAATGTTCTTTTTATTTAAAAAAAAGTTAACCTAAACATACCACACACCCAGCTTGTCTATTTAAGAAAATTTCATACACATATCTCAATATAACATGGGAAAGATAAAGAAACTTTAGAGCCCTCAGATGGTAGCTTCTTGATTGATGTAGATCATTACATTTTCAGGTTTACTTGAAGTTTATTTTCAGTTCAGATAAACTCAAAAATGGAAAATTATGACTTGAGAATCAAAAAGCAAGTCACTATATATTATACTTAAAAGGTAGGGAACTAATTTGTTTTAAATACTTATTTGTAAGTTGTGTAATTTTATATATATGTAACCTATGTTACATATACACACAGCTTAATATATAATGTGTACTGTACTCAGTAATACATAGCCATTTTCCGGTCAAACTGACAGAGAACAGCTGATGGCACCACAAATCTGCAGCTTTTGGGGGAGCAGAGGGTGTCTGAGTGTGAAATCAGAAGTAAATCAATTTCCAAAGATTGCCTCTTGTGCTTCTATTGGTTTTCCATTTTTAGGACATTCTTTAGAAAGTGACCTAAAAATGTCTCTTATCTGAACCTTATTAGATTATGCTGAAGACCTCTTTTCAGGTAAAGAAAATGAGCATCCTTTTGGACAGTTTACGCCTTTATTGAAGACAGTGAAGCGCCATTCATTCTTATCCATTAAGAAAGATGGCAAAGAAAACATTGTTTAATTTCTGAAGAATAACAATGTAAAGATACTTCACAATGAAAGCCTCCTCCAAAACATAAACCCAAACTAGACATTTTTCAGATATGCACTGTGAAATGTTAAAACGGAGGACAATTTTTAAAGATAGTGAAGTATATGCATAGTCAAACATTAGTAAATTTAAAACAGATATTAGTGAGCCCAAAATTTAATGTCAGCCAAAACATGAGTTATTTCTTTCAGTATAGAACAGTTATTCCTGTTAGAGCTGTAGTCAAGCATCTTGCATATTGTAACAGAAATATGCTTATAAACTGGAATGTTTTATAACAGAAATAAGAGAAGGGCTCTTTTAAAGTTCCTTCAACAAACATCCTTAATTTAAATCCAGTTTAACCAGAGTTGGCAGAAAATCCATTTGTACATAGGATATGTACGGTACTATACAGTAACACAGAAAGATGGCACTTCAGGGATAGACTAAGTAAAAATACCCCACAAAACCAGAAATCAGACCACATTTTGAAAGCACATGCAACTGTTGACACTTAAACTGTCTATATATTGGACATCTTGTCCTTTTCAACATAAAATTTTGAAGTTTGGAGTCTGCAGATGCTCAGTTATAATTTTTTTCATGTGCACGATATTGAAGAACACAAAGCAAAAAAAAAAATCTACCCCAGGGACACTAATGAACACAAAAGCCTAGGCCAATGTTATTTCAGAAAAACAAGCAATAAAACAAGTAACATTCATATATGATCAATTCTCATGCTCCAAGTAAACACAAATAAATTAAGACTATCGTATTTAATGTTTCCTAATTACAATGGCTCAGAGACAGCAGGTACCCATTTGATTCTAGTCAAAAATCCATATATTTATTTATTTAATTTAGCAATACCATCTTTCTCATGAACAGCGCTTCCCTGTTTAGGAAAAAGCTCAGCTCTCAAATTACATCTACTCACATGAAAAATTGGGAACCATTGGTATGTTTCCCCCGGTTTGCCATTGACAAAAGAAATGCTCTGTCATGTTTGAGAATAAAGTTTTCATCTGTTTGAAGAAAAAAATAAAAGAGTTAGTCAGTTTCCCCCATAAAATGAATACAAGTATAATTTTCTTAGCAGCACATGGACAGTACAATGAGAAATTCTTCTTCTGCTCACTAAGGAAACTTGAATGCTTAAAAAAAAAAGAAATCTATGCAAAATCTCTCAAAAATAAAGAGCGGAGATAGATTTATATTTGTTAAGTCAGAAATACCAATTAAATAACACAGGAGTTTGCCTTTTTTTAAAAAATAAAAAGTCACAACTGCTTTAGAAACAGGCTGAAACATATTGTTAAGAATAAATGTATTTTAAATGTTTTGTTATGTCTTCAAAACAACTTGAACGCATCACACACTTCCAACATCTTAAACCCAACAATGACTCCTGAAAGAAAGCCACTTTCATAACAGACTTTCCCTCTCCCATCCTAAAATCATGGCTGAACATATTCAATGCTATAATTTACACATCATGTTGAGTATTACTTAGGTAGGAAGACACAATTAAACAACCTTTTTCCTGCCACTGTGTTATCTAGTGCACTACACCAATCTGCGGAACCCAAACTTGAAGTTTCAAAATCCGAAAAGAAATTAATTTAATAGTGACACTTGCATGCGAGGAATAAAACAGGTCCTCCTCTTCAACCCAACTGTAAAAGACAGATTAGAGGTTGAAAAATATATGAACTAAGTAAAGAAGACCCATAGTTGTGCAGTCAAATTACTTTCAATCAGCAAAATGAAATAACTACACAACTAATTTAGTACAGACAAAATCATATTAGACTTAAGATTGTACCATTAATATTTAAAAGTGCAGATAAATATACAGTACTAGATTTTTAGCACTTACCAATCCAAGTGTATTCTTTAGAAACAAGAACTGAACTTTTTAGAGTAGGTATCTGTTCATATAGCTGCTTCTGATTAACAGCTGTAATATTCTGACATCTAACTATGCTCCCTTATAACATATTAAAGAAACTTCACAGCATGCACCTAACTACAAAGAATTGCTCACAGCACACAATACATGAAACACCCAACAGCTTATGTACAGGCTTGTATCAAGACTGGAATAGCACAATAACTTCCTATTTTTTACATTTAAAAATTATACTGTACCTTGTCCCCTAAAAGCACTGATTACCATTACAAACTCTCACACCTCTTTCTTTCAAAAAAAGCTTTAGAAAGAAGGTGAATAGTGTACATTTATCTACTCTGTGCAAGCAAATAAATAACTTGCACAGAGTGTAAATACAGCCACATATTTTTAGAAACCAACACTAAATATACAAACCTCAGAGGGAAAAAATGGACAGTTTTTAAAGAAATAAGAACTGTTTTGAACTGGGAATAATTCCAAGTAGTTAGTCTCCAAATAATTAATTTTCCCTCAGAAAAGTTAGATACAGAATTCTCCACGTCTTCAAGCAATACAGATATCCATCTACAAACTGATACATTATCAGTTGTCCATATATTTACTAGGGAGGGTGCAAGGGAACAGAGTTTGAATTTGTGTTACTGAGCTTGTGTCTCTTACCTTTTCATTTTGCAAAAGACCACATTCTCTATAAACAAAAGAATATGTTGACAGTTTTAGGCAGGAAGATAGGAGTTTTCATGAATAAAGTTGCCTAACCTCCATGCTGAAAGTCATGTTTAACCAGTAAAGTTAGCCTTAATCAATTTTGTCAGTTAACATTAAATATCTCAATAAATGTATCTGAAATCCATGCATATAAAATAATTGTCATGCAACATTAGTTTCATGCAAAAGGTGACCTATAAGTAGACCTTTCCACATTAAATATCTTGGGAATCAAAACTTATTTTATCTCAGAAATGAAGCAACAGACCATAAAGACGTATTAGCTCTTACCTTTAAAATATCCACCATAAATAGATTCACCTCCTTTTCCATTACCTATGTAGTAAAAGCATGCATTAAAACTTATCAGAAGATTTTAAGTTTGCTTTATAAACCATTTTAAAAATAGTAAGTGACAAATTATTTTTAAAAGGTACTATTTGTAAATAATATGAATTAAAGGGATACTCTCAAGTGTCAAATACCCAACATTCAGATTTTGTACAAAAGTTTTATGAAGTCTAACATGAAGAGTTTCTTTTAATTTCATGAAATATTTTTGTTTGGCTTTAAATAGTCCCCTATAGAGTCTGCAATCCAGATCTTTGCAACAGTGATGTAGTTCACAGTCCAGTAAAGCTTGCCCTGAGTAAGAAGGGGACTGGAAAAACTAAAGCGAGGCTCCAGAGCAGTGGTGGGCAACCTGTGGCTCATCAGGGTAATCTGCTGGCAGGCCGCGAGATATAGACCACCCGCAGGCATGGCCGCCCACATCTCCCAGTAGCCGCAGTTTGCTGTTCCCGGCCAACGGGAGCTGTGGGAAATGATACGGGCTGCAGAGACGTGCTGGCCGCCACTTCCCACAGCTCCCATTGACTGGGAACAGCGAACCGTGGCCACTGGGAGTAGCTGTGCCTGCGGACAGTCAGTGTAAATAAATTGTCTCACAGCCCACCAGTGGATTACCCTGACAGGCCGCATGTGGCCCACAGGCTGCAGGTTGCCCACCACTGCTCCCCTCCCTTAGCACTTATTGACCTCCAAACAGGAGGAAACAGGAAAAAGTAGCAGCAGACATCAGAGAAAAGAGCTAATAAATAAGGCTGACAGCTTTCCATGCCTACAGAAATCCATCTGTGGCTCAGATGCCACAGAAGTGAAAAAGTAGCTACCAGTTCTTCCAAAGCAAACCTCCTCTATATCTGTTCCCTAGCTTCTTCCTTGGTACAACGTACCTGCAGAGGCAGCCTTTTACCAGTTGAGAGAGTTCAATCTGCAATGCCAGTAAGTAAGAGTGCAGCGGTAAAGAAAAATCCACTTTGGGGAGGGCAAACATTTAGAGAAGGGCTGAGGGAGGGACACTAAGTTGTGTGTATATTGGGGGAAAAGAAGAACAACAAGTCCTTGACGCTTTGAATTTGCATTTGGAGGCTCATTCAATAAGCATTTTAAATGCACCTATCATCATTGTACTTATTCATAGTATTGTACCCGCACAAAAGAGTCAGAGTTAACATTACTAGCATTGCCCACACGGTGTAAAATGCAACAAGGAAAAGATTTAAAGTAAATTAGATTTAAGGTGTTTTCTTTAAACAACAAAATATAGCGTTAGCAACTCTAGCAAGGAAATCTGTCTTGTAAAACTATATATTTTTAACATCTAACAATAACATTTTAGAACATCAATATCAAAAAACAGCTAAAGCGATTCTTATGGTATTCTAAAGACTCCCTCCAGAATATGTGCAATTCTAAATGTAATCTTAATAATAATAATATATAAGAATGAAAAATAATGTAATATTTGGCTTTAATAGCTATAAAGTATAAAAACATTTAAAGAATTTTCTGTCAGTAATTTTAACTTTTTAAATGAGAACTGCAATTAAATCTCTTAGCACATAGAAAGAATTTTCTGTTTTACCTTCACTGAAGTCTCCACCCTGAATCATGAAGTTTTTAACCACACGATGGAAAGTAGAGCCTTTGTAACACAGCTTTTTTTCAGTTGTTTTTCCAATTCCTTTTTCACCTGGTAAAAGGAAATGTAAAAAATAACTACCACCAATTTATTTGCTAAAAAAGTCAAATTACTGCCCAATTACTAAACAAGGATTTTTTTTTCTGGGAAATTCAGAGCTTAAGAGAAGCAATCAAAACAGGGAACATAAGACAGCTTCAAACAGATAAAGAAAAAGGGATGAAGCCCTTATACAATGATAGTGCAGATAGCATCTGGTCACAGCAAGAACAGTGCACCAAAAAGAGTATTTTTAGGAGGCTGGCCCAGGAGGACAGCAGCTCTGAGCACTGCTGCAGACAGGAACTATCTGCAAAGAGGTGATCATCTCCAGAGAGTTCAGAACTGCCTTTGTAACAAGGAAAGACAGTATAGGCAAAGCAGCTATAGAAGGCAGTTCAAGCAAGTACTGCTGCATTGGGCCCCGGCTGTAAAATGGGGCCTCCTCCCAGCACCCTGCAAAATGACAACAGGGCAGTGCAAACTCTCCTCTTGGGGTTCAAGGACCCCCGGGAAAGAAATTGTAGGATGAATCCAGCCAGACTCTGAAGCCGGCATAGCAGCTGCAGAAAGCAGGGACTCATGGACACTGATGTTAAACTGCTTCCTGCGGCTCTTTCTGAACATTCTCTTACTGTGCAAAAGCGACAAAGAGTCTTATAGCACCTTATAGACTAATAGATCTTAGCCTATGAAAGCTCATGATCCCTAAGACCCACTTCATCAGATGAATGTTGTGGAAATCTCCAGACGCAGGTATAAATATGGAGGAAAGAAAGCAAGGTAAATTCAATCGGGGGGGGGAGGGGGGGAGGCCCACTCCCTGTTTGCTCCAGTTCCCTCCCAACTGCCTTCCTCATGGTTTCTAACCCCCTAATCCCCACCTAACATAATCTCAAAGAATTTAATCACAAACACAAAAAAAATTGCAGAACAAATATAATGGTAGTAGCCAATATATTGCTCACTCTGTTTGTATATTTGATTCCTTTTCACTTATCCTTTGTCTGCCTTGTTTGGTCTCATTATAAGATATTCAAGGCAGGGACTGCCCCTTATTCTGTTTGTACAGTGTCTAACATAATGGGTCCCTATTCTCAGTTGGCCCCAATGCACTACAATAAACATGAGGATGATGATGAATAATAAAAATAAATAAATAATAATAATAATAATAATAAATAATAGGAACTGAAGATAGAAATACATGGGGCATCACTATGGATGGCTCAAAAAATTAAAGTTTTAAAGCTGTCAGTCCCCCACCAGGTCATAGGCTGGAAGAATGAACCCAACAGGAACCGAGATGGATATTTTTGAAGAAAACAATTTTCTCAGAGGAAAGCTATTCTAATCCAGGGTTTTCTGTACAAGATTAGAGTGTAATTATCCCTTCCAAAGACAAAGAAAAAGTGTGAAAAGTAATGGACAAATATTAAAATTAAAGGCTGTGTTCCAATTTCCCCACCACCATTGGATAGGCAATTTTGGCCCTCCCCTAAAGCATTTAACACTTCTAGATAACAGGTGTTTCTGGAGAAAGTGCTAACCTCTAATATTAACAACAATGCTGGAGTTTCCCTAATGAGACAGCATGCAAAGATGTCTGATTGAGGGGAAAAAACCTGGTCAACAAGGTGTGCGCCATTAGGACTCAACTCTATGCTGTGAAATAAATTTGTTTAATGCAGGGGTCTCAAACATGCGGCCCGCGAAGCCCTTCCCTGAGGACTGCCAAGCTCCCTGGCTCCCCTGCCACCATAGTAGTTTCCAGGAGGGAGGCCAGAAGCGGAGGCTTCTCTGCTGCCTAGCTGGGCCCCTGCCGAGTCCCGGCTTCCAGGCGCTGCTGCTGCAGCTTCAATGAATGAGCTGGGGTGGCGCTTCCCAGGAGGCCTCTGCAGTGGCGGCCAGGAGTGGTAAGCCAGGCTCCCCGCTGAGTTACAGGGGTGAGTGGGTGGAGATCTGGGGACAGGGAGCAGGGTTATGAGGGTGAATGGAGGAGATTTGGGGATGGAACACAGGAAGCTGGCTACAAGCATGAGTGAGGGGAGATTTGGAGAACAAGCAGCTGGGTAACAGCAGTGAGTGGGTGGAGATTTCGGGATGCGGCACAGAGAGCTGGGTTACGGGGGAAAGTGGGGATGGGGAACAGGGTTATGAGGATCAGTTTGGGAGAGGGAGACTTTATAAAATTATAATTGATATTAAGCTGAGATGTGATGAAATTTCTGTCAGATTTATCAGCATATTACATTTGGAAAAAAGCTTGAATCATCTGAGGCTGGTAATGTCTTGTTAAATTAGATTTGTTTGCTTGTTTCTCCAGCTCTGGATTTCCTATACTGCTCTTGCTTTGTTTGCCAAACAGCTGTTGGTGGTGCCTAGCGCTTTCCAGGAGGGAGTGGGGAGCTGCGTACTCAGAGGAGGAGGCAGGGCAGGGGCAGGACCTCGTGGAAGGAGTGGAGTGGGGGCGGGGGCCAGGGGCAGCAAGTGTCAGTGATGCGGCCCTCGGGGCAGTGCATTAGTCCTCATGCGGTCCTTGTGGTCATTTGAATTTGAGACCCCTGGTTTAGTGGAAGCAAGTCAGTCTTCAAAAAGAAACTGTGTCTCTGGTTAACTATTCAGCTATTTATTTAAATCCAAAACAAAAAAGAAAGGCAACCAAATCCAACTGTGTGAATGAAAAGTTCTACACTGCCAGCCAAATGAATACTCTTCTTGCTTAAAAAAAAAGCAGTTAAGTGCACAGTAATCAGAAAAGCAGAAAAGAAGATAATAAAATGCTAGAGGACTGCAACTTTACTGCTTACGTAGGACGAGCTGCACACCCAATGAGACAGCAGCATATTACACAGCTACCTGTGATATGTATATGCACTAGGAGGGGACACCACAGAAATTCCTCTGTATGCAGCACCAAATGGATACACTTGGGCCTGATTTTCTTTTCACAGCAGTGCAAATTGGGCTTTCATTGACCAGGGTTATGCCCACTGATGCCTAGAACATTCCCTAACATTTCAAAATTGACCTGATGTGCAGCACCACAACCCTTCAGGCCATGTCATTGCTAAGGAGTCAGCAGAATTGTATGTTACAGGCAGGTGGTGGGAGGGGCAGGAACAGTCTCTATCCCTGACTCTGAATGCCCTATCCTTAACCTTGTAGATCTACACCCACACGACAACCTCAAAGCACTTTAAAGGACTGGGGAAATTCACCTTGCTGCCTCCTTGGGTCAAGAAGAGAGAAAGGAAAATAAGTGTCATTACAGTCAGTTCCTGATACTTTGATCCTGTCATGCTCCCCAGTGTCCCCACTACTCCGATTTGTAACCTACATATTTCCTTTTACCCTTACACACATTCACCCCAAACATCCTCGATAAAGCATCTTTGTTCTCCATCACAAACACAATCCCAACAAATCATGACAGTTCTGCTTATGTACGCCAAGCTGTATACCCAACAAGAAAGAACAGCCTATTAAGCTGCTTCCGGTGATGTGTGTACACAAGAAGCGGGGAGTGACAAATTTCTGTCTGCAACACCATATGGGCATTCTGTGGGCCTGACTAGTGAAATCAGGCTTTTCCAGTTGTTACCAAACTCAGAGTTCTTCCCACTGATGCCTACAACATTCCCTGAAAATTTAGAATTGATTGGATGCAGTGTTCAAAAGTCATCACATTGCATACACAGAAGGACATGCCCCTGAGCTGAGTACAGGGTCTCACTTAGCCAATAGGCCGTATAGATAAGCATAATGTTAGTGAGAAAAGAGTCAGTTAATGTTAAAACACTGTCTTAAAATCTTCTTAGGAGGTTTATGTATTCAAATATGTGAAAAATATATATGTATTTTACACAGTGGGATGAGATTTCAGAATATACCCTCTGTTAATTGCTCCACTCAAATCAGCTTTTAAACCTCCAAAAGCTGGAGCAGGAGAATATGCAGTCTCATCGAAACAGCAATGAGTTACTGAAAATGAGTAATTCATCTAGGCTGTCACCCTCACCATAACATAAATGTGGGTAATTGCTACATTGCTAGTGCTCTGATCTCTATTTTCAGCTGTCAGACCCATGCATAACCTTTTTATAGTCCCCAATCCATTTTCTGATACCAAACCCTCACAATCTTTTATTCCCCTAACGAGCACCAAGCAATAACTCACCTGCAATCTCCCCTACCAGCCTACCATTCTCAATGTCCTTGAAAGATCTAAAAACTCGCTTGTTCCATAAAACCTACCCGTGATAATCCACTGTCTGTTCTCTATATAGCATGCAGTTATGCATTTAGATTCTTAAATTCTGGGGGCTGGAATTGTGCTCTTTGTTTATGGTATTCTGTACATTACACATTACCAAACCAATTATGGTGCTGTAGTTAATACTAAAAAATGACTGTGATGATAATTAACAATAAATGATTGATAATAATGGGAAAAAATTACTTACCTGAACATAAGCAAAGAAAGTTTTTGCAAGTCTTTGGACATACATCTGAGAACAGCTGAAACATAATTCGACCAACTGGAAGAAAATATAAGTACATGGTGTTACGAAGATTTCAGTTTGCCAAAATAAACAAGCATGATTTTTATTTACCATTTCACTTAAAATGTATTTTAACAAGTAGATTGAGAACTGAGCAAGTTCTGAAAATGTAGTATTAAAATAAGTGGCTGAAAAGAACAGAGACTGGAACAACTTACCTGAAATAAAAATTAAATAACTTCATTATTTATTTATAAAAAATCCTAATGACTTAATAGTGTCTTGAAATTAAGAAAAAAGGTCAAATTATACCTACAATCAATATTTTATCTAGTCTGTAACAACTGTTTTGAAACACGGCATCTAAATTGCTTTATGCCTTAGGCTTAGATAAATATTTTTAGAATCACAGGGGCTGCCTTTTTTTTTTTTTTTAAGGCAGCACACTTTGTACAAGGATACATTAATTTGAAGCTGTAAAAGCTATTTATATTTCATTATCACTCAGAGGCCTCAACTAGATCAGGACCCCACTGCATGAACTGTTGTACTGATGTAAAATCACAATCTGTGGCCCAAAAAACTGAGTGCAACTCCTGCCTACCTGGTTTGAGACAGCTTTTCTCTTTATGCAAAGAGAGTTGCACAACTCCCATTAACAATAATGGAAGAATCATGGAAACAGAATAGGGCTGGAAGAGACCTCAAGGAGTCATCTCGTCCAGCATTTCTCAACAACCAGTCTATGGAGCAGCACTGGTCCATGCAAGCCTCCTTGCTAGTCCCTGAGATTTCCCTGACAATTTAGGAAGGCAGCAAGCTGGTCTCTGGTTATCAAAAAGATTGAAATCTAGTCCATCCCCCTGTTCAGGCACAGGCCAGTCACACACATTCTTAGAATTAGGGCTCAGAAGAAGTGGTACTAATTGTACCCTATAACATTACTTTATCTAGGCACACATTAATATGTTCAAAGGCACACAAAGTTTTTTAAAAGAAATTTTCATATTTCATTTTGTATATTCCAAGCTACTTGAAACTACAATCTTGTATATTCCAAGCTACCTGAAACTACAACTACAAACATTGTTTATGAACAGTATAGTGAAACACACAGTTTGCAAAAGAAAATTGGCTTGATAGACTTATTATAGCTTGTGAAATAAAAACCACAAAAACTAAATCATTGTTAAATGTTACACAGATCTTTGTGATAACCTATGAAAGAGTACCCTCTAGTGGTATAAAACATTAACACTTCAACACTGACCTTAAAAGCAGCAAAAGATTGTATTGCTCCAAGTTTGCTGAAAAGCTACTATGCAATTAGTTCTACTGTACTACCATGAAAAAAAGGTCTCTTGAAATTGAGACTGAAATTATTCTATGTTGTGGCATCTAGAAATATTTTCAGATAACTTCCTTTTTAAGAAATTCATCAAGTTTTAATTCCAATTCTCTAAAAATATATGTAATTGTCGGAATGGCTTCCCAATCATCTACTGGTTTGGAAAATCTGGAAATTCTCTACCTTAGTGTGGGCACAAAGGTTCATCTAGCACAGATTAGAATGCCCCACTTCCCCTCCCTTCTCCCATCAGCAGTCAAGGAAGAGAGAAGGGTAGGGAAAAAAGGATGAGCTCACACTTCAGCAGAATTCCCCCCACCCCCACTTGCTTGAAGTTCCCTCCACAGGTTCACAAGCTGCTCTTGAAGCTGGTTAAGCACCCTTTTTTCAGTATTAACACTAGCTAGAATGTATCTAGCAATTTTTATGAACATTAGTTAATAAACTATTTTGCTTAGTTAAGAACACAGTAAAAATCTGATATGTAACATTTACTGGTTAGCTTAATCTTAACCATCATCATCCAGTTCTTATTTTTAATTCAATGTCCTCATGACAAGGACCAAGGAGATGTGTAAAAGAATTTGTTTAACACATTAAATTGTGGAACTCATTATCACAAGATACCACTGAGGTCAAGAGTTTAAATGGATCTGAAAAAAAGAAATCAACATCCATAGTTACATTTGATAGTATACATAAAATATTTCTAGAAGAGATAAATGTTAAGAAAAATACTTCCTATGGAAGTAAATTATTCCATAATTGTCCACAACAGCATTTTTTCCCCATTTTGAATCATCTGGTACTTACCAAAGTTAGAAACAAGATACTGGAGTAGATGGACTATTGTCTGATGTAGTGTGGAAATTCTATGAATATTAAAGCTCAAAACTGACAATTTATAATAGAAAAGACTACTCATTCGCATAATACCACTAGAATATATGTTAATGAATCTAACTCAACTACTGTATATCCCAAATTTTGAACATTTTTCTTCATCAGCTTCCAGTATTACATCATGATTTTACTTAGTTTAGAATATCTACATTCAGAGCTGTGGATCTTCCATAGTTGTAGGCAGATATTAAAAAGTACTTAAATGACTAAAGATAGAAAAAAACTGCTTTGTTTGTGGCAACATGGATGTAAATGGTACCTAGCAAGAAAACAGTTTCATTCAAGCAGCATTTCAAACACAAAGGCAAAAATAAATATTGTACATTTCCACTACCAGATAAAATGTTAAGATGCTCTTAAATGTTGAAGTAAAAAAAAAATTTTGGGACAGAGTTAAGAGTGAGGGTCAGTTACTTACATGACACGGGTATAATTAAGACGAAACATGGGAAGAATTGGGACATAAATAAGTCTCCTCCTTAAATAAGCCCTGTTCTAGGAGCTAAAAAGTCATGATTTTGAGCATAGTATAACAAAGCCTTGTATTTATTTAACAGAACTTTAAAATGCATCTATCATCTGGTTTAAGTGCCCTGCCACAAATTAAAAATTCATTTCTTAAAACAAATAGTCTCACCTCCATCTATAACACTGGACCAACCAAAACAGCCCACTTTCCACATAAACACAATTCTCCCTGTAGCCCCCCCAAAGCTAGAGAAAATAGCTGGGTAAAGTAACAGGATGCAGTCAGCTTGAAACAGCCAGGATAGGCAATTGGAATGCAAGGGTATCTGCTCCAGGGCGCCTTGGGTATGTCTACACTGCAATAAAATACTCACAACAGAGCCACAGCTGGTCCAGGTCTGCTGACTTGGGCTTCTGGGGCTGAGGCTGTGAAGCTAAAATCTTCAGGTTGGGCTGAAGTCTGGTCTCAAACCCCGCAAAGAGGAGGGTCTCAAAGTCTAGGCTCCAGCTCAAGCGGGAATGCTGACACTTCAATTTTTAGCCCCGCAGCCCAAGCCCCTAAGTCAGCTGACCCAGGTTCTCGGAACTGCAAGTTTTTTATTGCTGTGTAAACATACACCCTGAGGCCAGAAAGAGATCTGGGTCAAGGGCAAGCATCTTCTGTGCCCTTCCAAGAATTCTACATGAATATTGGAAGATGGAAGAAAGACATGCAAACGTTCCTCATCCTGATAGTAACCCACTGAGGTTCACCAGCTAATGACTCAAGGAGTCCGAGCTAGAGGAGGGCATCGTTGAGGGATACTGTGAAGAGCAAAGATAGCAGTGGTGTGGAAACTGTCTCAACCAGCAAACTAAAGGAGGCTCAACAAAAACAGAGCTGGCAGCAGTATTTTTAACACCCTCCTGTACTGTCAGGTCAACTTGGACAGTGTGTGCCAGCATCTCTGTTCATACTGGCACACAAACAACTGAGTCTGGAATGACTGAGGCTCAACTATTGCCTAGCCCTACAAAACTAAAGAGTTTCTGGAACATTATTTAGCCCTGAAAAATTCTCTACTGTAGGTAATGCTAAAGGTGTCTTTGATATCAAGACCACAAACCAATCCCATGGATTTAGAGCTACTATGATTGAGGCTGTCATAATACTATATTTGCATTTTCAGATAAATTACTGAGGGCGCTCCAGAATAGGACAATGTCCTCCAGTTCTCTGATGGATAAAAAGATAGCGAAAGCATAACTCCCTTCTTCAATGCTTCTAAAGGACCATTTCTGTTGTAGAAGTAGTTTGAATTTGTCCCCTAGCCTATTCTTTAATAGAGATCCTCGAAAAAAAGAGAGTGCATATTAATCTGGTGGTATGCAGTGGAACTGGACAGAATAGCCCCTCTCAATGATTTCATTTATCCATTTATCAGAGATTATGCTAATCCATAATATGGTAGAATCTCAATGATCAAACCCTCCATAAAACAGCTCTGTATTAAATGAACAACCAGCACACAGAGGTCCAGAAGTGGGTGATCTCTCTTGTAACCACTAGATGGCATTGCAGCCTCGCCCTTTCCCATTCTTCAGGTTATCTGAATTTTTGATTGTCTGATCTGGCCTGGTCTCAATTAGATTTCAATACGGCAGAACTCCATTTATCCAATTAAGACAAAGGGGGGCAGATGGAGAAAGATCACAAAGGGAAAAAATGTAGTGGTTGGTTCAGGGCTATCAAGTGCATTTTCAAAGGGTTTGTTTGGAGATGGCTCTATGGTCACAAAAAATGACAACCTGTAGGTCTGTCTACTGAATTTCAATTTTGCCTTCTGAATTCTTTTCTGACAGTCCAGTGCTGGAGAAAACTGAAATGAACTGTGGAAAATAAATGGTGCTCTTCTTTTAGAGAACTGTTTATACAGGTCCACGCATTTCAAAGTTGATCCGGTGTCCCTTGCTTTCTCCCAAGTCTCACCATGCAAGCTCTGAAGAGGTCAGATTCCTCCACTTCAGCCTGTGTCTCAAATGACTAACTGATGTGCACCATCATTTTATGATGACAGCTCCAAAATAAACAGCTATATGTCTGATTCAATGTAAGCTGCTCTTGGAAGAACACCTCACTGCTTTCTGACCTTCCAAACATTATCTCCTTTACTTCTTCCTGTAGTTCCACCAGAACAGTTTGACAGATTGCCACACAACAGAAAAATGGTAGCTGAATATGGCTTTCACTATAGAAGATCCTTCTTTCTGACACCACTGTAGCCTGTGGCTGTTTTGATCTTGTTTTTTTCATTTGTCAGGGACATCAAAAGAAAAGGAGTCTGGGTGTTGAGGACTGGATTCCTCCTTTCTTCCCTCAAGAGAAGGACTTGCTATAACAAGTCTGTATTCTGCTAAACTAGTGGGATGCCCAGGTGTTATCCATAAACTCTTGTTAGGATCCATAAGGACTGCACTGAAAGGCAGGGTCAGTCTGCTGGTTGATGAAGTTTCAAGATCTTAAACTAATGAGCCTTTTCTTTAACTGTGAAAAGTTTGAAATCCAATGGATCTCATGAGCAGATCTTAGAAGAATTTAAATATGCCATGATTGACACTGATGTCATCTCCAGCATAAAGCCCTTTAGAGAAGAAGAGGCATTAAGATTATGGTCTACAACGCTGTTCTTAGGACAATTTGCTTGCCTATGGATTCTGAACACATTCTCAACAAGATGCATAGGTGCTTTGGCAGGTTTGGAGGCTGACCTTACCATTGCTGAGGCAGCATGCAGAAAGATACTCAAGAGCAATTATCTGTTTCTGCGCTGATTCTTAGGTGGCTACTTTATAACTACAAGTGCCATAAAGAGCCAAATGACTCAAAGAACAGCCTCCCCATAAGGATAAGAATGGAACAAATGATCCCAACTCAGAAGACCAAGAAAGCAGGGATTGAAACCAAGATATAGGGGTTATATATTGAAGTTTTCTATGCCAAAGGTGGAATCAAAGATCTAAATTGAAGTAGAGTGGATGAAATTCTAACCATTTCCAAGTAAATCTGTGGCACTACCCTAGATGGGGTTGTAATTTGAATGGGCTTCTTCCTGGGTGTACTGAAAATGTAGTTTGAGATGAGGAGAGGATAGAATCCTGGGATTTAGACACCTAACTCCTTTTGTGAAGGTATCCCTGGGAGGCATACAGACACAGGTGAGCATGCTCATAGCACATCTTTTCTATGTCAAAGGATAAGCTTGACCTAACACAATGTACAGTGACAATGTCAAAGGCTCTCCTCCACATAAAACAGGGTGAATAATAGCATAGCTTATCTAAATATATACCTTATTCTGATTGTGCATCATGCAGTTTTGCGTACATCTAGGTATCCACTGGGAGGTGGATGGGAGTCCTCAGCATTTATCTGTTTGCTAACATATCATACAAATTACACAGGTTTTATCACTGGTCAATGTGGACAAAAAAAATAGCCCTCACCAATGGAGGCAAATAAGTGAGTCAGACAATGATCTTACAGCAACCTTCACAGCTAGGACAATAAAAATAAATGCACATACAATTATTGGTATGAATTTAACAAGTGAAAATTGTATGCGATATCTGTTTGATAGCCAATAAACTTAGCTTCTATCTTTCTCTGAAACAGGAAGGAACTCATTTTAAATCTAGAGTCTACAGCCATATATAAGGCTCTCTCTCTCACAAAGTAGGTAAGAAAAATATTTAGTGTCCTCAATTTTCCTAGGCTTGTCTATCAATTTTCTCAAGTGCTCCCTCCTTCATTCTGACTGAATCCACACCCCAAAAACATATTTAACTTCTCTTCCTGTTATAAAGATTAGATCATCCAATTAGAGAACAGAAAACATGCCACATGACTTTGGTGACTAACCACAGAGTTTGAATAGCAAATTATGGTTATTGAAGGATTATTTACTATATGCAGGTTGTGAACAACATATAAACCTATCTGAACAAGTAAAAATAAGTTAGCTAAAGGTGAACTGTTTACAAATAAATCTGCAGTGACTGTTTCGGCCAGCTTTAGTTAAGTGGTCCTTCAGAGCTTTCACTTTCACAGGACACCTACAGCACAATGGAGGTATCCACTGTCCATCACTAGGGCTCCAACGGGCTATAGTAATACAGGTACATAGGAAAGAAAGTTAAGAATCTAGTTGCTTTTGATTAAGTGGATTTTAGCCCATGAAAGCTTATGCCCAAATCAATTTGTTAGTCTCTAAGGCAGGGGTGGGCAAACTTTTTGGCCCGAGGGCCACACCGGGGTTCAAAATTGTGCGGAGGGCCACGTAGAGAAGGCTGTGTCTCTCCAAACAGCCTGGTCCCATCCCCTATTCGACCCCCACCCGCTTCCCGCCCCCTGACTGCCCCCCTAAGAAACCCGACCCAGCCAACCCTCCCTTGCTCCTTGTCCCCTGATCACCTCCTCCAGAGACCTCCCCCCACTCTGCCCCCAGGACTCCAACCCTTTCTAAGCTCCCCTCCTCTTTGTTCCCTGACTGCCCCCTCCCGAGACCCCCCATACCCTAACTACCGCCCCCAGCACCCCAACACCTAAACCCCCCTTCCAAATCTTCCCCCCATTGCTTACCGTGCTCAACAGAGAGCTCCACTGACACCGCTCCCCCGGCCCAAGCTCACGGGCCAGATAAAAATGGCTGGCGTGCTGCATATGGCCCGCGGGCCCTATTTTGCCCACCCCTGCTCTAAGGTGCCACAAGTATTCCTCGTTCTTTCTCCTAGTGAACTCCCTCATCCAATCTGAGGTGCAAATCTCCCTGTTACCCACCTTTTAAAACCTTCTTGGACCAAACAGAGTACTTGGAAAATTACAGCACACTGTATTACCTTCGATAGGAGGCTCATAATAAAGTATAGGCTCCTAATGTCAAGAAAGTGGCATACAACCTTTGCAGCATTGTGTGTGTAATGATGGCAGCCTGCCAGAAACTTGAGGAATACGCGCAATTTGAAGCTATGTTATAAAAAAACAGATGCATGATCACATGTCCCTCAGAGTATGAAATTCATGGGAATGAAAGTTTAACCAAAACAAAAATTTTAAATTGCAATAAAAATCAAAGGGTGGCTACTTTTCTTTTTACACAGTAAGTTATTCTATTAAGAGAAATTAATAGCTCTGTTATTTAAATTATTATTTAAAAACTTGTATCTCCCTCTGGTCAAGCATTTAAGGGAAACGAGTCTCCAAAGCAACACTTGAATAATTATCCTTATCCTCTTTCTTGCCCTGAATTCTCCAAAGCAACCTAAAGCCTCACAAATCTTCTTCCTTTCACAGCACTAACCCCACTCCCCAACAAATGCTTCTGTTTTCTGTGCTGCCCGCCAATGTAAATGTATTTGAGTACTACCCGAAGGTGACTGGGACTGTCAAAAATTACTCTTTCTGAATAATTGAATAAATTAGGTGGGGGGACTATAGTAATCAATCTTTCCCAAGCCCTAGTTTCTGCTTAAACCTCTGATTAATTTGGTGCCTTCAGTTTGCTGTGCTTCTAACCACAATTTGCTTTAGGTTTCATTTCAAATAGCTATGGTCTTTCACTGAATACTAACAGTGAGCATAGCGGTATATAAAACAGTAAAAGATATCATGCTTGCCCCAAAAATGTATCAAGTCAACTCACAAAAGAGACCGCCCCATCCCATCTTTTTCATATTATACTATGTGTGAATAAATGAAGAGAAAACACATAGGAGAGAGACTGAGAGAAAAGAGAGCATTAGTAAGGAAAGTTCAGTAGAATTTAAGGGAGAAAGCAGGATTGAGACAGAGCAAATAAGAATAGCAAATACAGTACGTTTTCTGGAGGATGAAGGGATTGTGGTCATAAGTATTAAGTCTGGGCTTATTCAGCTTTAAATTCACCACTCAGGGGAAAAAATAAATCAGAGGAAAAATTGCTCTGCCTCGCCATATAAGTTACTGAAATCTGTAAGTTAGCGTATAGAAAGAAAAAGAACACACACACACTCCTATCCAGAGCTTTGCAAACCTTTGACAATTTTAAAACACAATCTAGAATACCACAAAGTGAAATGGGGTTATTCAAGTATACATGTGCTGCTATACCAGACTATTTGGGAAAACAGGTACAGAAACTAGTCTGTCCCTATAAATACATATTTTCCATTTATAGAATGGATTAATATCCAACCTTCCTCCATTTGCACTAGCCCCCTAAGAGGGGGGCAACAGTTTAGCCCTCCCTTAGCTTGTCAGCCACTGAAGGCACATTGGCAGTCTACCTCCTCTTGTGGATGCAAACACATGCCTGAGGAAGGGGTCAGAAAGAAAAGAAGAGACAGGTGGAGTTGGGAGCAGAAGACAGAACAAGATAGGGGAGATTACGGGAAGAGATCAAAAACAGAACACATAGGATGAGGTCCAAAATAAAATCCCAGGATAGGAGAAATGAAGAGGGAAGAGAACTGAGAATCAATAAGCAAAGTTTTTGGGTGGAAATTGCATTGTGATTCTTTCTATTGCAAATCCATTTAACTAACATATTTTGACTGGAAACCAAAGATGCAGAATGGTAACCTTGATCACTGGAAAACTGAGTAGAATTTGATTTTTTGAATGCTCCCTTCCTATGACAAGAGTGGATTTAAAGTTGTGGAGAATTGTGACTTTTGTAGTACAACTGAAGCTCTGTTTTTGATTTCTGACCAGAAATTGAGTGTAGAAAATGTACAGCAGTGTGAACTTATAACAATTCAGCTGTGAGTTATGTTGCAGTGAACTTATTCTTGTAACAAGCTCTCGAAATCAGTTAATCTTTGCTCCTGAAGATTTTATGGAAGAGTGAAAGCAAGCCAAATGGCTTCACTATACACCTGAACATAGCAGAAATCTGGAAGTATAAACAGATAAACTTTTATTTCAGTGATACTTCTAAACTTAAAGGCTTTTAGAGAAATGAGAGACAGAAAATGAAAGTAAAAGGAGCCATTGCCCTTTAAAATGTTTATTTTTGGGTGTGTGTTGGGGCAGTGAACAGTAGTAACACAATATTTAAACAGCACTTTACAAATTCAAAGTGCTTTACAAACATTAATCTTCATTACAGCAAGGTAGACACAAATTCTACCACTTTACAGATCAGGAAATTGAGACAGACATTGGAGACTGTGCAGCAACTCACACAGCATAACTGGGACTAGAACTCAGACTTCCCAATACTGGCAGACGATACTGCTTCTCTTAGGAAACTATGAACTAAGTATGGAAGAGATGTTTTAGATCATCCACTAACGACTCTTACAGGTAAGTGATAAGTGTCTTTAATAACTGTAACAAATAAAGCTCCATCATCCTGCCCAATCCCCTCATCACTTTTATCCATTTTTTATAGCTTGTTTTGTTCGTACAAACAATCTTGAAGATACAAACATAGCACTGGAGGTTTTTTTGTATTTATTTCAACTAGTTAGCCCTTATACTATACAGTCCTTTTCACCTTCACTGAGCATTTATTAACCCTACCAAACCCTTATAGGGAAAAACCTGATTAAAGAAAAATTCCACAGTACTGTGAAAGACATTCCAAACACAACATCAAATTGCAAAGAATATTAAACTACTAGAAATATTAGTATTTTAAGTACAGTTGATCAAACCCACAAGAAACATGCTGATTGCTTAAATCAATAGTAAGAACCTATCCAATATCTAAAGCAGAAATCTGAGTAAACAAATAAATAAATAGTTGCCACTCAGAGCCCCAAATCTTACCTGGTTCCCGATTTATTTCTATATCAAAGAAGCACTGAGGCCGGTCCTGCGCCCCCATGGCAGCAGGAAGCTCCAGCCCCTCTCCTCTTCACCACCTTGACAGAGAAGAGAACAGAATAAATCAGGAGACATGCAGCACATCTTAAGATCCTGCCCCAGTGAGGGACCGTATCCTATTCTAGGCAGGTCCCTGTATTACAGTCCCCAAACTAGGCCAGGGCTCCCTCCCACCCCCAGAAGGGACGGAAACAACACTGTATCATGTCCAATCCTGGAAACAACAGCACCCCACATCTCCCATCCTTCAAAAGCAGCCAATAATGACTTGTGTTTTAACAAGATGAGACTAAATGAAATAAAGGTTTATTATTATTATTATTATTAACGATGAGTATCTCTCATTGACAAGTAGGAAGCGAAGTGGGCCCTTGCCCTCTTACCCACCCCAGGGAATCAGAATGGAAGAACAGACACCTTTTTGATCACTGGAAATTGGGAGCAAAGAATGTGAACTCTTGCCCTCAAATCATTCAGAGTTGAGGGCAAGTTTGGAAAACCTGCTCCACTTTGGCACAAATATTGCAAACGATGGGTGAGAACTCTGCTTACTGTCCCTTCCTTGGGAATTTGGAGTGGGGAAGCAAGGAATCTGGGTATACAGGGATACTAAGTCCATCACTGCTGCTCCTCATACTTTAGGGGGAATTTGGGTGTGGGGGGGGTTAAGATCTTTCCCTATCCCCCACTTTTTTGGTGAATTTAGAGGGAGAGTTAAACTCCTACCCTGCTGCTCCCTTTTGGGGAAATTTGGGGAGGGGAGTTAGGATCATTCCCTGCTGGCCACTCTGTAGGAGCTAAGATGGAGAGTTAGTTCCCTTTCACACACACCTTTTAGGGGAACTTGAGAGGAGTGAGCCCCCTGCCTTGCTGTCTCCCCTTACAGGAATGTGTGTGGAGCTTGGGGAAGACAATGCCCCACTTGGGAATGTGTGATTGGAGAGCTGGGGTTGGGGGGAGCTTTCCTGCTGCCTTAGGGCAGTAGGGAAGGGAAGAGTGAGCTCCTGGTGGCAGGGGGAGGTCCACGGAAAGAGGTCAAAGTTAAATTTCTCTGCATGCCCCTGCAGGAAGGTGGGGGTGAGGATCCCAACAATCCTCTCAGTTTTGGCTGCAATGGTGACACTGCCTCACTGGGAATTTGTGGGGTCCCCATAGGAACTAGTAGGCCTTCCTCCACCCCCACCGCCCAGGTAGAATTAGCAGTAGCTGCATCCTTCTCTGGCAGCTCCTGCACTTTATTCCCATTCTCCTCTGTGAGGAGCTGCAGCTCCAACCACCAGCCTCAAACACCATTAACTGGCTGACTCTCTCCCCCGATCCTCCTTCCACCTCCCAATCCTGTGTGCCCCACTATTCCACACACCCTCTCCCCTCATCACAGGCACTGTGCTCACCACCAAACCCTGCACCCCTACAGAAGAGGGATGTGCCCTCCACTCCCTTGTCCTTGAGCACACCACGAGAGGGGAGAGCAGATTCCAGCTGTAATCCTGAGAACACACATTTCGTTTTCCACCCTCACCATGATGTGGCAGTAAAAGGGCATGGGATAATAAATGGAAATTGCTGGTTTCAAATCAGCACTCCCCCATTCACACACACACTGCCCCCTCTAGTGCTCCACATGCTCCCCCCGGCATGGGCTCCTTCTCCTCATGTACAAATACCCCCCTCCCATGCTGTCCCACCTGACATCACGCAAGGTCAGCACCTCCCCCCTCACCAGCACCACCCTTCCCTCAGCAGGCTGGACATGCCCTGTCCTGCCACCCCTAGTAAAAACCTTTCCTTCAGCCATGTGTCTCCAACCCCAAGAAGGGACAGAAACAATCAACCTGTGTCACTACCAACCTGGGCACAGCAAAACCCTCTTCTGCCCCACAGCAATACTGTATCCAGATGAGACACAGCATCAGATAAAAATTTGCTGTTCTGAATAGTAAAGTGCCTCTCCCTGAGACAAGAGGGCCCTCACCCTCTTACCCATCCCAGTGAATTGGAAATGGGGAGCAGACACCACTTGGATCACTGGGTATTGGGGGGGAACAAATACCCTAAACTCCTGCCCAAATATCAGTAGCAGCAGGGGGCAAGTTTGGGGACCCTGCTCCCACTTTGATAAAGACTCTGTGGAGGAAGAGCAAAGGCTCTGCTTGCCAACCCCTCCTCCTCCCTTAGGAACCGGGGGGAGAGAAGCAAGGTTTCCAGGTTTCTGGGGTGGTAATGCTTCTTCCTTGCTGTCCCCTTTGAGAGATATAATTATATTGAGAGTTACAGTAATATCTTCCCCCGCTGCCGCCCCTCTCATTTTCAGCAATTTGGGTGGTGATAGGGGGGAATGCAGCAGAGTCCTTTATGGTTCCTTCCTTAGGGATCCTGACCATAACCAGTTATCTACAGTACATATGTGGTCACACCAGCCCCATTTCCCTGTTATTCACGGGGCCGGGGGGAGAGGATTGCCCCTTTTTAGCCTCCTTAAATGCTCTCTCCAACTGGGGGATCAAAATGAAAGCCACAAACGCCACACACTTTTGGGGATACTCTCCCCCTGAGGTGTCAGAAGAAGGTAGGTGGTGAGTCTACAGTGTGCCACCAACCCAGTCTATGGGTTTGGGTAAATCACTCTGGCTGGGTCTCTGTAGCAAGCTCAGCCTATCTGTCTTACTCTGGGAGTCCACTGTACCCTTCTCAGGGTCAGGGAGAAGGTCTTCTGCCTAAGACTTCCCTCTGCACTGTCAACAACAGTGTAGTCTGATGCTTCAAGTCAATCTCGCTCCTCTCTGCCCCCACTGCAGTTTCCACCCTTTCATGCATGACTGACAAGGCCAGAGGAGTGGGACTAGACCTACCAAGGTCTCTCGGGCCTCTCCCTTATCCCTAGGGACTACACCCCATCACAAAGGGGTTAAAATAATTACTTGCTGCTCCTATGTTGTGGGACTTGGTCAGAGAATCTTCCACACACATCATTCAGGTGGATATAGGACGGAGGGAGTGCCCTGCCTTACTGCCCCTCCATCCTTATAGGAACACATGGAGCTAGGGGAAGACGCTATCTCCTATGGGAATGTACCATAGGGGGAGGGGGTGGTGTTTTCTAATACCTCTTCCATAGAGGAAGATGGGGTGAGAACCCCACCCTCCCTCTGTGTGGTGACTGGAGCGGTGACCCCCCCACACACACACACTGGGAATTGGGGCTGACCCTGTGGGAACTAATAGGCCTCCCCTCACTGGCAATTGGGGGGTGACACTGTAGGAACCAATAGGCCTCCCGCCCTCTCCACTGGGAAAAGGGGGATGATAACCCCGTGGGAACCAGCTAGCTGACGTTAACCGGCTGGCGGACCCCACTCCACCGCGACCCCGCATCCTCACAGGCACTGCGCGCGCCCGCGCGCGCGCCCCCCGAGAACGGATTCCACGCTGTAATCCCGCGAGAACACGCCCGTGTCGGGTTTGCCGCCCTGCCCATGATGTGGCAGGGAGGGGGCTGGAGCGGGGAGGCTTTCTCGTTAGCCGCGCTCCTTCCACACACGCTCTGCCCCCCACCCCCTCCCCACGGGGCTCGTTTTCCTCCCGTACAAATACCCGGCCGGACATCGCTCCAAATCAGCCCCCCCCCCCGCTCCGTCCCCGCCGGGCAGGGCCCCTCCCACCCCACGAAGGGAGGGAAACAAGCCCACCGTGTCACTGCCAACAGGGGCACAGCCCCCACCCAGCACTAGATAAAGGTTTATTGTGAC
Source organism: Dermatemys mawii (assembly GCA_007922305.1). Classification (NCBI taxonomy): domain Eukaryota; kingdom Metazoa; phylum Chordata; order Testudines; family Dermatemydidae; genus Dermatemys; species Dermatemys mawii. The sequence continues at coordinate 604,033 of ML677391.1, read as the reverse complement.
CCAGGACGAGCACCTCTCCCTGACTGGGGGGCAGGGAGACTCTTGAGCCCTGACCCACCTGAGCGAGCGAACGGGCGGGGCGGGCAGACACCGCTTGGTCAATGGGAATGGGGGGGGGAGCGAAGACCCTCGACTCCTGCCCCTGCCCCCACTTCACTGGGAGAAGGGAGCAAGTTTGGGGATCCTGCTCCCACCTCGGTGCAGACGCTGTGGAGGAAGAGCGAGGGCTCTGGCTGCCGCCCCCTCCTCCTTCCCCGGGAATGGGCGGGGGGGGAATGCTCGTGGCCTGCTGCCCCCTCCCCCTTTGGGGAAGTCTGGGTGCGGTGGGGGGGGGGGGGGCAGGTTAAGCGCTTTCCCTACTGCTCCCTCTAGGGGACGGAAGAATTAGATCCTGTCCTGCTGCCTCCACTTGGGGGGAGCCTGGCTGAAGGCAGGACCCGGGCTCCCAAACCCCTTCGGGGAATGTGGGGGAGTGAGCCCGTGCCATGCTGCCCACCCCACCTCGCCCCCCAACAGGAACATGTGTGGAGCTGGAGAAGACACCACCCGCACCAGCAATTAGGGGGTGACCCCATGGGAACGAGTAGGTCTCCCCCCATTGGAAGGGATTAGCAGCAGCTGCGTCCTTACCTGGCAGCTCCTTCGCTTTGTTTCCCTTCCTCGGTTCCTCCCCCCGCGTGAGGAGCTACAGCCGGAGCCACCGGCCCCAAACGTCATTAACGGGCTGACTCCCCTCCCCTTTCCTCTCCCGCGCGTCCCCGTCCCCTCCCGTCTTCACAGGCACGGCGCTCGCCACCGCGCCCGGCCTGCCTGCGCACGCGCCCGGGGCCACAGGGAAGCTCGCGCTTTGCCCCCCTGGGCCCCGCCTCCCTCTCTCTCTCGCGCGCGCGCGTCTGCCCAACGGTCGCTCCCGCGCCTGTGAGGAGTAGTAAAGGGAGGTGGCTGGGGCAGGTTTCACAAGCGCCCTTTCCCCCGCAGCCCCTTCTAGTGCCTGGCGTCGTGCTCCTCACAACCCCTTCTTTCCACCCCCCCGCTCTTGGGGGGAATTAAGGAGTGTGTGTGTGGGGGGGAATGATCTTATTCTCTGCTCCCCCCTCCACCCCTTTTGGGGAAATTTGGGTGTGTTTAGGTTTGTGGGAGCTAGGATGGAGAGGCAGGACCCTTCCACACACCCTGGATGTGCATTTGGGGGGAGTGATTGCCTGGCCCTGCTGCCCCCCTACGACAAGGTGTAGAGGTGTGCATGGCCCCCACTGGGAACTTGGGGATGCCTGTGGGAACTGGCAGATCATCCTCCCATTGCCCATTGGGTGGGGGTAGCAGTAGCTGTGATCTTACCTGTCAGCTCCCTTCCACCCTCCCGAAGTGCCCCCAAAACACCAATAACTGTGATGGATCAGCAAAGCCAGGACTGCAACTCCCCTTAGCTAAGGAGGATCTGTGTTTTCCACCGGCTCCTTCATCATCCCTTTCCCTGGCCAAGTAAAGGGAAAGGTAAGGTCCTGAACCCTGGCGCAGGGGGCTCCCAGTCAAAACCCTAGGAACCTCCGTCTTGCAGCATCCAGTTATGCCCGTTGGACACTGCACACTTATATGAGTTTGTCAATTCAACAAAGAAATTGATATGTACCAGGCTTGTTATCTCCAGGGGAGTCTCTGCCATGCTTCAAACCAAATACACTGCTTCAGGTAGAATAAACAAACAAATGTATTAACTATGAAAGATAGATTTTCAGTGATTGTAAGTCAAAGCATAACAAGTCAGATTTGGTCAAATGAAATAAAAACAACACACATTCTAAGCTGATCTTAACACTTTAAATGTCCTTACAAACTTAGATACTTCTCACCACATGCTGGCTGATTGCTCTTCGGTCAGGCTCTCCCCTTTGATCAGCGCTTCAGTAGCTTGGTGTGGTGTCAATAGATGGAGGTGAAAGAGAGAGAAAGAGCATGGCAAATATCTCTTCCTTTTATCGTATCCTTTCTTCCCTCTGGGCTTTGCCCCCAACCCCTTCAGAGTCAGGTGAGCATTACTGATTTTCTCTAAACAAGGTTGAGCAATTCCTCTGGTGTGACCTCATGCAGGTGAGTCATTGCATTATAGTTCACTTTCTGGACAATGGCTGTTATTGGGTTGTTTAACACCCAGCCTGGGTGTTGGTTACTTTCCTTTCTGTTGCCTCTGGGGACCTAATATCTGGCTGATTCCCCCAACTTACAGCATGTTTTAGTGACAACCATGCTACACAATTCTCCTAACTTCATATGCATTAATGATACACATATGTGAATAGAGAAATATCTTTCCACAGATCATAACCTTTCCCCTGATACATATAAAGCACGCCTTGTAAGGTAAGATCACGATTATATGAAAATCAGGAATATGGGGGTTACAGCATGCTCCCCCCAAGGTATAGAATGTCACAAGGAGTTCTTCAGATTATTAAACAGGTTCTTAGCTAGTTCTCCTCACCCCTGCCCTGTCATCCTCAGGGGAGGCCAGGATGCACATGAGACTGTCTTTCCTTCTTGAACTTATTAGCGAATTAGGTACCACTGCAAATCTCCCTGAAATTAATTTTAAAATGTTGTTCAGTATGATGCTCACTAGAGAATTAACAGTAGAGCTGGGAAGAGGACACTCGCATGCAGTGTCGTGAAACATGTCATTTCCTCTCATCCATTGCAATGGACTTTTCCCCCAAATGAGTGGGCTGCCACTGTTGCCTGCATGAGGATCATGCCTTGTTGGTGTAAAATAGAGCCAGTTGAGTCTCTTATTCTTTGTTTATGGCTGTTTATTTGGAAAATATAAGCAATTTACAAATCATTACCATCCACGCACCAAAAATAAAGCATTGTTAACAGTTGCAAAACTGAACATATCATTGCTTGTATTGTTCCTAATGTTGTCCTATGAGATCTATGATCTTGTCAATGGGTGGAGGATGTGTTGTACCAACAGAGCTATTCGTGTGCAAAGCCCTGAGTAAGTGCTCTGCGCACACACAAGACCGGGCTTCTACTGATGCATCTTATTCCAGTAGGTTACAAGCACTGTTTTATACCAAATCACTGTGTTCACGTTATGGGTTTGACTGGTGTAGTTACACCAGTGCAAGTTTCCCTAGTCTAGAGAAGCCCTACCTTTTTATACCATGCTGTCAAGGCTGGCCTTACAATGAGGCGAACTGAGGCAGCTACCTCAGGTGCCAGACTGGGGGTGGGAGGGGTGCCACTAGGACCCAGAGTGTAGAAAATGGTGTCTGCTGATGGTGCATATGTATTCTCTCTGCTTTAGCTGTACAGAGATGGTGGAGTGCTGTGCTGGAGGAAGGAAGGCACAAGAGACAAAACAGACAGGCAGGAGAAAAGGTGAGAGGTAATAACAGAAAGCAGCAGGAGCTACAAGGAGAAAGAGGAGGAGGAGCCTCGTATGTACCTCTCTAGCACCCCCAGGAGCCTGCACTGATTAACACCAGCTTCTCAGGGAGCTTCCTGTTTCCTCCTGCTTCCCTGAACCCACCTGAGGAGAACAGGCAGTCAACTGAAGTAGTAGGAGCAAGTTAAGCCCTTACAACACTGATATCTTCCCTCACTCCGGCCCTGCAACCAGCCTGCTTATTTGTTCCCTTCAGCTGAGTGTTGAGAGCCACTATAGCTGGCACAGAACAGCAGTCATGAGTGAAAGAAGAAAACGCCCCTCTGGGGCAGCATTCAGAAAAAGAAAGCAAGCAAAGGAAGCTTTTCTATCTAAGCAGGAAGGAGCTCTCCTGAGATACATAGATACAAATGTTCACAGTGAGCTTTCTGGCCCCAGTGAGGATATGAGTAGTGAGGAGATGCTTGATCTTCCAGTTAGTCAGAGTGCAGGTGACCTGGCAGCTACTGCAGCATCCATATCCCCATCTCAAATGGATGTAACCATGCACATTCCTGAAGAACAGTGATCAGAGAAGAGTGTAGGGGAGGTTCCTTAAGTCTAGATGATCCAGTACTATGGACCCACTTGAGCAGTAGCCTGAGGTACTTCCTTGTACTGCATGGGCCACAGCAAGTGAAAAACTTCATGTTCCCCAAAGACAATGAAAACAGAAGTTTCCATCCAACACACTGGAGAAGCCATGGCTTATGTACTCAAAAACCCTGAATGCTGCATACTGTTTTTATTACAGACTCTTCCAGTTTAATGTTCTAGCCACATTGGGTTCTCAGGACGAGGACTGGAAAAATCTGGCTAGAAATCTGGCATGCCATGAGAAGGCAGCAAATCACCAGAGAGCATTCCATAGGTCAAAAGAGCTTGAGATGAGACTAAGGTTAAAGGCCACCATCCATGATCAGCATCAAGAGAAGATTGAATCAGAGTCTCTTTACTGGCAAAATGTTCTGAAAAGGCTCATTGCCAATGTGAGAATGCTTGCTACCCAAAACCTAGCACCACGTGGCACTTCAGATCAGCCATATGTGCCAAACAGTGGAAACTTCCTTAAAACTGTGGAGCTGATGGCTGAGTTTGATGCTGTACTCCAGGAGCACCTAAGAAAAGTCATCACCCAAGAAATGTACACATGCCACTACCTTGGAAAAACAATTCAAAATGAGATCATACAGTTACTGGCAACAAAAGTCAAAAGGAAGATTGTGGCAGATCTGATATTACTCTTTTATTCTGGACTGCACACCTGACATCAGTCATATGGAACAAATGACTTTAATGGTGCATTTTGTAACAACAACAGAATCTAGTGAAAATGTCCCTGCAATGGTGACTATCAGAGAGCATTTTCTAGAATTTATTGATACGGATGATACGACAAGAGTTGGTATGACAAAGGTGCTTCTTAAAATGCTGGAAGATATGGGAATTGCAATAGCTGACGTGAGAGGTTAGGGCTATGATAACGGTGCCAACATGAGAGGAAGGACCGGGGGTGTTCAGACACAGATGCAAGAGTTAAATCCTCTAGCTTTTTTTGTCCCATTCAGTTCTCATTCATTGAACTTGGTTGTCAGTGATGCATCATCAGCTTCTAGTGAGGCTGCCGAATTTTTTAATGTAATTCAAAGCATCAATGTATTTTTCTCTACATCAACTCATCAATGGCAATTTTTGAAGCAACATCTGGGAACATCCTCTCTGACACTGAACCCACTAAATGCCACATGATGGGAAAGTAGAGTGGAGGTGATAAAGCCTATCAAACACCAAATTGGGAAGATAGATGATGCCATAGCTGCCATTAGGGAGGATAATGCTATGACAGGAACTGTTCGTGGGAGAACAGTGGCAGAAGGAAATGGAATCACCAGAAACATACATAACTTCAAATTTCTGTGTGGCTTAGTGTTGTGGCATAACATACTGTTTGAAAGAAATTTTGTAAACAAGACACCCCAACATGTTGTCTTTGATATATCTGGAGCAATGGAACAGCTGGACAAAGCAAAGTCATACCTATAGTCTTGCCGATCAGATGAGTGATTTCAAAACTTTCTGAAGAGTGCACAGAAGTTGGCAGAAGCTGAAGTTGTTTTCCCACCCATTCAAGAATACAAGAGTCACCGAAGAAGAAGACATTTTGATTACGAGGCATGGGATAATCCCATAAGAGACCCCAAATAACAATTCAAAGTTGAATTCTTTAACCAGGTGATAGATTGTGCAATACAGTCAGTTGAGGAATGTTTTATGCAGCTCAAGGAACACAGAAATATATTTGGCATGTTGTATGATATTCCAAACTCCTCACTATACCTGAAGAAGACCTATACCAGCAATGAAGGGCATTAGAGACAGTGTTGACACATGATGACATGCATGATATTGATGCGAGTGATTTAGGTGATGAACTGAAATCCCTTTCAGGATACATTTTGGCAGGATCAAATCAAAGGCTGTTCTGGAATATATGTGAACAAATAGGATGACCACCCTCTTCCAAATGCTTTTGTTGCTCTGTGCATACTTCTAACACTTCTTGTAATAGTTGCCAATGGAGAATGCAGCTTCTCCAAGCTGAAGTTAATAAAAACACATCTACACTCCACAATGACACAGGAGAGGCTGGTCGGCCTTGCAACCATCTCAATAGAACATGAACTGGCCCAGACTGTGGACCTTCAGGAAGCAGTTTAAATCTTTGCAACCAAGAAGGCTTGGAAAGCACCACTTTGATTATTCAAACAGATAAAAATGCCACTGTTTATTACGCAGACAAGAAAAGTTACATTTGCTGTTCAGGCATTTGAAAGTTAAGTGTAACTTAAAATTTTTGAACAAGGGATTTTAAATTGTTAGTTCTCCTTTATTGGGATAGGTAGCAGAGCAGCACCATGAGAGGAGTAGAACTGAAAGAAGGCAGAATTGAGCCCTTTTAAAGTTTTGGCCCAAGCGAGGGGGCATGGGGGCATCATTTGAGCTCCCCACCTCAGGTGCCAAAAGGTTGTCGGCCGGCCCTGCATGCTGTTACCAAACCCCTCTGCCAACTCTCATCTTCTTAGTCTCATAGTGTTTCCCATTTTGTGTTACTGTATCAGCCTTTTGTAAGGCTCCACTCATACTTGCAGAAAGACCCACTTCACATTGGGAATGCTCAGAGACTAAACACAGGTATAACCATAGACTCCCATATGTATTCCATTATTTCATCAGTACATTCAGATGCATCACAGTATTTTGATTCCTATTCTTACAGTGACCAACACCTTGTATTGCACCCAGAAAGAAGTAACCAGTGCAAAGCTCTGAGCACTGATGAAATATGTTCACAGTAATAACCACACCATCTGGGAGGTGAGCTTTTGCCTTCTGTACTTGGTGACAGCTGCTCTTCAAAGATGAGAGCCCACTGTAGTATCTAGCCTGGAGATCAGAACTGTTTTGAAGTCCACCTTGGAGAGGAGGATTCAAAAGTCTCCTGGCAACCTTAGATAACAAATATACTATGAGTTAACAGTGGCTAGATGGAAACAAAAAGATATTTTAGAAGTCAGAAATAAAATTGTGACAGAATTTATTGGATTTTAGTTATTTACAGACTTTATGGCCTTCATCACTATTTCTGAGCATCCCACTAAGCAAAAAATCAGATTCTTTCATCTTGACTCATGTTTAGTGTTACGTTACTCTGCACCATCGTCCCACTGGGGATTCAATTGTTGTGTACTTTCACAGGTTTGTAAGACCATTGGGACTACTTGCAAACTATCATTTCACTAACCATGAGTAAATATGACAAAATCTGGCCCCAATGGATCTATCTGCACAACAACCCCTGTGCGTTAGAGAAGAAATATTATCCCTGTATTATAGATAGAGAACTGAGATACAGAATGATTAAATACCGAGCCAGGATTGGAACCCAGATCTCCTTGCTTTCTTTTCTTTATAACTGAAGTACATCAGTACTAATTCATTTCCCCCTTCCTCATTATCTGATCTTTTAATTTTATTGGAACTTGAACTCTTGGCTAAGAGCAAACAAACAAATTAAAACCACACACATAAAAGACTTGGGAATATGCTAATTATTCATAATGCAGGTAGCAAAGGATTTCCAGCCCTTACAAAAAAAAATTCAAGCCCCATTACTTTAATAAAGAACTAAATTAAGAAGGTCTGGTGTTCTGGGAAATGAACTCTCATAATCATATCTAGGACAGAAGCTGATAAATATGTAGCTCAGTGGAGGAAAAGATATTATATGAAGAAAAAAGCCTGCTAAGCAGTTTTGAGGCCATTCTTTTGAACCAGATAATGAAATATATACCCCAGTTGCAAATAATTATTTTTTTCATGCTATTCCAATGCTAGGTGCTACTGCAGATGCTTCTTTAGTTGAATTAGGATCTGATCCTGTGCCCACTGAAATCAGTAACAAAGCCCGGGGCCCTATTGATTTCAGTGGGCACAAGGTCAGACTCCTAGAGGGGGAGGGTACACTCAGTGGTTCATCTCTGCAGATAAGGCTGCATAATTGTTTCTGTTATAAATCTTGTCTTTATGTATCATAAATTCCTGAAATATTACATTTCTGGTTGAAATTGTCCAGGCTTAGGTCCCAATCCTGCAAATACCCATTGTGACAAAGTTCCGAGTCTGTATTTGTGGGTCCTGCACTTCCTGGCATATTTAGGGGCCTCAGAAACTCATCCAGGCCCCAGAGTGACCTCCCTTCCTCAGTAAGTAATTAGGAGAGACAGAAAGGGGGGAGCCCGGGCCCGCCCTCTACTCCGGACTCCAGCCCAGGGATCCTAATAGTATCAGCTAAGATGGCTGACCTTTTAGGCACAAAACACAATACAATTCCCTGGGCTACTTCCCCACAGCAGTCTCCCCTTCTTCAAACTCCACTTCACCCTTACCTCAGGGCCTCCTTCCTTCTGTACGATATGTTGTCCACCACTCAGTCTCACCAACAGCATAACTTCCTTCCACAGCTCCTGACACCCACACCCCACCTGACTAACTGGGAGGTTTTTATCTGGTTTCAGCCAGTCCCTGATTGGCTTCAGGTGTCCCAATCAGGCTAGCTGTTTCTACTCCTTTCTAGAAGGTTCTTAATTGGCCCCAGGTGTCTTGATTGGCCTGGAATGGCCTTTGTTTGGCTATTCAGGGAACAAGGACCTACATATCCTGAGGCTGATATACCTGCCTTCCAGCACTTTCCTATACCCTTCTGGTCTGACTCCGTCACACCATGCACAAGACCTGTCCCATTGGCAAATCTGCTTCAAGGTCAATTTTTTAAAGAGATTGAACAAACTTGGTTCAGATATTTTTGAGTAAATGGAGGGTGCAAAAATTACACTTTCCTCATTATAATACATTCTTTGCCACCATTTATTGAACAGCTGTGCAGCCAAAAGAGCTGGAGTTAGAAGGTTTAAATTTGGAAGCTCTTCCTCATTGTAGGAAGTCCCTGTGTTCTGGTAATCAGTAGCTTAGCTATGACCACAGGAGAGTAGCTAAATAGTTTTAGCTTCTGGAATTTTTTCCATCTTTTTGGAAATTGTGTACGAAAAAGTGTTGTCTGGAATTTAAGATGAACAGCAACTTGTCAAATAGTGCTTGCTCTTGAATTTTCCATTCCAGTTAGATAACTTTACTGATTTATTTGTAGTATTACACAGATTTCTTTAAGCTTACTATATTTGTGGTTTGTTTATTGGATGCCACATAAGGATCCATATAAAATTTGCACTTGGAGTGCTTCTTAGCTACATAGGGCAGACAAGGAAATATTTGGACATGGCCTTACAATACCTGACATTTATCTGTGTAGGGCCCAAATCACTTGTATGAGGCTGGTTCATAACTGCATATTCTGTAGCTGCTCTCCATATAAAAGGCCAGATCCTCATCTGATATCAATCAGTAAAGCTCCATTGGCTTCAGTGGAACTAAGTCGATCTGCACCAAGTGGGAAACTGACCTAGAACTCCCAGTGAGGCCCAGTGAAAGTACAGAATACCAAGGAGAGAATATACTGGACAATATGAGTAGAAGTTTCATACGTAAATCTGAAAACTTGCATAACAACGAAGATCAAAGCAGAATTCATTGTGTTGCCCTTAATTGTTTAGTCATGCAAAAACAAGTTTTTAATTTCTTCTTTCTGAATGATAATATTGCAGTGAAGAATAACTTAAAAAGTACTTTAATTAGCAAATGCTTCACTGCCGAGCAAACAAGCAGTTAAGAGCAAACAGCCAGCAGGCAGTTATCCATTAAGCAAATTCAAAAAATGAAAAGGAACTTAATTAAAAATATCCTTGTCAGCTCTTGATTTAGGAGTTCATAATTTTAAAGGAAACTAAATGGTTTGGGGGCTGGCTCTTTCTTTCTTTCATATGGCAATTTGTAAAGAAACATTAAAAGTCAACATCCAGGTTTATCATCTAATCTGTAGTTTCTGTTGACATGGAATGAATCGAGGCTGTCCCTCCAGACAAGGATCTTAGAGGGCAGCAGTTCACTAAATGTTCCATGGTTTGGATGTCTTCTCCACATTGTCATATCCGGCTGTTCTTTAGTTTTCATTTGTGTAGTAGGTAACTGCATCAGCTACCCTCCCCTGGTTTAGCCCACTCATTGCAGCAGTTTACCAGGGTGTGGCCGCTGTTGTATGCAAACAACTACTTGGAGCCACAGGTGAGAGCTGGGTGTAGGTGGGGGCCAAAGCAGATGAACCAATCCCTAAGGAGCATGACAGGTTCCTCCAACAGAGGTACTACCTTTCCCTTGAATCCCCCACATACCTCATACACAGTGAGGGTAGCCGATGGGTCTTTTGCCCTCAGTGAGATAGGAAAACTACCTTTTTCTAGCATGCGAAGACTGTTCTGGTGGACTGGGTGGGGGAAATCAATTTGTGGTTCAATGGCCATATAGGTGGTTCAGCAACGTGCTGTGGTGGTGCGTGTAGAGCATGACAAGACACGGAAGATGTCCTGGTCACCCACTGCAGTCGTAACGATTCTTCATGCCACTGGAATCTGAATTCCACAGCCGAGAGAATGTGCAATGGTTTTCTGACTCAGAAATTTCCTGCAAAAGTTTTCTCACAACTCTCATCCCATTAACATCTTATCAAATCTCATGATCAGCATCATCATTCTATCATCAATTCAAGTCCTGCAGTGATGGGGCCCTGATAAAACAACAGATGGAGATTAACAGGCACTCGTAGCCACAATCTTGCACATAGGCAGCCTTAGGCCATTCAGCTCTGTCCCCAGGGCAGCAGAGAAGTTCGGCAGCATCGCAGTTTACTGAGCAGCTCTTTTTAGGATAGAACTGCTCACCTTTTGTAAGGGAAGGGGCTAGAAAAGGTGCCCAAAACATTGCCTGCCCCATAACATCTGGCCAGACTACCACAGCTGGCAGATCATCCTACAGCGGTTGAAAAACAATAAAGAAGAAAATACTCACTCTAGGAGCATGGAATGTCCACACCCTTATGGATGGAGGTGATGCACGAAGGCCTGAGAGAAGAACAGCTCTTGTCTCCAGAGAACTTGCCCTCTTATAATATTGATATTGCAGCACTGAGTGAGACTAGCTTGGCCAGAGAGGGTTCCATCAGTGAGCTAGGAAAAAAATTACACTTTCTTTTGGAAAGAAAAAGCAGAGGATGAAGACAGGGTTCATGGAGTCGGATTTGCAATAAGACCATCACTTCTGAAACAACTTCCTGATCTCCCTGTTGGCCTTAATGAATGGCTTATGAAACTTCGATTTCCCCTGAATCCTCTACGGCATGTCACTATCATCAGTGCCTGTGCAGCTACACTGTCCAGCCCAGAAGAACGCAAGGAGCAGTTCTACTCTGACCTGGACTCCATCATCAAATCAACCCGTGCGTATGACAAGCTGATCTTGCTGAGAGACTTTATTGCTAGGGTTGGTAGAGACAGCAGTGACTGGAGAGGTATGATAGGATGAAATGGAGTGGGAAAGCTAAACAGCAATGGACTCATCCTCTTGGGTAAATGTGTAGAACACAGTCTGCTCATCACTAACACTATCTTTAGGAAAAATTATAAATATAAAATGACATGGATGCACCCATAGTCCAGACAATGGCACTTGATCGACTATGTTATCACTCACCAACGATATATCCGCGATGTCAGAATTACCAGAGCTATGTTTGAGGTGGAATGCTGGAAGACCACAGATTGGTAAGAGGAATGCTGAACCTGCAGATAGTCCCGTCACAGTGCAAATGTCCCAAATTTAATCGAACAACCTTCAACATAGCAAAGCTCAAGCAGGCCAACTATCAGGTGCCGTTTCAGTAGTCACTTGATGACAAGCTTTTTTCATGCCTGCCAATCACTGGCAACCCAAAAGAAAAATGGAAACAGTTGAAAAGTGATTATTGACACAGCTAAATCAGTGCTCGGTCCAAAGAAAAGGATACACTAGGATGGTTTAATGAGAACAACAAGGACATCTCCAAACTTCTAAGTGACAAGAAGAAAGCATTTGGTGAATAGCAGAATAAACTCATTTCCATCTCAAAGAAGGATAGGTTTAAGTACCTACAGTGCAAAGCCTAGTTTGAACTAAGGAGAATTCAGTTTGAGTGGTGGGAGAGAAAAGCTGCGGAAGTCCAGCATTACACAGATAAAAACAATGCAAAGGTGTTCTTTGACTCTCTCAAAGCAGTCTACTGACCATCTAACTCTGGCACAGCCTTCTTGAAGTCAGCAGCTGACACAACCCTCCTCAAAGACAAGGAGGGAATCATACAGAGATGGGCTGAATACTTCAATAGTCTACTCAATAGACATCCACAGTCGATCAGCGCATCCTTGATCATTTACATGAGAAACCCATCAAAGAGGATCTTGATCTCCCTCCATCAGCTGAAGAAGTTATAAAAGCCATCAAAAAATGGAACTCTGGCAAAGCATCTGGAAAGGATGATATTCCAGCAGAATTGTATAAAGGAGCAGGCACAGAAGTTATCAACTTGTTTTATGACATCCTGAGTAGCATTTGGGAGGAAGAAGAAATGCCACAAGATGTCAAAGATGCTATTATTGTATCACTGTTCAAAAATAAAGGCAGCAAAGCTGACTGTGGAAACTACAGAGGCATTGTTCTCCTCTGTACAGCAGGCAAAATTCTAGTTCGCATTGTACTGAAAAGACTCATTGCAAACATATCTGAGTAGATTCTACCAGAAGTGCAGTGTGGTTTCAGACCAGGTCATAGTACTATAGACATGATCTTTGTCATAAGGCAGATCCAGGAAAAATGTTTAGAGCAGAACACGGACCTGTATGCAGTTTTCATCGATCTGACCAAAGCTTTTGATATGGTCGACAAAGAGGGTTTATGGGTTATTTTACATAAACTGGGATGCCCAAAAAGATTCATACAAATCATCCATCTATTCCATGGTGACTTTTCTGATGCATTCAAAATCTTGGATGGAGAGAAGCGAAGCTGTGTCCTTGCTCCAGTGCTGTTCAACTTGTTCTTTGCCTGTGTCCTCAGACATGCACTTGGATCAGGGGATATACATCCACTACTGACTCAATGGCTCCCTCTTTGACCTTCAAAGACTCAGTGCTAAGACCAAGACACTGGAGAGATTTCTCATTGGGGCATTTTTTACAGATGACTGTGCCTTGATGGCCCATAGACATGACGACCTTCAGGACATCATTGATAGATTTTCTGAAGCATCTCAGCTCTTTGGCCTCACCATCAGTCTTGGGAAGACAGAGGTCTTGTTCCAACCAGCATTTCATTCCAATGCCCCAGTGCCAGCCATCTTTATCCAAGGCACACTGCTGAAAAATGTGGATCAGTTCAAGTATTTGGGCAGTACCATCTTGAGTGACGGTTCCCTTGATAAGAAAATTTCCTCCAGAATTAGTAATGCCAGCCAGGCCCTTGGCCGACTTCAAACAATTATTCTTAATTGACACAACATCTGTCTCTCCAGCAAATTGAGATCTACACTGCAGTGCTTCTAACTTCTCTCCTGTATGGATCTGAGACGTGGACTTTTTATAGACGTCACATTAAACAGCTTGAGCAATTTCACATGTGCTCCCTCTGCTCAGTAATGAGCATTCGTTGGCAGGACAGAGTGATCAATATTAAGGTCCTTTAGAGAGGAAACACAACAAAAGGTTATTGATAGCACAACTTACATGGACCTGACACATCATCAGACTGGACGACCTCTATCTCCTAAAATATTTCTTATATGGGGAGCTGAGCCAGGGCAAAAGAAAGAAGGGTTGTCCATATAAGTGCTTCAAAGATAATCTGAAGAGCAGTTTCCAGTGGGCTGGCATCAATCCGAAAGAACTTGAGCAAATGGCTCAGAACAGGAGTCACTGGTGGTCTCTGGGAAGATCAGCATGTGACAAGTTTGAGTGGGATTGACAAAATCATCTCCAGGCTGCATGTGAAAGGCACCACAGAGCTGCATCATCAAACATCATAGATACAGGATTCCCATCCCCTCAGTGCGGCTGACTGTGCATCAGGGTTTGGACTGCGGAGTCATTTGCATAGCCATATATGAGAACTGTGACAATATCATCATCATCGTCAGCGACGGACTACCAATAACAGTAGGTGATTGCAGCATCTGTATGAGGTTCTGATGTGGTGCTCTATGATCCATATCTTACATGGCTTGGTGAAGCCAGGTGGTCGGTTTATAGGATCTGTGATCAGGTCTTGGTTCTTGATCCTGCTGTTTTCCTACAGTCTCCATCTCTTGTCTTTTGATAGTTGTCCTAAGGTTTTAAGAGCTTTGGCTGCTAACCGCACTGGACTTATGGTGGCATCACAGAGGTGGTCAGATATCTTTGTAGATGGGCATGTCTGGGTTCATTATCACATAGTCATATTCTCATACTGTTCCTGCTTCTCTTCGGAGAGATGGTGGCAAGATATACAAAAGGATGGGAAGTCAAATTGTCAGTATAGACTTTATCACTCCTGTGATAATTGTCATAGTAGTGTCCAATTGCATGTGGACAAGTTTAATACGTATGCTACCTGCCCATACTGGCATGTAATATTCATCTACTGAGAAGATGAGGGCCAATGTGGTTGTCCACAAGGTGAGAGTATCTGCTTCTCAACTGGTTCCAGCTAATTTGTGGATAATATTGTTCCTAACCTTTATCTTGGTGGTGGTCTTTGTTATATGTTGGCTACAAACCAACCTTTCCAAGATATTTTTGGAAATACTCATGCCCACATCCCTAAAGAGCAATCCAGGTTTAGACCAGGACAAAGCACCTCTGATCAGGTAATTGCACTGATGACCCATACCAAAACCGGCTATCAAGATGGGCTCAAAACAGTTGGGCTAACTAACAGCTCAGAAAGTAGTCCTCAGTGGGGAATCGTAATTGAATGAGCGTGTTTTTAGTGGAGTTCCACAGGTATTGGTACTAGGTCAAAGACTGGCGAAATGGTAAGTAATGATGAATACAGGTCAGTCATACAGAGTGATCTGAATCACTTGGTAAGATGGGCCAATTCAAATACAACGCATTTTAATACAGCCCAGTGCAAACTTAATCATCTGGGAACAAGGAATGCTGGTCATATCTACAGAATGGGGGACTGTATCCTGTAAAGCAGAAACCATGAAAAGGAATTAGGGTTCATGGTGGACAAACAACTGAACATGAGCTCCCAGTGTTATACTGTGGCAAAAAGGGCTAATGCAATCCTTGGATGTATAAGCAGAGAGTCAGGGAGTAGAAACTGGGATATGATTTTACCTCTATAGGTGGCATGCGTGAGACTGATACTTGTTTATGTCCCTGCATAGGAACAATTTGTCTGATAATTAATCAGAAGCAGAAAATAAAATCTAAATGTGAAGATGTAAGTAAGATGACTGGTGTTTATTTGACACTGTAAATTCTAGATCCCAAAATACATGCAACCAACGTAAGAGTCATCTTCTGTAGTCTGGGCTTCTGTGGGTTTGTTCCAACATAGTGCAATGCTAGTAATGCCAAAGAAATTGTAATCAGTGCTGCCATGGTCCTTCAGCAGATTGCGTTTGTTGTTATCAATGAGCAACAATTGCTTAGGCTTTTAACGTCTATTGTGAATGTACTTTTAACATCAAATTCCATTTTCTATGGCAGTAGCTGCAGCATCTTTCACTTTACTTTCTTTGAAAATGGTCTCTGTACTATGATTTGATTAATGAGGTTTCTAATTGTAACTATTAATTATTTTTTTTGCAGTACACACATAGATTTGATTCTGCTCCCACTGAAATTAATGACAAAACTCCCTTTGACTTCAGTGGGATCAGAATTTACCACCTAGTGAGCAGGACTAGACATTTGATATGGCAAGAAGGGACTTTCAGTTTCCTTGGTATAAATTCAGGCTTACACTAGTGTAACTGAGGTCCGATATTGGCCCTAACCATGTGTTAATAACCCAAGGGTTTATCACAATCCAGGTAGTAATGAGTGAAAAAAATGCCCTGGATCATTTATTTGGCTATAATTATTTCTATAGCATCAATAAGAGAGCAAGTGACTCCCAGTATAGACACAGATGTGTCACTGTCTGAAGGTAACCTGTGCCTTCAGCATACAGCTTGGAAAAGGTATCCTGACTGAGTAGTGTGCCTCTGTCAGTCAAATAAAGATAAATGCTGCTATTCTGTAAAGGTGAATATAGATCAGTTGGGATATTAGAGGTGTTATAGTCCCCTACAGTCAGTTTGGGTTATGCTGCTCAATGCTGGAAAACATTTATCTGGAGGTACCCACTAGTCCTTCTGAGAGGAATAATGAATAAACAGACTTTTTACTATTACCAGTAATAAATGAAGTACTAACGGTGTATTAAAGAACAAACCATGTGGCAATTCAGCCATGCAGTTATTAGTGTCAACTGGAATCCTACCGTATAGCCAGATCTGTAAAACCTGATGTCACTAGATGTGTGTTTGAATGGTATAATGATGGAACAGCAATAAAAATAAATACAAATATCAAATTGTATTTATCCTGAAGGTGAATGCAATGGCTTTGCCTCTACAGTGTTTCATTTGTTGTTTATTTGATCAAGTGAACAATGTCCCAAAGCCTTAGTCACATATTCTAAGTATGTCACCATATCTTTTTGTTGTAGAGACTTCACCAACTTCTAAGTTATACACATTTATTTTAGGAGTGGGAGATATGTTTGATATACCAGGTCTAAGATAAATAGCTTCCCTACTTCCAAAAAGTCAAACTTTAAATTATCTAGCCTGTGATTTATTTGTAGGAGGAAGCCAGGAACATTCAATCCCTTGGCTATTTTCCCCACATTCTTTTAAACTGAGTTTGAATGTAAGTAGCCAGCATCTGGAGATCAGGCCAAACTGCATTCAGTACAAGAGAAGCAGGTTTAAAGTATGTTTTCGGAGTCAGATGTTGACATGGCTAAGTCTGATCTAAACATCCTGGCCAAAGATTTGATCAACGCTCACTGAGGTCAACTGGAATCTTTCCATCAACTTCATTAGTCATTGGATCAGGCCCATTATTTGTTCAGCTTCGGATGTTTTCCGAGTAGGACTCAGCCTCCTGGAGTTGATGAGGGACCAGATTCCCTGCTGGTGACACACCATAGGGTCAAATTTCTACTGCAGTGTAAATGAGAGAAGAATATGTCTCGTAATCTCCACCTAATGTACTAAATACAATTGCTCACCCTCTAAAACAACATCTGCCTATGCCTCACTTTATATCTTCTCTTTCTGATTTATCCTACCAATTTCTTCCCACTCTCTCCTTTGCCAGAGTACTACATCAATCATTCTGCTCCCTCAAAGGCTCCCCCCATAGAAGATTTGTCCCCCAACAGCTGCATGATGTCACTTAGAGAAGATCTGCTTCCTTGCATTTGTTGAACTGGAACTGTGGTGTGTCACAGACTCACTAAAAACTTCTCCCTGCACACCATTTCTTTGTCCCAGTTACAGCAAAATAAAGGATTAAACAAATGATAGTGCATCTTTGCAGCATCCTTAGGGAACAAACCACTCAAAGGAAGAGTGCTGAACAAGCGCACTCGAACAGGAGAACTCCAGAATGAATATGAAAACTTAGTGTGAGGCAGGTGGTAATTAGGGCAGCACATGGAAAAATTTGAGCAAAGTAAATGCTGAATTCAATGGATATAGCCTCTTTTTCTGTTTGTAGGGTTTTCACTATTTTTGTTTGATTTGTTATTTGAAATCATTTTCTGAAAACTTTCTCCCAGTCAGTCTATATATTGCTCATGAACAGCTCACTGTTGATATTTGATATCCTGACACTGAACTGGGTTGGTTAGTTTTGACTTGACATACAGGTCAGAGGTATTGGGTTGGTACCTTACCTATCTCATAGAACTAGAAAGACCTTGAGAAGTCATTGAGTCCAGCCCCCTGCCTACACTAGCAGGACCAAGTACTTTCCCCTGACAGATTTTTTGCCCCAGATCCCTAAATGGCCCTCTCAATGATTGAGCTCACAATCCTGGGTTTAGCAGGCCAATGCTCAAACCAGTGAGCTATTCCTCCACCCCTTATAAAACACCTTGACTCTTAGACTCATATTTCTGGAACAAATACTGTTTGCGAGTTCAGATGTCATTTTCTGACTTCACTTGCACTAGTTCCAAACAAGGTTCCCTGTAACTTTTTACATCCATGTGTGGAATGAATTTTGTTATGTGCACGAATATGGAGGTGCTGTGCAGCGGGGGTGGGGCCAAGTGGTTCGGAGTGTGGGAGCAGGCTCGCGGGCTGGGGCAGAGGGTTGTGGTGCAGGCAGACAAAGGGCTGGGGGTATGGGCTCCGGGGTGGGTCTAGGGATGAGAGGTTTAAGATGTGGGAGGGAATTCAGGGCTAGGGCAGAGGGTTGGGCTTCGGGTGCAGGGGGTGAGGTTTCTGGCTGGGGTTGTGGGCTCTGGGTTGGGAGTGAGAGGCATGGGAGGGGGCTCAGGGCTGGAGCAGAGGGTTGGGGTGCAGTGGGGTGAGGGCTCCTGCTGGGGGTGTAGGCTCTGGGGGCTGGTTGGTATGCAGGCTGCCCCAGGGCTGCGGCGGGGAGAGAGAACTCCCCCCAGCCCTCTCTCGCCAGAGCAGGCTAAGTCTGGGGCCGGGGGAGAGGCGTCTCTTCCCGCCGTGGCAGCTCCAGGGCTGGGGCTAAGGGAGAGGCACCTCTCCCTGCCACAGTCTTGCATGCCCCAACTTGCCTCCCTCCCACTTCCTACCTCTCTCCTCTCCAGGCTCCCAGGGCTGCACAGCTTCGTGGCTCTTGATAGAGGCGCAGCTTAAAGGGAACTTAGGTCCCAAATACGTGGACTCTGTGCAGGAAGTCTGAGGAGTCCTCCACTGCGGTTCCAGCTTGCAGGAACTGCATGTTTGTATGTGCTACTGGAGCTGCAGGAGCCATGGAAGTGTAGATTTGTGCCCATTTCCTTGGCCCATCCCAGCCTAGTACCCACAAAGTGGCCTTCTGTTGGGTGTGGGCATGCAGAACACTTCTGTAGCCTGCAAGGGGTGTGCAGGTTCCCCGGTTTGGCCACTCAGCAAGCAGATCTCCCAAGCAGCCCTTACATAGAGCTTAAGTGATGGGGGAGTCTTGAGCCATGAAAATTTCACTCTCTCTGCATAATTTCTGTCTGCTGATTCCAGGAGCATTTGCGCCAGGAATTTCATTTGCTAGAATATTTGTGGGCAACATGTGCAGGGTGTAAATGCCCAGCTCCCAGGACCTAGTTCCTATCACGTCATCTTATTATCCTGTGTCACTTTGTGCAGATGGTAAAACCTGCAATAAAGTCGCTCCTTTTTTTCCCAAGCAAAGAAGGTGGCAAAGTGATTAGCATAAAAGAAATGAGTCACCTGAACTCTGCATGCCCTTTCCCAAAGTACAGCACTGACAGCCCCAAGTGTTTAAAACTCCTGAGTCAGACCCCAGAAAATCGCGAGATTGGCTTAAAAATCATGAAACTTTAACAATAAGAAATGCTGGGTTCTTTTTTTTATTCCATTTCTGGTTTTGAGCATTTAGGATTCACATTTTCAAGCTTAAGTCCAGGAATGAGCCATGGAACCTCATCTTCTATCTCCCTGACAGCTGGAACATTGTCTAACCTTCACAAGCCTTATCTGGAAGTTGTAAAAATGACACATCTATTCCATAAGAGTAACGGTAGCGATAAACTAGACAGCAATTCAGATGAATCGTCAGAGCGGCCACTGCAATTGTTAAACTAAGGCTTTTTCCTTCAAGGGGCTACTTCGCTGGGAGTTGAGAGGGCTTAGTACTTGGCAGAATTGAGCTTTTAGTTTGCTGAACTGCTGTTGAAAAGCCCCATGTGTATGGGACAGCCTGTGCGTGTGTTTACTTCCTGCGATGCTTCAGATAAAAGCATCACACATCGATTCTTGAGTGGAACGTAGATAAAAGGTCACAAGAGGATTTTGTATCTTTTCACTGCATCAAATCACTTGAATGAAAGGTGCAGACTTTCTTCTATTATTTAGAGACATTCCAGTATAGGCAGAGACTTTGTTAGCTTGTACGAGCTAAACAAGGATGGTGCTTGTAAAGAAGACCTCCAAGGAAATTCAGAAAGTGGTGTTGGTGATTCAGCAGGGGGATGCTCTTCTCAATGACTCTCTACTGAAGCAGTGTTAGCCCAGGGGCAGGCAACGTTTTGGCCTGAAGGCCACATCTGGTTCCCAAAATTGTCTGGAGGGCTGATTAGGGGAGGCTGTGCCACCCCAAATAGCAAGGCATGACCCGCCCCCCGCCCATCCGACACCCCCTGCATCTCACCCCCTGACGGCCCCTCCAGGATTCCTGCCTCATCCACCCCTCCTTGTCCCCTGACCACCCCCGCTGCCCCATCCAACCACTCCTCTCATTCCTGACTGCCCCCGGGATCCCTGCCCCCATTCAACCCTCCTGTTTCCTGCCCTGTGACCTCCCCAACCCCTATCCACACCCCTGCCCCCTGACCACCACCCCAAACTCCCCTGCTATCTATCCAACACCCCCACTCCCTGCCCCCTTACCACGCTGCCTGGAGCTGGTGGCGCTACAGCCGTGCTGCCCAGAGTACAAGGACAGGCAGCTGTGCCACCCAGCTGGAGCCAGCCACACCACCACACAGCACAGAGCACCAGGTCAGGCCGTGGCTCTGAACCTGCACTGCCTGGCAAGAGCTCAAAGCTCCGCTGCCCAGAGCATTGCGCCGGCGGCATAGTGAGCTGCAGCTGTGAGGAAGGGGGAACAGTAGGGGAAGGGTCAAGGGCTAGCCTCCTGGGCCAGGAGCTCAGGGGCCAGGCAGGAGGGTCCCACGGGCCGCATGTGACCCGCGGGCTATAGTTTGCCCACCTCTGTGTTGGGGGAGCTGCCAGAGGTGCCATCTTTCAGATGGGATGCACAAGTTAATGAATGCTTATGTTTGTCAAATAGCCTCAGACAGATAGGGATGCTTGCTCTGGTGTCCTTGCCAGATTCCGATTTGAGCAACAACATTCTGCCTATTGACATTCCCTCAGCAATTTTAACTGGACAGGTTTGTTTGGTTTTTCACTTCTAGTCCTAACGTGTTTTCTGTGCACTGTTGTATTACAGTATTGGCAACAAAAATGATTAGGGGCCTGGAGTACATGACTTATGAGGAGAGGCTGAGAGAACGGGGATTGTTTAGTCTACAGAAGAGAAGAATGAGGGGGGATTTGATAGCTGCTTTCAACTACGTGAAAGGGGGTTCCAAAGAGGATGGATTTAGTCTGTTCTCAGTGGTACCAGATGACAGAACATGGAGTAATGGTCTCAAGTTGCAGTGGGGAAGGTTTAGGTTGGATATTAGGAAAAAATTTTTCACTAGGACGGTGGTGAAGCACTGGAATGGGTTATCTAGGGAGATGGTGGAATCTCCTTCCTTAGAGGTTTTTAAGATCAGGCTTGACAAAGCCCTGGCTGGGATGATTTAGTTGGGGACTGGTCCTGCTTTGAGCAGAGGGTTGAACTAGATGACTTCCTGAGGTCCCTTCCAACCCTGATATTCTATGATTCTATGATTACAAACGAGACTGCATTTAAGTGGCAGGCAAAGTTGTTTCTCTCCAGTAGATCTAAGCACTAAGATCTTTCAGGAAGGAAAGTGCTAAATGAGTATAAAATCTTATATTCTTCTTATTATACAAAGCTCTGCATAACATTTTTTTTGTACTATTAGCGCTGCCAGTTTGAGTCTTTCTGGAGATTATTGGGAACAAATTGCCCTGAGTCCAGGTGGAGGAAGGTTAACATTAGAAACAGGCAGCTTTCTGAAACCCAGTGAGAGATCTTTTGGCTGTGGAGGAGACAGATAACCTCTCTACTGAATGAATGCGTTCAGACATCTAACAGTGCTGCGGGAGAGACTCAGATGCCTGGGAACCAAGGGCATTGCAACTTGCTTTTAATTATTATAGTGTTTCATGCTGGTACAAAGTAGCAGAAATTGTACAAAGTGTACATGCTTTAGGCCTTCCAAAAAGCCAAACAAGGAAACAATCATAGTCAGAGAAGTGTGTAAGAAGAAAAAATACCAGCACTATAGATTTTAAGGCCAGAAGGCACCACCTATCATGAACCAGGCTGAGGGCAGTGATGCCCAGTGGTTGGAGCAGAAGGCAAGCCTACCAGTTGGGGTAGGAGCCAGGCCTAGTGTGTCTAGCATGATTTGGACTAACGGAGGAAAAAAAATCCCTGTCCGCTGTGGACAAAGAAGCAGAGCTTAAAAGAGTCCTAGCAATGGCTGTTGCTTTGCATCATGAAAAGAGGACAAGAGCCATTTTAGGCATCTGTTTTTCAGCCTGGTTGTTACTACATCACTGTCCAGGTCATTGTACGGACTGGGCCATTCCTCCCAGAAGTGTTACCTTTGCTGAGAGATGTTTCAAGGCACCCAGGGAAAATCTTGAGGTTTTTCAGGGGGAAAGAATGAGACACATTCTTCATTTCTTCAAACAAGCCATAGAGATCCCTAGATGTCAGGTGACTAAAGTGTTATTCAGACTAACTCCCCCACAAAGCCTCATAAAACCAGTATTAATGTGTGTTGACTCTGATAAAGTTAACTGACATAGCATGCTTGATTTATTATACTGCAATTAACCAAGCTGGTAAAGATAAGGTAACTTATGTTCACTTAAACTGCCAGGGAAATGTGTTTGTTTTTACAATGTAAGGGCCCAGAACAAAGTAATTTACTACTGAAGATAAACGATAAATGACATGATTTTTGGCTGGGAGTCAAACACCTCCAAAAGGGTCAACCATGGAGGAACTGGATTTAGTCCTTTACCCTTAGATCAGAGGACTTGGGCTGTTGTCAGATGGGGAAGAGTATAGTTGGGTCTGTGCTGGAAAGCAACTATTTCTGTATTTTACTGTTTCCTCTGTTCTCTTCCATGTATCATTGTTCACAAACTAAGTAACTTTCTTTGAAGTGGATGATCCCTGTCATGATCAATATCAACAGAAATGATGGCTGGGTCATTGCGCACATAAGAGAGCATTTTTAAAACCTAGTGCATACAGCGCTCAGAGCTGCTAAAATATTCCAGACAGATGATCATGAGGGTCCTAGCGTAAATGAGATACAGAAGAGGGTTAAAAATAAAAGGGTGTGCTGAGAAGTAAGCTGATATAGGTGGTGTGAATCTAGTCTTAAAAAGTTAAATGAAAAGTGGTAGAACAGAAACAGGGAGCACAGAGTGTCTGCATTTGCTGTTGTTCAGAAATGAAAAAGAAGTTAGAATGAATCTTTCATGGGGGACAGGTTATGGATCATTTCTGAAGCATTTGGTACTGGCCTCTGTTGGAGACCGGACATGAGACTATATGGACCATGGATCTGATCTAGTCTTCTAACTATATTTTTACATTGGTCTAAGACTCATGTTTCACATGGTCAATGATTTGTATGTCTTTCCAAATCCCTAACTTTCTGTTGAAACAACCGTCATGTAAAATGGGGAAGGAGAGGGGGAATGAGCCTGTAAGGAAACGCCCTGTGTCAATGGGACAATTAATTTGTCATTAAATCAGTGATGAAAGAGATTCACAAAATATCCTGGATATAGACATTGCATAGGCTTTGCAACAGCAGGGTTTAAATAATTTGTATGTTGTGACAGTTTGAGAAACAGGCAGTGCTTAATTTGTGCCAGGCCTGGCCACGGCTGAGCCCTGGTACCTCTAGACTTGGCACTTCATACCCCGGCATCTCTGCTCCTGCCGCATCAGTTATGAACATAAAAAAATTGCTTGAGCCCTGGAACCTCTTTCTTTACAAATTAAGTCCTGGGAACGGGCTTATGGAAACACAGGCAGGGTAAATCCAGAAAACAAAAAACTATACGCAGGAAGATCCAGCACATATTTAATATTAATAATCATATTACTTTTAATTGATCCACTGAGGCATGCTGAGTAACTGCAGAATTTATTAATTTCCCTTGCTGCATCCTGTCTAAAATAATAAAAAATGGCTATCCAACAGGTTAACAAACCCATCTGCCAAATCCCCAGAATGTGGAAAATACACAGATCCCGCTCCTTTATTTTGTGTTTTGTTTCCAACGATGTTTGGGACGTAATGGTGAAGGGAATATGACCAGAAATGATGATCATTTCAATACGATCAGGTACTGGCCTCAGTGTTTGTGCTTGTTTGTCGGATCACAGCACTCAACAAATGTCTCCTGCATCGATGTGTGCATGTTCCCAGACTTTTAATCCTTTTTCTTACAATAGCCTTAGCTCTGGGTGTCCCAGGTGGCAGCATGGGAAAGAAAGATAGGAGCTGCACCTGTTGAAGACCTGAAGACAGGCTTTCAACACCTGTTGAAGATCTAGATCCTGAATTTACCCTACCTTCTCCAGGAGGTCAGACTAGATGATCACAATGGTCCCTTCTTATCTTAGAATTTATGAATTCTCTGTCATAACTAGGAGAACATCAGCACATTATATCAAGCAGGATCTGTAATGCCCACTTTCAACATCATGTTATTACTGAAACATGTAGAATTAGGCCCTACTTCTGCAAAGACTTACACACAGGCTTAACTTTACACTGTGAGTAGTCCTGGTGATTTGAACAGAGCTATTTTCAATGCATAACAGTAAGCTTGTGTGCAAGTCTTTGTGGGATTGAGGCCTTACATACTTTGGTATATTGGAGATTATTCATGTCTACTATCTAGCTACCTAATATACAGAAGTGATATCCATGTGATAAAGTGGTCGGCAATGTCGGCACACGGGACCGCAGGGTAAGTACCCTTAACTGGCCCCACTGCTTTATCTACCTACCGGCTCGCCGCTTCCTGCGGCTCCCACTGGCTGCGGTTTGCCATCCCGGTCCAATGGGGGCTGCGGGAATCGGCGTGTGGCGAGCTGGCAGGTAAATAAAGCAGCAGAGCCAGCTAAGGGTACTTACCCTGCGGTCCCGTGTGCCGACGTTGCTGACCGCCGAGCTATATTCACTTCTTGGACCAAATGCTGTGCTCTCAAAAATTGCATCTTCCCTTGTGGGCTCCAGAACTAGCTGCTCCAAGACGCAGTTGTTACTGGTGTCTAGAAATTACATCTCTGAATCCCTTCTGAGGTGACATGTGCCCACTCAAAATGAGGATAGTTGAAATCCCCCATTATTATTACACTGTCTGCGTTTGTAGCCTCTCAAATCTCCCTAAGGATTTCACAACCACCATCATCTTCAGGTGGTTGTTAGTATATTCCTACTGCTACACTCTTACTCTTCAAGGATGGAATTTCTATCCAGAGAGATTCTATGGTACAGTTTGATTCATTTAAGATTTTTACTATATTTGACTCTGCTTTCTTTCACATATAGTGCCACTCCTCCAGCAGCATGACTTACTCTGTCATTCCTATATATTTTGTATTGTATCCCTGGTCTTACTGTGGCCCATTGATTATCCTTTTGTATTGTATTGTATTGTATCCCTGGTCTTACTGTGGCCCATTGATTATCCTTATTCCACAAAGTTTCCACAATGCCTATTATATTAATCTCCTCCTTTAATCTTCAATTCCCATTTATCTTGATGGCAGGTGTAGACACACAGCCCCTCTCAAGATGTGGTTTAATTTATGTAGAAATTACTCTTACCCACTAATGAAATGCAGTTACTGGTAATGGAGCACAGCAGAAGGTATGCATAGCTTAGAACTGAAATTGAAGAGTGCTATAGCCAATTGAAACCGTCACATTTTAGGAAGAGTGCAACCCCATCCTGGACTATGACAAGGACATTGGGTTACCATCCCTCTTCAGGAATAAAGTGCTGTGTGATCTTCAATGATCACAAGTGATCAGGACACTGGTTTTAAGTTTTCATCCAAATGCATGCCATTTCCGGCAGCACTGCACCCTCTAACATCTCCCTGGGGCATTGATTCAGTATGGACTCAGAGCAGGGAATGCTGCTACCTATTATATCATTAGCACTTATGTGTCTGCTGTTGAGTCTTGCTTTTTGGGTATTGTTATTCCTCTGTAATGGAATATAATATATAGAACATATTATAAATGTCTTTGTTCATTTCTGTTTGACATTGGCAGATGTGAAACATTCACGTTAAAGGCTAAGGTAGTACACTGAAGAAGACTGCGTGCACCAGGCAAATAATCCACACTAATGATGATTTCTAATGCAATAGGTAAACACAGAATTGGAAACACTTTGGGCAAAATTCTGACTTGATGAAAGTGGATGTCACTCTGATTGAAAGTTTTGGCCTACTGAGGTACTTCTCTCTCATACACAAATGTATTGTGGTACCATTTTAGAAAACTATGCAAAATACTTTGCATGCCCTGTGGCTTCTTCTGGGAATACAATTGCTTTGTACCCAGATAAAAGAGCTGGGGGTTTGGAACAGGGTTGACACACTGCTGTAAAAGAGATCTATTGCATACATTTTTCTAAGGTCAGTATTGTCTTTTTGTAAATTAAAGGATGAGGGGAAAGAAGAAAGGAGATGGAAATTGATTGCTTTCAGATTATAAACCAGGACTGAAGCTGGTCCATTGGGGTGATGTGTTTGGTGTCAGGAGTTGTCAGAACATCACTGGAAGGATGGTTGTCAATCAATGATTACTTGGTGCACCTGGTGTCTGCCAAAGTTGATATCAATTAAATCTGGCAACAGCTGATTTTCTTTAACCACAGACAGTGTCTGTCAGCACTTCAATAATAATTATACATTAGCTCAAATTCAACAACGTAAATGCATATTATTTCACAGTTTTTACTCAGCCCTGACTTGGGTAAACCTCCCAGCAGGGTACAGATCCAGAGAACTCCTGGGCACCGGCCTCTTTCATTACTCCCAATGACAGTCAGTTACCCAATAGTTCTCAGGGGTTGGCCCACAGGTATCAACAAGAGTACTGCCTGAGCAAGGACTGACTTGAGTAAGGACTTTGATCCTGTCCACTGACTTTAAAAGAGTAAGATTATTTCTAATATTTTACATTGTCATTATCAGTCAGGGAATGAAGCCACATTATTTTTCACCATATTATGTTAACTAGTAGGGGTTATTAAATATGCTTTTTAAATGGTCTCATTTAAGCAGCAACAATGGATGGAAGGAGGCAATTTTCATAAGCCAAAAAGGCACTAAAGCCCCATCTGAAAGGGCTTGTTTTGTCATCTTCAGTGATTTTTTTTTAATTTGACACCCATGATGAATTGCCTTATGAAGAATTTACCTGATCCAGCCTGTAGCACTTTGGGTCTGCTAGTTCCAACTGCCTTGCAGACTTCCTGCCCCAAGAAGAGGAAGACAGTGCTGTGGCCAGAATGTTTTGCCTTTGTATCCATGTCTTGACACTTCTCTGATGATGATAGATCTTCTGTCAAAGACCTCACGGGCCTCTGCTTCTCTGGACTCCTGGGCCTGATACAGGATTGAAGTGGGACAATGGTCCCTTCTGATCTTAAAGTCTATGTAAAATGTTTCACTGAATTAAATCTCAGGGATTATCTACACTGGCAAATTAAAGCGCTCTAATTTGCTGGCTCAGGGGTGTGAAAAATCACGCCCCGCCAGCGCAGCAAGTTTGAGTGCTTTAAAGTGCTAGCGTGGACAGGCTTGGCTCCCAGTGCTCAGAGCTAATCCTCTCGATGAGGTGGATTACCAGGAGCACTGGCACCCAGGGCAGCATTTTGAACTTTGTAGTGCAGTAGACATAGCCTCTAGTTAGATCAGACAAAGAGGAGCTGCATTGACTAGCCACTGGGATGCCTGTGCCTTTAAGAACCTAGCCCGGGGAAGCCGATGCTGAGAGGTGCTGTCTGTGACCGTGGATATAAAAAAGCCCCTTTGCCCCTCCGCCACCATTTTTGCAAACAGTGGTGTCTCAGCCCCACTGGGGTAACTGTGACCCCCTGTGTAGGGTGACCAGACAGCAAGTGTAAAAAATCAGGATGGGGGTGAGGGTTAATAGGTACCTATACTTGAAAAAGCCCCCAAAATCAGGGCTGTCTCTATAAAATCGGGACATCTGGTCACCCTACCCCTGTAACGCTGCCTGTGCTGGGTTTTACCCTCTGCCAGCGCCTCACCCCTGTGCTTAACCGCTCCCCTCCTCCCTGACTTTGCTCTTTAGCCCATCTCCTAATCCTGCCTCCAGCTGCTTGACCCCCCCTGGCCAGTCAATGTCCGCCCCCTGCTCCGATTTGCCCCTTTGCCCCTTGTGATCCCCTGTCAAAAGCAGCCAGCAGAATCTTAGGGCTAATAAGGGCAGGTGAAGGGCAGTGGCTTCAGCAGAGGTTCTGCGCATGCTCAGATGAACTGCGCATGCTCAGTACACCGTAAATCGCACATTCCTAGGCGGAAGCATCCGGGGCATCCGCGGCGGTTGGCTCGGAAGGCGGGGCCTGTCCGGGGGATCCGCGGGGAGGGGCACTCGCGGGAGGGCCCGGGGGATCCTCGGGGCGGGGGTAACTCCCGCGCGGGCCCGGGGCGGGCTGAGCTCGAAGCGCTTGGGCCAGGGAGCGCCGCTTGGCAGAGCCCCTTCAGGGAGTGGCCCTTTAAGAGCCGAGCCTCCAGAGGCGGACTCACCTGCTCCCCCCCCCCTTCCCGTCATGCTCCGGGGTGGGGTGGTCTCTCTAGCCGCCGTCTCGGCTGGAGGGAGGGAGGAAGGGGCGGGCGGGTTTGTTGTTGTGCGGCCGCCTCCTGGTGGCTGTGACAGGGCCCGGGGTGGGGAAGGTAAGAGCCTTTAAGCCGCCCGCGGGGTGTTTCGGGGGTAGGCTGAGGAGGCGGCTGGGAGTGGGGCTGGAGGGGGCAGGCTGGGGACGAGGTTGTGGGGGTAGCTGAGGAGGGCGGCGGGCAGGTTGGGGTGAGGGGCTGGTGTAGGGGACAGCCTGGGCAGGGGGACCAGACAGCAAATGTGAAAAATCGGGAGGGGGTGGGGGGTGATAGGAGCCTATATAAGAAAAATACCCCCAAATCGGGACTGTCCCTATAAAATCAGGACATCTGGTCACCCTAAGCCTGGGTGTGGGGCTGGACGGAGCAGGCTGGTGGGGGAGCTGAGGAGGGTGAGGGGCAGACTGGTGGGAGGGACTGGTGCGAGAGGGCAGGCTGATGGTGGGGTGACTGAGGGGGGCAGACTGCTGTTTATGGGGGGGGTTGCTGGGGAGCCACTACTGCTGCTGTGTATGGGTGTGTGGTTGGGGAGCCACTACTGTCAACCCCAAATCTTCAAAATTCATGAGTCATTCTCACCAAAAATCATGAAATTAACTTTAATCTCATGATTTTATGTTAAAACAATAGATTTGGTGTTTTTATTTGCCTCCTGCATTTTACGGTGCCTCGGCGTCACATTTCAAAGCATTCTCTACAGCCATGAGGGTTAGAAACGTAACTTTTTCTCTGAGAATGAAGGCTGAAATCATTGCATATCCACTTGATTCCAGGAGCTGGGACTTTAAGGAAAACAATAATTATCATGAGACTCATGACAAAATCCTGAGAGTTGGTAACACTGCTAAGTGGATGTGCACGGAGGAGATGCCCTGGTTGGCAGCTCGCTGCTTGAGAAACACCTGGTTACGGGAGAGCAATGTGTTGGGCAGTAGATCTTGTTTATATTATAAAATTGGATAGTCAATTATTTTTGTCAAGGTCCAGACTCCAGAAAAAAAAAATAAAGATAATGAGTAAATTGATTTTGGGGTCCATTCAACAGCATCTGGTGGTCTGGAATTGGCCTGTGGTCTGCCTGTTGACTGCCTGTTATAAAACAACTATGTTGGGACACTTGGAAAAAGCACTATGCACCCCTGATGTCTTGAAGACATGGTTTGTGGATGGGATTGTTTTGTGCTCCCAAACTGCAAAAGTCCTGCTAGGTCTGGAATTTAGCTCTTCCTATGCTGCAAGAACAAATTTTTTTTCTAGTTGTTTACAATATAGGTGTGACTGTGGGAAAAGGGGCAATTGAAGGGCCAGTTGGTATAGTTAGTCATTGGATACTTTGGGAGACTGGTCCTTAGGTAACTCAAGTCAACAAGACCCTCTTTGCATGAAAAACAATAACAGTGTTAAGAATCAGAGGGGTAGCCATGTTAGTCTGGAATTGCAGAAGTGACAAAGAGTCCTGTGGCACCTTAAAGACTAACTAAAATTTTTTTAGAGCATAAGCTTTCGTGGGCTAATACCCACTTCGTCGGATGCATGCCACATAACATAACATAGCAGTGTTTTTGGAAATATAGGACATGCCACATAACACAATAACAGTGTTAGAGAGACAAGGTGGATGGGGGAGTATCTTTTATTGGGCCAATTTCTGATTGTGAGGGGGACCGGCTTTTGAGCCACACAGGGCTTTTCTTTAGGTCTGGGAAAGGAACTCAGTGGTGCAGCAAAATGTACAGTGGAACATACTGTTAACATGAGTAGGTAGCACATCTTGTAAGGCAGAAGTCTTCAAACTTTTTCCTCGGCGGCCTCTTCTCGCTGAGGAAAAAGTTGCGCGGCCCCTCAGGAGTATGTCTGCCGAAATGCCGCTGTGGAAAGCGAAAGCTTTTGCCTTCCGTGGTGGCATTTCAGCGGTACTAAAATAGCCTGCCCGGGAATTCGGCAGTCTCCCGGGTGGTATCAGCGCTGCCACCGGGGTCTTGCGCACCTCCGCGGGTGGTCTCACGCACCGCAGTTTGACGACCACTGTTGTAAGGGATCATTCAAGGTAGAGAGGCCTGTTAACATCTCTGCAGTCATAGGACAAAAATAAAGGTTTTACAGGTTACAGATTGTTGTAAAATAAACCATAAATCCAGTGTCTGTGTTCAGTCCATGATTTTTGTTGTTACCAAAGTAATGATTTTAAGCACCCAGGCTCTTGTGCTGGTTTCCTTTAAAGGTGAGGACTGATAGATATTGATCAGTTTGTGAAAAGTGTTCACCCACAAGCATTGGGGTGTTTTTGTCTTTTATCATTTTCCTGTGAGAGTTCATTTGCAAGTGTAATGATTGTCTGGTTTCACCCACATAGTGACTGGGGAGTTGAGCTCACTGAATGAGGTATACCACATGTTGTGATTGGCATGTGTAAGGTCCATTGCTCTTGAACAATATGTTGTGGGGGATGTTGATCGTTGTAGCAGTGGGTATGTCTATAGGTTGGCTTTGAGTTGGTATGTCCTGGTCTGTGGGGAGCTTGCTTCTGATCATGAGCTTGGAGAGGCTGGAGGTTGCTTGAAGGCCAGAAGAGGGGGCTCTGGAAAGATTTATTTCAAGATGGGATCCCTCTTGAATATGGATGGTGGTAGTTTGATGATACCCTGTATGGATTCCAATGTGGGGTGGTGGTAGGTGATAACAAGGGGTGTGGGATCAGAGCGGGTTTTATTTCTATATTGAAGCAGATTCGTTCTGGGTATTTGGGTGGTCCATTGCGTGATGCAATTTATTTCTCTGGTGGAGTATCCTTGTTTGGTGAAGATGGTTTTAAATATGTTAAGGTGTATATCCCGGATTCTGTAGTATCCAAATGCCTGCCTGTAGATAACAGATTTCTTGGTGTGTTTGGGGTGGTTATTGGGTCTGGGTAGGTAGGTGTGATGATCTGTGTGTTTCTTGTATATGATGGGATGCAGGGTTCCGTAGTTGAAGCTGATTGTGATGTCCAGGAAGCTGATGCTAGTGTGGGATTGTTTCAGAGTTTAAAGCAGGGGTTCTCAAACTTTTTTTTTCTGGGCCTCCCTCAACATGCTATAAAAACTCCATACCCCACCTGTGCCACAATAACTGGTTTTCTGCATATAAAAGCCAGGGCTGACATTAGGGTATAACAAGCAGGGCAATTGCCTGGGGCCTCATGCCAAAGGGCCCCCATGAAACTATATTGCTCAGGCTTTGACTCCAGCCCCAAGTGGCAGGGCTCAGGACCCAGGCTTCAACCCCATGCAGTGGGGCTTTGGCTTTCTAATGCTGGCACTGTTTTGCGGCCCCCCCCTGAAACCTGCTCGTGACTCCCCAGGGGGCCCTGGATCCCTATTGAGAACCACTGGTTTAAAGGATGGATAGTGGTTGTTGAAGTTGTAGTGGAAATCTGTAAGGGATTTTTGGTTGCCCGTCGAGGTTAAAAATATCGTGGAAGTATGTCATTGGTTTCGTGGTGCGTTTGTGCTATCTATGTGCTAAACAGTCTGTTCCACCTTCTCTTTCACTGTGATGATGGGAGTTCCTTTCCTAGACCCAAAGAAAAGCTCTGTGTGGCTCAGAAGCTTGTCTCTCTCAATAACATTAGCTGGTCCAATAAAAGATATTACCTCACCCACCTTGTCTCTCGAACATCCTGGGACTGACCCCCTGGCTACAATTATGCTACATATAATGGTGTTGTCAAAGTGTAAGGAAAGAGAGACTCTTCAGGTGTGGCAGTGGGTGGTACAGTCCATCCCGGATACCTGCTTCCACGGAAGAGACAAAGGTCTCCTTCCTGCTTCCACCCATACACACTCTTATCCTCTTTATTTTTGTTTCTTTTATTGGTTGAGGTAAAATATCAGCATGTGATCTGCAGCTCTGTTAAATGCTGATGAAGCTGTATACTTCCTTTATGTTTGTTTAGACTGTTCTGTGCCTAGTAGACCTATACAAGTTTTGAGCACCCACAGCTTCCTCTGCAGTCAGTGGAAGCCTTGGATGTTTGGTCCATCTGAAAATGAGATCAAAGTTGTATTACATGTAGGAAACCACAAATTTTAATCAAATGCACAGTCAAAAAACCTCAACTTCCTCTAAAGCTTTCCTGAGCACCGATGTAACTTTTACCAGCTCTCCTACAGTCTTCAGTGGGATTGTGTAGGTATGGCCAACAGCAGAACTTGGTCCAGTAACTGGAAGTTAGTAAATCATTGGGCTGAAATTGGCCTAAATGCAGCTTTTTCATAGGTAAAAGGTGACTCAAATGAGGAATGAGAAGAGATACTTGAGTCTAGAGACTCCAGCTTCCTGAGTGCTACCAGCCATCCCATTCTGACTAAACAAAGGCAAACTTTTTCAACAATAGAGGAATTTTTTGCTTAAAAGGACACCCAGGCAGCTGTCTGCATCTGTGCTAAGAGCCTTTCGGGTGGGTACATTTTCTAAATGGCAAAATATGAAAAAAGTGTAATGGAAACTGTATGGCTTGTTTTATAAATGGGTGCTTTAATTTACCCATGAAGCAGAGGTGATAGTGGTTCAATAATACTACAGTAAATGTCTAATTCAATCATACACAATACACGGACTAGTCTTTGAGGCTTGGTCTACACTAGAGGGAGGGGTTGACCTAAGATACGCAGCTTCAGCTATGTGACTAACGTATGCATCTTTGGCCGACTTACCTGCCGTCCTCACAGCGGCAGCGGTCGGCAACAGGCTCCCCCAGTGACTCCAGCTTGCACCTTTTGGCGTGACATGCTAAATCAGTTGCCAATAGATCGATCGCTACCAGCTGATCCGGCAGGTAGTGAAGACATACCCTGAGTGAGCCTTAGATTAAAAAGCATATCCCTAGAATATTAGATGTATGAGTGTATTTCATTCATGTTGAAATTTGACATACCTTGGTTCTTATGTAAGTTCCTACCTATTCGGTTGAATTGTCCCTTTAAAAAAAGTTTATGTGAAGTTATGTCCAGTCTACATTGATAGTATAGCTGGACTGGCAAAATATTTTTTATTAAATGTTGGTGGGGGGCGGGGGGCGGGCTACAAATGAAAATACTGTGAGCACATTATTGCTTTCTTAATTTCGAGCACCAAAATGTATGATAGGTGTTTAACAGAAACAGTAATGACAATGTTCCTGGCCCAAATACGTTGTATTTCTAGGCTTCAATTTCGCAACTGGATCTTTGAATGTAGTTGGCTTCAGTGAGGCTCTGCATATTCGCAAGGGTCTGCTACACAGATCCAGTGGCTGGATTGGGGCCTAAATTCAGACACGTGATCATAGACAGAAAAGGGGACTGGGGAAGAGGAGAGGTAGACAAGGGTTAGGGTAATAAGATAGTGCAGTTACTCAGGCAGGTGCACATCCTGATGAGTCCATTAATGTTAGTTCTAAAGAGAGATTATCATGTCACCTGCAAGTGAATACATGCCATGATAATTTAAACAAGCAGAAGGGAGGTGGCTTGGGAAACAGGTTTTTGGAAGGCTTAAGATGAACAGCCGTGTTAGTCTGTATCCGTAAAGGTTTTTGGAAGGCATTCTATGCCTGTGGGGCAGCATGGAATGAACACAAGTAAAAGTGAGAGCAGAAAAACGAAAGGGGGTGTTGAGGCTGGTGTTGTAGGCGAGTAGATGGAGAGAGCATGTCTAGTTTGCAGCCTCATTTAGATGTGTAGGTGAGTCTGTGTTTTCAGTGTCTTGATGACAAGATGTGGCCTTTCTGTGTATGGAGCAAACTTGTGAGTTAAATCTTAAGGTTTGCCCTGTATCATTAGTGCTGACCTCTAATAGAGGACCTATCGGATTTCTAACAAAACTCCAGATCAGTCAAGAATGGTTCATTCTAGGTAATGTAGCTTCCATGTTCTCAGTATCCATACAAATGTCTAATTCCTTTCTGAATCCTAAAATCTTGGCAACACTGGTTTATTGAGGCAACGAGTTTTACAGGTTAATTACACGTTGTGTTAAAAGGGCCTTTGCTTTAAATTTGTTGCCTTTCCATTTAATTGAATGTCCCCTTGCTCTTCTATTACAAGAGGGTAAGTAGAAGCGTCCAGTATACCTCATCTATACCATTCGTTATTTTATATAGATCTGAAACTATATATTTTAGATAAATTAATCTTAATCTGTTAGAAGTAGCACCCAATAACTGAGACACCTCTGGTGTTTTGAGGAGCTGATTTCAGTTGAAAGTTAACAATGCTAATATTTATACTTCTTCTGAACCAACAAACTTTTTTCAGTAGGTTAAAGTCTGGGTATGTTTGTGCACTGTTTGTTTTAAACATTGATATTTCAAGAGCAGATGAAAGGTCAGTGTGATGTTTCACTTTCTTGTATCTTGTTTATCAGTGGAATGGGAATAATTGTTAAATAGATGTTACTAAAGTTTAATTATTTTGGGGCTAGGTTTTTTTTTTAACAAAATCATTTATTTTAAACACAAATTGAAAGTAATAGTGTCAAGAAACGTTAATTGTTTTAACTTTTTTTACTCTGCATCTTACAAGGAGGAGAGAGAAAAGTTGCTCTCCTTAACCTCTGAGGATAGGACAAGAAGCAATAGGCTTAAATTGCAGTAAGCGCAATTTAGGTTTGACTTCCTAAGTGTCGGAATGGTTAAGCAGTGGAATAAATTGTCTAGGGAAATTGTGGAATCTCCATCATGTGAGATTTTAAAGAGCAGATTAGACAAATATCTGTCAGTGATGGTCTAGAAGATAATATTTAGTCCTGCCATGAGTTCAGGGGACTAGACTACATGACCTCTCAAGTCCCTTCCAGTCCTGTGATTCTATTGTACAAAGAGTTTGTCCTGAAGTAAACTAATTTTAGTAGGCAAGCATACCTCCTACAATTCTGGAGTATGCTGATCAGTTTACTGGCAAGCTGTTTCAGATGATGTGTAAGTTGATGCCTTAGTCTTCTAGCATTTTTGCTGCTGAACTCTCATGGTACGTTTTTGAGGGACATCTCTGCTGTGCTTCTTAAATGTACCAGATACACCTTGACACTTAATTGGCTTCTGTGGAATATTAAGTAGCCTGCTAATGAAGAATCATAGAACTGGAAGGGACCTTGAGAGATCATCTAGTAGAGCAGAGCAGAAGAAGTACTTCTCGTGGCTTGCTTACAATACTCCTGCTAATACATCCCAGAATGATGTTTGCTTTTTTTCCCCAACATTGTTACACTGTTGACTCATTTAGCTTGTGATCCACTATGACCCCAGATCGCTTTCCACAAGAAGAATTAGGGTTGTTCCCTCTAGATTTGTAAATAATATATAAAAAAGTCCTGAAAGTTTTTAGACAAAAAACTTATTTCCTGTTTGTTTTTAGGAATTTAGGACTTGTCTTCAACAGTAAGAATATGTCTGCAGTGCAGATTAAGGTGTGATTGCAGCATGGGCTTTAAGTTAGCTTGTCTCAGTAATAGCAGTGGACCCTGGCCAGAGCTAGCAACCCAAGTATGTACCTAGAATCCCTGGCAGGCTGGTACTGGAGTGGCAAGCATGTATTGAAGCTCGCACCACCATGTCCTCACTACTGTTGTTATTTGCACAAGCTAGATTAAAGCTAGCATGGGAATGTCGACCTGCACTGCAAACACATCATCATTTGTGGTGTAGATGTACCATTCAATGACTGACAGGAGGACTAGTGGAAAAGACAACTAGTCAGTGTGAGTTAGATGTCCAAGTGCTATTTTTGTCTTTCAAAATCTCTTCCAGTGTTCCTGGTAAAAAGCTATCAGGAAGAAATTGGTGAATTCATTCAGGGAGAGAACATTTTCGGGTCGTTATTATACGTCAGCAAGAAGCAGAAAAAGGAACAGTTTTAATTTAAAGAAGAAAAAAACCCACACTTTTTGATCATCTTTAAAAAATGACAGTACAAGAAGTATTATTGAGAAGCAGCAGTGAAAGAGTTAAATCTATGCATAGCAGGTTATTATGTAAATTGATACAATCTTAATTTAATACATTTATTTCCAGGTTGTCCTCATGAATACTCTTGTGGAGGATGTCCATGATCCTCTTTGCTTGTGTGGTGAGAGTGAGGGACGGACTTCCACTTTCAGCCTCCACAGATTTTCATCTCAACCAGGACTTTCTGGAATGCAGGAAGAGACTAAAGGCATTATCCTTAATTCTGGCACAGTATCCTGATCGAGGCACAGTAACAGGAGGTGGCTTCAGCATACAGTAAGCTACCATATTCATTTGGTCTTAATTTCAC
This sequence comes from Dermatemys mawii, assembly GCA_007922305.1. NCBI lineage: Eukaryota > Metazoa > Chordata > Testudines > Dermatemydidae > Dermatemys > Dermatemys mawii. The sequence continues at coordinate 566,996 of ML677391.1, read as the reverse complement.
AGAATTGTTTATCCTGCTTGGATTAATTTAATTTCAAGGGTTGGCGATCATGTTTGTCTGTTTTTTCATCCTATACTATAACTACAATTTGAACATGTGCTACAGGTATAATATGAACTTTCAGTATTATGTGAAAATGAGTGTTTGCATTATCATGTTGCTATATAAACTTTACTACTAATTTCCTCCTGCTATCTTTTTGCTTCCAACCTGCATCTCTTCTCCCCTCCCTCTTCTTCATGTTGGAGTTCCCACTTCCTTATGGGAATTAAAATTTCTGTCTGAAGCATTTCTAAAACAGCCATCACTGTAACATCTAGATGAATTTTCTCTAATCTCAAGTTCCTCATTCATAGTCATGTCAGTTGTATTACCTTTAAATTGTACATTTAAAAAGGTAATCTTGTCAAGTCAAATCTAATATTTATAATAACAATAATCCTACCAGAGACATACTCTTAAATTAGATTTTAAAATGGTTTTAATAGGCTCTTCAGCTTTTTTTTTTTTTTCTCATTCCACTTAGCTTGGTCTGCAAGACAACTCAGGCCTGTTGATAATCAAATTCCCTTCCCACTGAATCATGGGAAGATACTTTTCTCTTAGGTTTAAGAACCAGCCCAGGTAATTCGTTAATGAAAGTTAGCATCTGGTGGCGGTTTGGTCTCAATAAGGACAGAACTCAGAGGATGGGAAAGCCCCCTTCATTGTGTCTGATCCATGTGAGCCATCCACATAGGTGAATGCCCATGTCTGAGAAATAATACTTCAAGGATTGTAGTCTTGACCACATATTACAAAATTCATTTTCTCTGTTTTGCAGCCAATATGTTGTTCTCTTAGTTTACATAATGGTCAATATTCCTTTTTTTCACTACGCTTCCTCCATTGGAACAATCTTTGTGTGTCCATCTACTTTAGGCACTTATGAAAATCTCACTCCATGTGTCTCAATTTTAAACTGTTACCAGCATTCCTGAATGGGACATTTTGATTATCCTGTATTGTGATTTGCACCACAGCCTTGCAATTTCTGCTTAACACAACAAGAGTAATATGATGAAAAATCACTTTTTTAAAATAGTGCCAGTTATTTTATGCACAAACGTGGATGCTTCCTAGGATCAGAAATCACTCTGTGAACTGGAAAATTTGGCTCAGACTTACAACAATGGATTTTTAGTGGGAGTCTTGCACAACTTCCTTAGGCATGTTTGAAAATCCTACTTGTGGTAGAAGAAATGGTGAAACTCCTGCCAATAGGATCCCATAACCCCTCCAGATATATATGCCACGGCACACACAGTGATTGCAATTAGATATCTGGCAGTTTAATAAGACCCGAGGAACAACAAAAATTCCCCTGTCAGGCGCAAGAAAAATTGCCTCATGAAACTTAAATTGTAGATTGTTGGGTCTTAAAAATTATGGACAAGAAATTGAGGAACCGGTTTTACAGGAAAATGCTTTCTTGTTTCACGCACAATGGCTTATTATCTAAAATATATAGACTAATATTTGCTTCCATTGCTAGAAGAAGCATAGCTTTAATTTGTAAGAAAAATATAAATCTCATGTTCTGGATATTTGCAAAAGGAAATATTAATGAATTGTTTAATTTTTATAATTAAATTGATTGGATTTTATTTCTTATGTGATCAGAGCTCACATCTGAGACTGTACTCCTGGTTAGAGATTGTCAGGGCTGGTTACTGGAGTCCTAAGCTATAAGTGATTGTACGTATGTGTATAATTATTTTTGTGACGTAGAGGGGCTCTATGAACTTAGATTGAATGGATGAATTGAGAAAGGAAAGATTAAAGTTTTAATTGGTTTTCCTTGAAAGCCGGTGTTACAAGGCATTAATTCCATGTTATGTTTAATCTTCAGCTGAAGGTGATAGCTTTAGATCTAATCCCCTTTGTAGAGAAGGGACCATAAACAGGTACGGAGGATAAAGGTTATAAATAAATGGCTGCTGTGTACAGAGATTGGTATATTTTCTTTAAATAGAACTACAGCTGGGATAAAAACCAGATGTTTTTCTTCAGTACTCTTTTCTAAGTAATGCAACCAAGATAAAAATATTTTTAAGAGTCCGTTCAGTCTAAGTCCAGTGTAACTGTTCTACCTCGTAACTATGATTTTAAAATGGATGGGGTTTTTTTGTGTTTTTTTTTCCCCAGTTTTCATTCTTCTGGGGACATCGCCTGCATGGGGATCTGCACCAACAGTTGCCCAACTGTCATGGCATTTTGTTTCCTGGAGGAGCTCCAGTGGAAATTTTCTGCTTCATATGACTCTACGAGCATAAGCTTGGCTACAAGACCCTATGCTTTTCTTGAATTTGGTTTGTAAATTTACTCTTTTACTGTTATGATGCTTTGTACAGAGGATTCTGTTTGAAATAATTAAACCACCAGACAGGTTGGTAATGACAAGTAGGCATGCTAATTCCTGATCACACAAAGTGGCTTTATGTGGCAGGAGAACGGTGTATGAAAAATATTCATACAATAATATGGAACTATATATTATTATTGTGTATTTCTTAGGAGTCTTAGTTGTAGACCTGGGCCCTGTTGTGCTAGGTGCTGTACAAACACAGAACAAAAAGAGAGTCCTTGTCTTATATTTAGATTATAAACATTTTAGGGCAAGACTGGGAAAAAGACTGTGAGAAGCACAGAAGACAATGAGATGTCGCAGGTCAGCGTGGTACAATTTCACTTCCCACATAGCTTAGGTTCATGTAGCACTTCGTGATCATACCGGGTGTCCTCCCTCAACTGTGATTCCTGACACAAATAATTGGCTTTTTTTTCACCTACCAATTAGGGCCCCTTGTGAACATCACATCTTTGGAAAAATAAGACTGGCTGTATAGGATTAGTTCCATTTGGGCTGGTCTTCACTAGTGAGGGGTGGGGATCAGTTGTAGATATGCCGATTTCAGCTATGTTATTAACATAGCTGAAATTGCGTATCTACAGCCGACTTACCTGCCGTCCTCATGGCGGTCGGTGACGCGCTCCCCCGTTGACTCCAGCTTGCACCGTTTGGCGAGCTGGAGTTCCGGAGTCGACAGGGGCGCCGCTGGGGATTGATTTATCGCATCTTGACAAGACGTGATAAATCGATCGCCATAAGATCGGTCTCTCTCCGCTGTAGTGAAGACAAGCCCTTAGTGAGATATCTATACCCTGTGAGGGGTAGGCTGGTGAAATGGGTTAAAATACTAATGTCCAACTCTGAACAAGAGATTTCAGATCCTGCTTAGAAGAAAGAGACGCTTAAAGGGAAACTACACAATGCAGCACTTCTTGCATTGTGAGTGAATTGACTGCCAGCCACATTCTGAGTTCTTCATAAATCTGTGTTGAAGTTTGCATTTCGTTGTTTCTCCTGCATTTTGGCTAGGGATTTCTAGCTTATTTTCATCTCACATTGTCCATGTACTAAGAAGGCAAAGTGCAAAAGTTTCGGTTCCTTGCATTTTTCATTTACAGTATCTCCCGCCTCATGTGCTTTTGCATGATCTTCTATACCTGCTCCTAGATCTAAGTTGTACTGAATAAATTGCAAGATTTGAACTATTGCCTTAGTGATTATTGATCTTTGTAATGGTTTAACTCTTGGCATATTGTAATGCTAATATGATCTCCGTAGTTGTTGCTTGAAATCCTCTGTCTTTGCCTGAAGCTGTGTCCTGTGGATCATGAAGCACTCTGTAGTCTTGCTGTTCAGTAGAAGCTGCCATCAACCTAAATGATGTGTTGTAACTTACTATTTGGCTGTAATTTACTGTTTGGGTGAATAGCTTTTTAAGTTAATATTTTTTTATTACTTCACTTAAAAGCAAATCTCTTTATAAATATGCTTCTACATTTAATTTACGTAATTACTCATGATTATTATACAAAGTAATGTTACAAAGCCTCCACTCTTCACAGCATAGAGATAAGCAAGTAAGATAGGCTAGGGGACAGTTAGCAATATTAATAATGGGGAGTTCCAGCTCTGGAGATGTGTATGATTGTTACTGAGATGCTGCTGTAGATTGTAATTTTAGTGCTCTGCAACTTGACTCAAACCTGAGGAGAGGGATATTTTTGTATGAGAACGGTGTTATAAAATATAACTATGGAATATTTGTCTGAGTCACTTGTAGCACAAGTCTCAGGAAAATCCCTGTTCATCCTGGTCTGGGAAGTTGTTGCTATGACTTTGAATAGTAAGTTCCATCTTGCACTGTAAAACTAAAATCCTTGGCACTATTAAAATACAATTCTGTCTTGCGGAATAGATGGAACCTAGCAGCATTCAAGGCTTCATTGTGATTTATAGACCTTGCTAAACCATGGTTAGGTCATCTCTCCTGTGCAGAGTGAAGCTGTGTTTTAAGCATATCTGGCATGGTGAGTGTGTGTGCTACAGCATGCAGAAGAATGATAGGTACTTTACACAACAAATAGAAAGCAAAGTATTTGACCCAAACGGTAAACAATAACATTTTAGATATGATAAAATTAAGGTAAAAAAAATGGGATAGGAAGGTCTGGGATATCAGTTAGCTCATTAACAATCCAGTGTTTTAATTAAAATATTTCTTGATACCCTCTTATAGATAATATTATTCAGAAAGTGAAATACCATTTCAACTACACAAGCTGCTCTCAAATGAAGAACAGCCTGGAGAAAATTCAGGAAGAGCTGAAGTTCCATCCTCCTGTGCTTCTGAAACTAGAGGATACAGAGCTGATGAATGGGATGATGAACGGGCACATGGAAGTGCACATGGGGTCTGGTAAGTTATTGGTATGCAAAGTTTTTTTTAATAACTACTTTTTAATCGATGAATATAGCTAAAAATCCCAGTTGTGTTTTTCTGAAATGAGAAACCCACATGAACATATATAAACCTCAGACAAATAGTTCTTGTTCAAGGCTAGTTTTTTTCATCATGATGAGGAGGACATAAACCCTTGTGTTATGGCATACTCATAATGCAACTAATGAAGTACTTATAGTGGTTCATCTTTAACTGTCAATCATTTTCTCTGTGGAAGTTCGTTATAACTGGAATTACAAATTGCACATTCTCCTGTATTTAAGCAAGTTGAGGCTTTAATTTTCTGTAAGAGAGAGAGCTTCATTATATCGTGTGTTCCATAAACAAAGACCCAAAATATACTTCCAGTCTAGAAGATTTATTTTGGCTTAAGGAAGAAAATGATTCAAAGAATAAATATCTCTCTGAGACTGGAGGGTGATGTCTCCCTTCAGATTATCCATCTTGAATTGTTTCACAACATTTCACCGCTTCCCCAGTAGGCAGGGAAGATAACAGCTTCCATTTAAAGTTGATATGATAAACATTTATATAAATATCACATTGAGAGGTTTCACATAGCTAACATTGTATAACACTGAAAAATAAATTGATACATTTTAAAGTATCATCTTACTATGCAAAAACTCAGAACCCAGCTTGATATAGCTTCCCTATTTCAGTGTGAATCTGCAGGGCTAACAACCCCCCCCATTGTTTACTTATAAACCAAGCAAATTTGATTGGAAAGTTATAATAGTGATCAATTTTCAGAACCACATGTGAAGGGACAATATCTTTCTAAGCCTGGCAGGTCATAATACTTTGAAATAGTGTAGATGCTTTCAAGAGCAGTAAATATTTCCAAGCTAGACCTGAACAAATGATCAGAACTGAGTATTCAGTTCTCATAAGCTCAGTGTGCTTTATTACCTTCTTCCATTTTCCATCTAGGTTTGTGCCTCTGGCTCTTTTCAGTGGTCTAACCCAGATTCTCATGCATATTGTTTCATCTTTATTGTAAGAACCATTTTCAGCCTCATCTGTCTACTGTTGCTTGACTCAGCTTTTCTGGCTTTTGTCTTTCATTTTCTATCATTAACAGAAGCAGTGGCTGAATCCCATTCTGCTGCCTCCAAAATTTGGTGGTTCTATCTTAGAAGGAAACTAAGGCTTTATCTACACTACAGCTATGCTAGTCAGGAAACTTGTGACTACACAAAGCCAGAGGATCTGATTACAACAAGGTTGAAAGATCTAATATAGACGGGACCTAATCATGTCCTCATAGATAGGTAAAAACGTGTACTGTCCAAGGCTGTAGTCTTGTTAGAGGGAGGTAGTTAGCTCCTAGCTACGCTTTGTAACCATGTTGTGACCAGATCCTTTTACACCCTATTGCTAATGTAGGAAAGGTAAACGCAGTCTAGCCATTTACTTCGCGATCTACTCTGGCCAGGGAGAACCCCTTTTGAACCATGCTAAAGAACAATGCTTGAAGCCAGTGCTTGCTAGCAAGGTGCTAGCATTGTTCCCTTGGTCAGTGTGGTCGCCATTGCCTTACTGGAAAGCTTAATAGGAAAGCTCCTATCTTGATGGTGTTTATATAGCCGGTGAAGTTCTGGAAGAAACTGGGCACTTAGGAAATGTTGTAAATAGTTGATATAGAGAGGAGAGAACATTTCCATCTTAGGCAGATACAGAAACGGTACTTATGAAATAGAAAAACATCTTGTCCTAATTGTCTGGTAAACACGCTAATAAGCTATACAGCATTGTGTTCTCCCGAATGAACACCACTAGTCTCCTGAACAACTTTACAGGTCATATTTAAAGCATAATTGAGTTTTCTTAAGATGAGATCTTAATGTAAATGTTTTTCAGATTTAAAATACTTCACTTATTTTTGAATGGAAATGTGAGAGTCTAATTTCATACTGCTAAAGATCATGCATTGACTTGAGCTCTCTGTCAGCCTTTTTTCTCTGCTTGGCTCCTTGGCAGCCAAGTGTTTTGTACAATGCCCTGAGGAAATAGACATTACTGTTTGCTGCAAATTCCATTCGATCTCCAGTTAAATAGGCTGAGGGAATCAGTTTGGAAAAATCGTAAGTGAAACTTCTGCCCATTACTTAGTGAACGGATTTGCAGGATTGTATAGTCCCCTGGAGAAATGCACAAACTACTGCTGATAAGCACGGAACAAACTCTGATTCTCCGAGGCTGGGTCCACACAATTTATATACTGGCTTAACTATTTCTGTTATGGGTGTTAGTTTTTTCCCCTCCTACTGAAATAGCTACATCAGTACTACCCCTAATGTGGTTGTAGTTATACTGGCATAAGGGTAGTTATATGGCATGGTTTATTCTCTTAAATATGGGAATAAGCCATACGACTGTAATGAGTGGGCAATGCCTGAGACTTTATATAGGAATAAAATGAAAACTTTTGTCTTGAGGTATAAAGATCAGTTCCTACTCAGAAATAAACTAACCCTGCATGATCAGGCATAGCAATCTCCACTCTTATTCTCCCGTGATATTAACACTTATTGCCTCCTGCATAGAACTTCTAATTTTTAAATTTTCCAAACTAGATTCTTCATCATATTCAAGTCTCAATATGTTACTTCCATAGTTTTCACTGGGGACTAGAAGCCGATGATATGCTTACCTCAAGCAGGGAAGAATGATTCTTATTAGTTATTAACAATTCCTGTTTGTTTTAAAGTGAAATACTGATTTGGCTCTGAATTGAATCTTGGAAACATATTTATTTATTTATTTGGCATATGCAATCCAGTCAAGCCAAGCCACTGTGTTCTGATCAATGATTCTCAAGGCACGAAGACCTGCAGGAAGTTGAGTCGCTTTGCAGTCCTCAACAATATGTGTCATAGTTTGTGGCTGCTCACATTGACATAGTGGATTGTCTATAAAATGCCACTGAAATTTCACTGCAGCATAAATTCCATGTCTAGTACAAAACTGGTTCAGAATATTCCATTGCCTTCATGGTAAATCAAACCCGGGATGACGCTGAACGGGGTCTGAGACAACATAATTATTTGTCACTTTCTCTGCTGACCATGGAGCTTACCATGTGTCCTCTACTGTAAATCCCTCAGTGTGTGACTGAGTGTCAAGGAATATATAATCTGTATAAACAAATAGCTAGACGAGGGAGAATCAATGCTCTTTTTGGGAAAATTATGTGGGGGAGGAATATACACTATTGCTTATTTTAGTAAAACTTAATCCATCAAGAGTACTGTACAGTATCCTGTGTGCACAGATCACTGAAAAAATAAAACATGCTGGTGCTGCTTATTAGACTAAACACTGTTCAATGAGTCACTTAAATGTTAAATTTCATTGCTATTTTTTATTATGCAAAATCATATTGAAATGACTGACGCCTGCACCATTGAGTTCAGTGGAAATGTGTGTACAATCATGTTGCATGATGCTGGCATATTGCATAACAAGATTAATGTGACTGCTGCTACAGCAGTGCCTGAGAGAAAAGCAGGTGTGCGTGAGAGTGCCAGATGAGTTAATTGCGTAGCCATTTATTAGCACTAATTCACACCACTGCGTTCAGATGTCATTGAAGCTTGCTGTAAACCCATATTGTCAGGGAAACCTCAGTTATAGGCCAAGACTTTATTTTAATAAAAAATAAAAGGCGGGTGAAATTCCTACTTTAAACTGGTGAGTGTCACTGTATTAAACAGCTGCTGCATTCCATCCCAGCAGTGGCTGCATTTCACTAAAGAGTGAAATGTGGTGATATGTGTTTATCTTACAGGGGAGCACTTGTCCTGGGGAGGTGTAATATTTGAACTGGATTAAAGATGCTTTAAAACATACGTAATCATATCTTTGCATCCCTATATTGCTACTAATGTGTCTTTCTGGAATAGAGTAAGATCATTTTCTGTTTCTGAGACCCTTCCATTAAAGGAATGCTGCCTCTTAACTCCTTGCTCTTGTGTGTTTGTCTGATATTAACAAAGTTAATATTTAAACACATTGTTTTGTATAGATTTATATAATGCTGAAATATGTGAATTGGGTATTCTGTATTTTTCATGATTGCAATTCCATCCTCTGCTGTTTTATAAATAAGTTTTTAGCCCTTGTCTATTCTGCACCTTGAGGAAAACTAAACAATGAGCATAAAGTGGTGCTCCCCATTATCTTCCCTGCTTGCAGGCTCTTTGCTACCTTCCCAGTGCAGAGATGCTAGAATCTAGCTGCAGTTGCTGAACTGAGACCTGACCTGGTAGAGAGGCATTCTCGGCTGGCATAAAAGCCAGTGGAGCTACCTCCTGTGTCAGCTGCCTCTGTCCCCACTTCCCCAAGCATGAGTGGTTGGGGAGGGGGCAGTGTGGAGCTCTACTATGCTACACAGTTTGGGGATAGCAGCCAGCTACTGGATATATCTGTGCTGAGGCCGGAACATCTTAAGAACTGGGGAGACTTCTTGATGACCCTTCTCTTCTTTCTTGCATCTAGCGGATCTTGGGGTAAGAGAGAATTGGTGAAGGCCAATATCTGAGGTGTGAAGTTCCTTCTGAAGCCTGAGTGCAGGTTAATGTTGGCAGATAAGGTGCTTAAACCATTATTGTTGAATGTGGGTACCAGCAGTGCAGCTGTTGTCGAGGATTTGCTGGGGTCAGGAACTAAAGCTGTATCTACACATCACACCACTTCTGGTGTAGCTGTGCAGTGCAGAGTGGACATGTGCTTTTCACCATGATGAAAGTCTCTGGCAAAGGGCTGGCAGTGTGGAAAGGCTTCAGTTGCTCCCTGCTGTCAGACTCTTTCACTGCGGGGAGGAAGTACTTTGGGAAGGGGGAGCAGCGGGGAGATGCTGAGCCTTTTCCCTTCTGCTGGTGCCTTTCTCCTCTGCAGGGAAGGGCGTTAGCAGCAGGGAGCTACTGGAGCCTTTCCATGCTGCCTCCTTGCTGCTGGAGCCTTTCTCGGCAGTGTGGAAGGGCTCCATAGGAGGATGCTACACAGTTAAAAATCGCAGTGTAGATGGGAAGCACAGCTTGGGCCAAAAGAGAACGTGTCTCTTCTGCTATATACCCATGCTGGAAGGCCTTCCACATATGTATACTACACACTGCCAAAAGAATCCTGCAGTGTAGATGCATCCTAAAAGTTAAAGCCCTTTTCCATCCCTATGTGTAAAGGCATCTCTGCCCACAAGGAGAAGCAAAGAGAAGATATTTCCCCTCTTCAGTATCAAAAGCTGTAATGGCTTCTTGGATGCCAGAACTGTAAACCACCTCCCATGACTTCTGGGTGCCCAAACCTCTGGCTTTTCTGCTGACAAGGAAGTGATGCGTCTTCAATACAAAAATCTGCAGCATGCCGACAATTGAAAATGTAGGTGTGGCATCAAATAAGTGACACTTAATATCCAGATACCTAATGCCAGTGCTAATGAAGTGAGGGTATCATTCAGTCCATTAAAAATTGCTTCAGTGTATTGGTAGCTGCTGTAGAATTTCCAGATGCCCTGAGAATTCAGCAGTGGAATGCAACAGAAACTGTGGGCACTTTGCCACAAAATTTAAGTCCATCTTGCCAGAGTACACAAGGCCTTGAATATACAACCCACAGTTGAACTCAAATCCAGTTCATCTTATGAAAAAGGAATGAAGTAATTGGAATTAATTTTCAATTGTCTCTCTCTTTTTTTTTTTTTTTTTTTTTTTTTTTTTTAATTGTCTATAGCCCCTACCTACAGAATGCAACCAGTGACTCCTTTGGGGATTCTATCTCTTGTTCTCAACATCATGTGTGGGGCTTTGAACCTCATTCGAGGAGTTCATCTAGCAGAGTATTCTTTTCAGGTAACCTTTTATTGACTTTTGAGTTGTCGTGTTGGGGCAGGGAGAGGAGGATTAGAGTTATACTGGTATCAGATCATCGGTGGCTGTTGCACACCATAACTTTTTCAAGTTACACTTCGTTTATCCGGGGAGCTTTATTCAGATGAATGAATATACTTCATGCACTCTGATCTGTCAGAGCCTGAATTTTTTGAGCTTCAGGGCATGTTGCAAAATCGTTTTGCCCTGGAGGGAGTGGAGTGATGTAGTTAGTTTGACAGGTGGAGAAGAATCTTATTTTTGACATCCTGGATGGATTTTATGTGGACATATCATCCCACTTTAAAATGCCTATTTTGATAAGTTGCATGTGTTTCTTCGGATAGTGCATTTTTATATCTGTTAGAAAATATACTGTGGAATCAGCATAAAGTACCTCTTTAAAAAAAATCTAAATCATGTAGTGTTTTGCAGTTCTTATTTTGTGGCATGAATTGATCCATACATCTCAATTTCTGGTGTTTTGTTCAATGAATATTGTTTTAACTCCAGTCTGACTTCATATTCTGAGATTGATAGGACCACAGTAGAATGAGAATAGGTACTTCTATAGAATGTACCTACGTAAAATGTCAAGCAGCATTTTGCATCAACTAAAACTCAGTAACTCTTAAAAAAATTCTTCTTTGTTATCTTCCCCAAACAGGAAGACCACGAGGGAACTGGAAATGTAGTAGCATTTCTCCTTTCTTTTCTAGCCTGCATTTTTCAGGTATGTTAAATTTAGCTATTGTGCTCTGGCACTCTTCCTGCATTTTTCATCTCCTGCGCTGCATCTAACAAACATGTGTTGAGTATGATCAGTGGGCAAAATAGGAGAATTTGAAGCACATTGTCTATTCACTGGGTGAAATTCTGCATTTGGATGCATACGTGAAACAGGAGCAGAAATTGGTCATTGGATAGACGCAGTCTACAAATGGAGCCTTCACACTCTAACCCATTATGCACTTATTGACTAATCGCTCCTCTCAACCCCCCCACTGTAGGTTTATCTATGCCCTTCATTGTACAGATATCTCAAGAACTATTCTCGTTTAAAGTAACCCCCACGTAAACCCCTTGTTAAATGAGAACTCGCAGAAGCAGCAATCGGTATGCTTTGTGCTATTCCAGCATTGTAGTGTTTTCTTAAAACGCTTGAAAAAGTGGGGTCATACAAACTTCAAAATAACTATATTAACTAGTTTTAAAACTTTCACACTTAAAACATTTTCTAAAGAGAATCCTTAAGATTCTGTAGCAGAAACCTTGTTTCCTCATTGTTTCCCTTCCATAATGTATGAGTCACCAAAATTGTTTGTGAATCTGAGACAAATCCAGGGCCTGCTAAGCTTCATTCTAACTCTGCCATTGACTCAGTGCTGCCTTGAATAAATCTCATAACTTCTCAGCCTGGGTCTTTCTATCTGTAAAATGACAATTATGTGCTGTAGCAGGGCTCTACAGGGCCCTCTTGGCTCCTCCCCCTATTGTGCAGACAAAGTCCCTCAGAGACCCTGGGTTTCAGTAACTACTGGTGCTGTTTATTTACAGGTTGTGCTCCCACTTTGATTCTAGTGTCTGAACCCAGGAAGGAAGAGCTATCACTCTGCTTCCACTCCCTCACTCCTCCCCTGCTCCAGGCTTCTTTCCTCCCAGCCTTTTATATAACCCCAATTGGGGCTATATATGGGTGGGCAGCTGTCTCCCACTTAGTTGCAGGTTTTCTCTAGCCAACTCCAATTTACTTCTCTTAATGGGGGCTGTGACAGAGGGCTGAGTCAGCAGTTTTTGCCCAGCACTGTCACATGAACATCTATTTACTTTACAAAATAGCTTTTTTGTCATCTGTCTGCCAATAAACAATCCTGAGGTCATATATGAAGATCCTTTTGCATTGCAGCCGTGTTGGATATTGCAATGGACTCCAAGTCAGTAGGCAAAAGGCATTGCTGATGTCAATGGTGTAACTTGCACATTAGGTGTGAGTGGTAAAGTAATGTAACTTGCACTCCATCAAATGCCAGATCAGTGTAAAAATATGTAACTGCAATTGAATATTACCTGTGGACCAGTTCTGGCATAAACAGGCACAACTCACATAAAGGTTTGTAACTTACGTTAAACAGATCACTGCTGAACTTAGCTTAGAGACAGTCTTGTAGCACCTTATAGACTAGTCTATAAGGTGCTACAAGACTCTTTGTCGCTTTTGCAGATCCAGACTAACACGGCTACCCCTCTGATATTAGCTTAAGAGGCAAATCTCTGTGGAAGCTGGTCCTGTTTTCAGGCTGTTTTAACATGAACTTGGCCCAATATCCAATCTTCTTCTTTAACAGCATGCGCAGCCCTCATTCTCATTCTTTTAAGGTAGCTGCCAGATAATTATTTCTTCTTGCATTATTTCAAGTGGTAACTAAAACCCCCTTCTCTTCTCTTTGAGCTTTGCAAGAATTTGAGTCTTCTGTTTTTCCACTTCTTTTGTATAGTGGAAGAACAAGCATTCATGTTTGGCATTCCTTAGAGCTTTGGCATATTCATTTTCTAAATTATGTTCTTGGTTTTCTGATTCACATGGCTATAGTGGATGAATGCTCGCGTCTAAACAAGCCAATGTACAAATGAACAGCAGTCATCCTGATTTCAGGGTCATGTGGTGCTTGAATTGAGTTCAATTCATTGAGGAACTTGGACTTTGCATAACTGGGAAAATGGACTAAAATGGACAAAACTACATGCCCCAATTTATTTAAAAATAAGTCTTGAAACTTTAAGCTTTAACTGTATTTAAAGTCAACATTGCTATTTAGTCTTGTCTTTGGACACTAACCTTCATTGGTAAAATAATTTGTTCTAGTCTAGAATTTCTCTAACATTTAAAATATTAAATGCTTTAAAAACCTTGATTTTGACCAGCTCAGCCTTTCGTCAAATGAGTGAGTTACTTTGGACACACACTCAAATCTACAGCAGAAAGAGCCAATATATTTATTGAGTATAAAATCCCATGCTGGTTTCTGCATAATCTAAGGTTTAATCGGAAGACCAAGTTGTGTTCTGTGACTACAGCAACTCAATTCCACTAACTTAAGTGAAGTAGCACGAATGTGAGGGCAGAATTTGACCCTTGTTAAATAGCAATTACAGGCTTGATGCAGTGCATCTTTACAGTAAAGTGCCAAAGGCAGCTCTGTGATAAATGAGTCCCGGCACAGAGATGACTGGTTTCAAAGAGGGATGAAGTATTATTTCTTCCAGGAGCTGAGGTCTTGGATTTAAGCTTGTGCATTATTGCCCTTTGAAAATCTGACCAAATGTAAAATAGCAGAATTGCAATAAAACTTTATAATTGACATAAAGATAAAGTTCTAAGTGTGACTATGACTCCAGACTACTTTCACAGAACACCTTGCAAAAACGTAAATTAGCGAAGTATCGGTTTCAGTATTTCTGTGTGGTGATTAATATGCTAGGAATATTTAGAAAACTATTTGCCCTGTTAGGTTACCCTAGGCTGATAATGAAATGTACCTTTAATAGCTGTGTTTTGTCCAGTCACAGAATTTCAGAAACTTAATATGCTGGGCTTAGTCCTTTATTATACCACATGGCTTCTAGATTGGCTTGACTCTCTGACTGTGATTGAAGTTTATTGTCCTTTAAATTCATTGGATTTTTCTGCCAAAATAAGAGGGGAGGCAGTTAAAGTGAAACAACTCCTGACACTGGTGCATGTGTAACCCATTTTTACTGTGGTTCTCTGTCTACTCTAATGGCTGGACCACTTAAAGGTTTGGATCTGCTGCTGGCTTTGAGATACAGGGCCTGGGTCTCTTAGCTCAGGCAGTAGAGTCTAATGCTTATAGATCCAGAGATCTTACCCTTGGTCCTGACTGCTGGTGACCCTCCCTGGGGTGGTACATATACGTACAATAAGAGAAGTAATCACATAGCTTATGCTATTTTGGGGCTAGTATTTCACATTGTAGAAACTTTTTGTATTTTCTGTGGTGACGTGAAGTGATCTGCTCCTGAAACTTGATGCCAGTCAGTTTCACCTTTCTACACAGAGTAGTTCTCTCTTGACTTTCCCAGTTTCTTGCCTGAGACTAGAAAATGGCTCTTTGCCCTCTTAGATTATGGAAAGACAGTGTCATGAAGTGACCCTGCATAATCATATATATGCAGCACTTTGCACTGAATATAGCAAGCCCACTTGTGTCACCAGCAAGGTTTGAACCTAGGACCTCCAGCAGACTAAGGCATGAGTCTTGACTGCTTGAGCTAAACAACTAACTCTTCTAGGAGACACATGTAATAGGTTCTTACCCTGTTATATGGACCAGTCACTTAAAACACACTGAACCAGTGGACTGTACCTGCGCTGGGAATTTTTTGGTTTAATCTTGCTCTAAATCTCTTGTTAGAAATTTTATCCTTTAATAATTAAATGAATTCTGGGGTAAAATCACTGTTAATTTAGCCCATTATTTATGCCCAGAACAGGTACAGCAGAAGTGAGTAGAGGTTTGCCTGATATCTCCCTGCTGTTGAGTTTCAGCCTTACCTTACAAGGCTCACATCTGAGTCTTAGAACATAGTTCAGCTTTCATATTTGTTTAATTCTTGCTAATCCTTTGTACACTACCAGCAAGGTTGCCAGTTGTGCTGACGGGTTTCTTTTGTTGTGGGTACGATACCTGTTCAGTAGAATCTGGACTGAGGCCACTAATTCACTTCTATTGGATGGATGGTCTTATAATAGATAAGACTTGAAAAGAGCTTTGAGCTTCTTGTGTGCATTTTAGTGGCAGGTCCATCCCTAAATCATAGATGCCAGTAATTATAAGCTGCGATCCTTGTCTGTGTATATTCAGTTTGATGTTGCTAACATTATTTCTCTGGTGCTATTCCAGTGTTATTTGTACTTGTTCCATGGTTCATCAAGGAAGATGAAGGCATTTGTACTGTTTTTTTCCATTTGTCTGTGCAACATTTACCTGTATGGATTAAGGAACATCTGGCAAATACTCTTTCACATAGGAGTGGCTTCTCTTTCTTCATGTCAGATACTGACAAGGCAACTGATGGAGAAACAGCCTGATTCTGGAGTATGAAAACACACCTGGGATTCATCACTCATATTTTAAAACTCCTGTATTTACTTACAATGGCCAAAAGTACTTTGGGGCATATTTTAAAAATGTACAGCGATGTTTATCACAAGGGAGAGATTTCTGAAACAAAACAACTCAAAATAAACTGTGCTCTTCTATTTAGTGTCAAATAGACATTCAGGGGATTGTTCTAGTTCAACTGTGCATTGCAGACTGTTTGCAAGCATTCGTAACGAAGATTCTCTCTGCCATTGAGAATCTTCAGTACTCAATCTTTACAGTGTACTCCTTGACTAATACCAAACAGTAAATCTCTCTTCATTTGTCTCATTTGCTTTGCAACAGTTCACTATTTCAGTGTGCTGCCCTGGGAGTTTGACGGAACACATTGAAATTGTATATTAAAACCAAGAGTGATTAAAATTGTGGATGATAATGCTTAGCACTTTCATGTATAGATCTCAAGTTGCTTGACAGATATAAGCTAAGGAGGCGTTTGCCATAATTAGTCAGTAATTGGTGGAAAAATGCTTTTAGTGGGATTTTCCGGGTAATCCTACTAAGCTGAAATAGAGTTATAGGGGTCTGAAGAAAAGAAAAGGGCAGGGGCCCTTTTAAAAAACATAAAGGATGTAAAATGTCTCTTGAGTAAACTACATCTTAGTTGTTGGTACGGTGTGAGCTCATTGGGAAATTGTCAGTAAGTTTGAAGCTGCATAAACCAAACCAAGAAAACACACAACTGACCTTTCAGCCCAAGTGGCCTTTATTTCCCCATTGAAGATCACGTTATTTGAAAGGGTAATTATACGTTCATTTGGTTTATACAGATAAATAAGGTTGGAAGCTGCATTTTGTGACAACCCAATGAGTTTTTCCACCTTTCAAAAGATACATTATTAGCGATTAGAAATCCATTCCCCATCCGGGAAGGCAAGAGCTGGTTCTCTTTATTTTACATTTAAGCTGTCATGCTAAGATTGATTTATGAGCATGCACTTTTGAATATAGTCATTAGGAGCTGAATTTATCCACCTCTGCGGCAGTGTATATTCTGGTATTTAATGTGCTGAAGTGTATACTGACATTTAAAATGTGTATGAACACTTTTTTGATACTTTTTTGGTAAGTTGTCACTGTATAGAGAATGTTGACTGTTTTGATGCAGCTATCTTTTGGAGGGTTAGTGGAAAATCATGAAACTGAGAAATTTCAGGAAGCTTGTAGGTGTAATATTGTGGAGGTCACTTAAGCATTTTATGGTTGCCCCATGTATTATGTAGAATTTCATCCCCTTGCTGAGGAATTGTTCTTTCACTTAATATCTCTACCTTTCATGGTTGCAAAGAGATTAAATTGATGGAGAGTTACCTTCCTGCCTCTGTAGGCAGCTTAAATATTAGTCATTAGTGAAATAGATAATATTAACTATTATAGCAGAAACATCCAGCTAATATTTTAAACCGTAGTCCCAAACACTGTGTTCTAACAACTGACTATCCAGCTGTTGAAACATCTAGCTTCCTCTGACAACTTGTGCAATGCAACTCTGTGCAGCCAATGCATAAATCTATACATAAAGATTTAAGTGACTGGATATTGCATGGGTTCTCAAACAGGGAGTCGGGACCCCTCGGGGGTTGCGAGGTTGTTATATAGGGGGTCATGAGCTGTCAGCTCTATCCCAAACCCTGCTTTACCTCCAGCATTTATAATAGTAAATACGTTTGTAAAGTGTTTTTAATGTTTAAAGGGAGGAGGCCACACTCAAAGGCTTGCTATGTGAAAGGGGTCACCGTAACAAAAGTTTGAGAACCCCTGGGATATTGCTTTGATGTCTGCTGTTCTCAGTAGTATAGCCTTTACTGTACCTAGTCCCATGCACTGTTACAGTGAAATAGAAGAATCATTTGCTGTGTTTGGGACATGGAAAGGCACTGTGTTTTAAAGGAAACTGAGCTGAAATTCCATGAGTAAATAAACTTTAAAAGGGGAAAAATATATAAGAAGGAAAGGGGTCAAATGAAACATCAGTAACAATAGTGGGGAGAAACCTAGAGACCAGTGGAAACTTTAGCTTGATAGGAGACGGTAAATTAGATGTGAAATTGCAAGATGATAGGACAGCCAAATGATCATAGGCTGCATGGGGTGAAGCATGTCTCAGAGCAGGGAAGGATCATAATCCTTTATGCAGCTCGGATGCACGCACTCCTAGAGTTATTTCATTCAGTTCCAGGTATCAGTACCAAAGACAGACGCACTGAAGGGTGTCCACAGAAGACTGTCCAGGTATTGATATTTGAAGAGAAAGTCGCTGCTTAGCATAGAAACTAAAGGGGTCGACCTTGATGTTTTTTCTTCAGATATCGGGTCAGATATGAGAGAAGTTAGGGCACAAGGAGGCATAACGAAGCCTAATAGAATCAAACTGAGGAAAAGGAACATGTAGGTTGACTGTCAGGGAAAACTGCTTGATACGAAGATCTGTTAAACTGTGTTTCATAGGCTAGGGCAGCAGTTCCCAGATTCATTGATTAACATAACACTTGCTTAAACTTTTGATGTTTGAAGTACCACTTGCAAATTTTTCCTTTTTTATTTTAGGACTTCCTCGGTTTCTAGTATTCCTGAACTCATAGGGAATAAATGCCTAAGAAAGCCTAAAATTATAACCTCCTTTTCTAAACATTTCAAGTTTTTTATCAATGAATTGAAAAGCACAATGGAGCAGCAATTGTTGGTCTTTTTTTTTGTATTACTTAAGTGACAAGGAACAATTAAACGTCAAGTGACATGTTGACGTATCTCTGTGTGCTGCTAAGCTATGTCAAGACCTGACTTTTTAACATATTAGTTCAAAGTTCCTCCTCATTCTTATCTGGACTATTGGTAAACATGAACCAAAGTTCTTTACTTACATTTTGACAATATTTAAAATAAGAGCTAATAAAAATGTTTTGCATTTTCTCTGATAAAAATATAAAAGTCCCATTAATGAGAAGGGTGTTCTTGCTTCACAGATTAGGGTTGCTTTGGGTCAGGTAAGATTTTGCTGAGTTTCAGCCAAAGGTCTGGTCATGCAGACCTAAGTTTCATCTTGTACTTTTTTTTTTTTTTAATGGTGATCAGGGCAGAGAAATCCAATTCTGTCGGGGAAACCTTTCTTATCATTCAGCCTCATAACACTTGTAACGTTCTATTTTTTTAAATAATCTGTTTTCAAAATTACCTCAGCAAGGCAGAGCCTAGTATTGATATAGGACCTGGTGCTCATAGTTGTGGCTAGTCTGCTAGGTACTCTTAACCAGGTGGCAGTGCATTGACTTAAATAGGAAAGGCTATTTCTTCTAGGAAAAGGAGTAGGAGATTTACTTTATACATGGACAAAACATTGTGGGGAATAACCTTAGTGACAGGATCTGATTTCTACATCTCCCATGGACCCTGATCCTGGTAGTGTTGTACTTGTCTCCATTAAATGAATTTGAGTAAAGCTAGTCTTAAATAGACTTCATGCGCTACTGTATGAAGATGTGAATTCCAGCTCAAGGCGGACATACCTGCACTAGCTCTCATTCAGCTGCCATGGGTAGCCATGGTGTTACAAGTGGTGGGAGGGCTACTGCCTTGAGCTGGGTTTAAGCATAATAAATCATTGGATTTATCTCCTGGAAGGATCATCCAACCCAAGAATCTTTAGGAAAACAATACAACAAAATCTCTTAATACAATGTTCTGCCTGTCCCACTAGATCCTGTGTCTAGTGAGTGGACAAACACCTGGTAGAGATTTGTTACAAAGGAAGTATGACTGGCAGGGAACCATTCGCAGGGAGATTTGGTTCTATAGTGTGGATAAGCCTTCCTACAAAATCCATGTTAGGGAACGAACATTTAGCAGTGTTGATGTGGGATACCATGTTGATGACTGGGCAACAAAATGGCAGATGAAATTCAGTGTTGATAAATGCAAAGTAATGCACATTGGAAAACTTTTAGCAATGTATGTCCATTAATATCTGAACACTTCTTCCAGCTTGGGTTGTGATTCAGGGACCAAGGAGAGGTCAAGTTAAGCATTGACTATCCTAATTTATTTGGGAAATGTTTACAGTGACTTCTTGGTATGTTAATTCTGTGCACAGTGTGTGTATAATTATGTGTTTAAACTTTCTTTTGATAGAACAGGAAAAGAGATGACATAATTTACATGTATATGAGTCCTTAAAGATTTAATAAAATGAGCGTTTTTCTGTTCTCAAACAATAAATCTGGATCAGAACACTAGGATTGTGCTTCTGTTGAATCAAATCTTTAAAAGGAATCAAATTTTTGTCAGACCATTTAAAATAGTTTGATTGATTGTCCACTTCATTCTCACTTTCAATTTTCATATTAAGTCCCTTGAAAACTCCATTGTTCATCTAAAAATACAACACAAGAAAATAGGCCAAGAGCAAACCTTCTTTACAGTTTAAATATTTAGAGTGCTTTGGCAACTAATTAAATTAACTCATTCTCCACCTGCCTTTTTTAACCAAAGATCTGTTAAGGTTTCTTGAAAAGGCTGGCTGGTACTTTTTTAAAAATAAAAATAAAAAAATATTGCACTGCATTAACAGTTGAACCTGTGTATATGTATGTAAAGTCATTTTTTTGCATGTGTGTATATATATATGTAAATATCTAATTTGATTAGAGTAAAAAATAAATGACTTTTTGTAATGGCTGTGTTCATTTATATCTTCAGAAATTAGTGAAATACATCAGAAACAGGATAAACAAGCTTTTCATCAATACTGCATCATAAAATATAAATATACATAGCAAACTCTTGACATGTAGTGATGGCTGGAAAATGTATCTTGAGAATAACTTGAAGAGAGAAGTTGAGCTTTTTTAACAAATACATTTTGAAATCCAGTCTGGTTCAAATGTTGTCCTAACACTTGCTGGATGATCTGTGTAGGCTCTCTGTTTTTCATAGACAGAAATGTCAAAGTAGTCATGATGAGCTGCTTCAGTGATATGTTACACCCTCTAAAAGCTGCCCTTCAAAGTGATGGATGCTCATCCCTGGGGCTGTTTAAAATTGGACAGCACAGAGCACTAACAAGATCTACCTGATCTTGCAACTTATTCTGTTATTTAGGATGCAAAGCAACTAATTGGAGCTGCATCTGTGGTGCAGAGCAGCAGCCAGTCTTTAGCTAAGGTCACATCAAAATAAGTTTCTTTTTTTAAAAGAAAATGGAATTGTTAAAGTCCACACGGAGACACTTTTTTTTTATAAGTGTCATTAGAAAGAGGTGCCAGTAAAAAACAAAATTCAGTGTACCAAATTAAAATGCAAGTCAGACTCCTTTTAGATCTACTTGATGATTGTGTAATGGAGTTGGGGTAATTTTAATTTATGAGCCAAAGGTGTAAGTGTAACTTGCATTTTCTTATCCTCTCCTGTTAGCTTTTTATCCTATACTCCTCTCTTCCATCTCCTTAGCAAGAACCTTATATCAACCTAGGTTTCCTTAGAAGCAGTGATCCAAGTCCAAAGGTGATGTGTAAGGAGATGGGCACAGGACTCAGTAACTTCGACCTATTTTCCAATGTGTAAATATAAGGTGATTTCTAAATTCCAAGCATTGCCTTCGCTAGGAGAAAAGGTGTGTTTAACCCTTTAAAAGCCTAGTGTAGACAAGGAAAGTTGTAGTTTTAACAGCTCTTAGCTGGTCAAGGTAAACCCTACACTCTCTGACAGTGTTTTCTGTGATCAGCTAACAATTCGTTAAAATACAACTGCCTTTTCTACTTTAGGATGTTAATGCATGTTAACATGATCCAAGTTGATGTGGGATACCATTGTGAATGACTGGGCAACAAAATGGCAGATGAAATTCCGTGTTGATAAATAAAAAGTAATGCACCTTGGAAAACATAATCCCAACTATACATATAAAGTGATGGGGTCTAAATTAGCTGTTACCACTCAAGAGATTCTGGAGTCATTGTGGATAGTTCACTGAAAACATCCACTCCATCTGCAGCGGCAGTGGAAAAAAGGCGAACAATGTTGGGAATCATTAGGCAAGGGATAGATAAGACAGAAAATATCATATTGCCTTTATATAAATCCATGGTACACCCACATCTTGAATATTGAGTGCAGATCTGGTCTCTCCATCTCAAAAGAGATTGGAATTGCAAAAGGTACTGAAAAGAGCAATAAAAATGATTAGGGGTATGGGAAAGCTTCTGTATGAGGAGAGATTAGTAAGATGAGTCTCTTCAGCTTGGAAAAGAGATGACTAAGAGGGTATATAAAATCATAGATGACTTATGATGACCTGTTCTGCTCATTCCCTCTGAAGCACCTGGCATTGACCATTGTCGTAAGACAGGATAGTGGGCTAGATGGGTCTTTGGTCTGACCCTGTATGGCTATTCTTATACCCATAAATGCACTGAAAGAGCCAGATTACAGCAATTTCAACTCTAGCTTCACTTTTGAATGTGCCCTAGTGTATCTACCTTCGAAAGTTGAAGGGCTGAGTCAGCCTTGCTGAAAAGCTAACTAGTGGTGCTGGCTGTGTAGATATTTCCAACCTGGAGCTTAAACTACTGTGCTTACTCCTGCAGCCTTCACAAGACACAATTAATGGAAGTGTTTCTGCTGTAATGAGGTACAATTTGGTAAAACATAGATGGTAACAAATGACAGCTGTCTGAACTGCTCGGCCCTTAGAATTCGATCTTTCTCGTAAATAAAGAACTGCTCCAAGCACACTTCTTCTTGGGTTGCCAACTAGAAAAGAACAGCTGCTTTACCCTTTTTTCTTTCCCCTTGATGTTAGGGGAGAAAGCAATTACAGCTTCGTTTTCTTTTGAAGATTCTGAGGAGGGGAGGCAGGAGAATGGAGCGTCATACCAAAGGAGGAACAATTCCTATGGTGATGAAAGTGTGCAAATTCATGATAAAACCTGCACATCGATGCCTTACCCTGGGCGTTCGGCAACTCGACTTTTGTGCTGATGCTTTCCTTTGAATGTGACCCAGTTACATCTAGATCTATGTTTGGAGAATAATGGTCACTAGGAAGAAATCAGCTTGGAATGCTTTATTTGCTCCTGAGGCAGGTTTGATGAGTTTGCTTGTTAAAAGTGAAAGAATCCTGCCATTATAACAGCTGCTGGTCCTTAAATGGACCACAAACATGGTGGTAGGCAGTCTTTTAGACCCCCAAATTTGTTTCCCTTAAGAGCAATCCTCAGTGGATACCATTTTAAGAACTCATCCATCACTATGCCAGTCCCTGCAGTACCCATGGTATGTGCCTGGGGCTAGAAGAGCAGATAAGATGTTGTTATGCTTCCGTGGAATAGCCAATGAGTTTTTAATGGTGGCTACTGTTTACAGCATCTCAGATGATGATGACTTTTAATTTATGTCAGAAATGAAAACACCACGGTTTCTGGGAAAGATGGTTATTATTAAAGAGGAACAGTGATCGGAATGTGGCTGCACTAATGTTTTGTATTCCGAATTTTGTGTCAAAATCTTCAAACTTGAAATATTTTGACCAGATCTACAACTGGTAGAGGTAATGAACCAATGGGTGGACATGTATATAATATTTTCCATTGGCAAGTATTTTTATTTGGAATTTGAAAACTGACAACCAGCTATCCAGCCAGGGTGGGGGTGGGTCTGTGGAAACATGACTTGTAAACGTTGGGATGACTTTTTCATGTTTGAAAAACTGAATTTTGGAACTTGTAGACCAGTTTTCATGCTCTAGGTTTTTCATATCTGAAAAAGCCGTTTTTGCCACACTTTTAATTTTCACAGTGTGTTTTTTTTTAAATGTCTTTTTTACATTTACCTTTAAGGTAAAGAGGAACACTAGTTTTGGATACTTGAAACAGACAATTTTGAATAATTAAATGGTGAAAACTCTGATTTCTGCTACTCCTAAGAATAAAAAGTAATCAAAACACAAGACCATGCCTAATTACATTTTGTAGAATAAAAGTCATCCTGTATAAGAGGAAGTGAGGAGGAGCAGAGAAGATAGAGGGACTGAAATAGTGGCTATTAAAATGTAAAGCAGTAGTCAGCATAGCATGGCACAAGTCTAGAGAGAGCGGCTGAGATTCATTCTTTTGTTACACAATGAAATATATTAATATACAAAATCCTTTCTTTCAAGGGCTCTGGTGTGGAACAGTAAAAAAAGCAATTATGCACAAAGTTCAGCTATGGAATACATTAGCGCTCATAAATATGTATTAGGCAAGGCAGTCCAAGAGGCCTGTGCAGTGTTGAACTCTGTTAACTCCCATTGACTTGACTGAAAGTTGGGTGTGCTGAGTCCCTGCCAGGATAGGACCTAAACAACCCACACTTGCCTGATGGCGAAGGCCAAAAAAGTCTTTCAGTTTATGCAGCCCATTCAGATGTGGGAAGTGCAGGACACGCGACCTGCCATTTCCCGTTGCTTCTAGAGCTCAAGACCCACAGGCTGCCAGGATGGGCATCCCCTCAGGGTCTGGAATTCCCATTAATTCCAATCGCAGATGGAGGTTGGAGGTCTTAGCAGAGTGGACCCTATATATTCTAAATAAGCATCTGTTGTACATGTTCAGACATCTCTTAAAGGTACATAACCATTATTCATGTAATGTCCATCCAGGTACTTCTATGGCTCTTATCACCAGTGTCTGAGCATCTACGTTTGTGTTATGGAAACATCCAAAGTCCCCAGTCGAATCTGTGGTCCCGTGGTACTAGGTATTGTAGAAATGTCGAGGCAGGCTCTGTGGAGCTTAAATCTGCGAAGGAGGAAAAGGTAACTACTAGGCCCCTCTGTGAGAGAGATTTTGGTCTGAGAAGTTTGTCTTAACAGCATGGAATTCCTTTCCAGGGGTGGAATTCCCTCATGCATAGTATTGCCACAGAAATTTATTTACTTAATTCTGTACTGCTTTATGTTGATCCAACTTCCAGTTGTGCATTCTCATCCACCTGTGTGATGTATTCTTTGTCTTTGCTCCTTTGGAGGTAAGGACCACTGTTTCCTCTGGCTAGGGCAGGACAGTCAGTGTTCGACAAATAATATGATGCCCATTCCATGTGATCTCTGAGTGTACTGACCGTATCCAACTATAACCCACTGGGATGCAGATCCTTGCATGGCTTCAGCCCTGCTGGGACTTTGGAAAAGCTCTTACTGTGACTTGCTAGTGCAGAAGTGAGTCCATCACACTGTATGCAGTGGTGTTGGTTGTTCCCAAGATATTAGACAAGGTGGGTGAGGTAATATCTTTAACTGGACCAGCTTCTGTGCGTGAGAGAGACAAGCTTACTGCCCAGTTAAAGATATTACCTCACCCGCCTTGTCTCTCTAATCCAGCAAACTGTTAGACCTGGGTGTCTTATTTACTTCAGTTGGTCTTGCAGCATTTAAAATTTCTATTTCTTGTCAGGTCTCCACACAGTCTTATGCCCTCATCTGAATAGCCAAGCCTTTGCACTCACAGGGAGCCAGTGGTTTCCACAGACGGGCTCTCCTGCATTGAGCTCATTCCTGCATCAGTGACAGAGATTGTGCAGTGGGGATTGGCACCATTAGAGGGCCAACTTCCAGAGCACTTTTCTGCTCCTAATGAAGGCAAGGACACATGTTGTGTTGCTTTTTGCAGTGATTCAGACAGGCATCTGCCAGGCAGCGCAGATAAAGCCTTCACCTCAGATTTTTAGGAATTCCTACAGTATTTCCTTTAGTTTGTTGTCCATCTCCAACTTGCATCTGAAATGCATTGAAATTGCAGGAGGAAAGTGATGAAATTTGAGACAAAGCGCAAGGAAAGAGTAGGGGCAACGTTTTCAAAAGTGCCACAGCGTCTTGGAAACTTGTCATGTTTTCAGAAGTGACTTAGGCCCAGATCCACAGAGGCACAAGGGTATCTAACTTCTAATGATTGCAGGGGCAAGTAGGCACTTAAACACCTTTGAGGATCTTGGCCCTATTGCCAGCTTTTCGCAAGTATTTTTAGGTGCCTAAGGCTGTAGATAAGCGGCTGGTGGGCTTTCGAAGAGCAGGGAGTTGTCACCTAACCTATGCAGGCACTTCTGAAAACTCCCAGGGGGTGCCTCTCTGCACCTTTAGGCACCTAAAGCTACTTTTGAGAATCTGGGCCTGATGCTCCGAAGCTCCCTGAAAGTCAACAGCACTTAGGCTCCTAGCTGCCACTTTTGAAAATCAGACTTTGGTTCCTAAGTCACTTAGGTGTGTTTTAGTATTTTCCCCCCTTATTCCAGCTCCAGTATAGGAGTTCTTAAAGCATTGAAGTAACCAAACTATTCCTTTCATCTCCTCATTTTCTAATGAAAGTTTCATGTGTATCTATCTTCTTCCTTAAAGAGAACAAATGCTATAAACATACACACTCACTTGTCTGCAGAACAGGGCCTAGGGGTTATGGTGGATGAGAAGTTGGATATGAGTCAGCAGTATGCCCTTGTTGCCAGAAGGCTAAAAGCATTTTGGGCTGTATAAGTAGGATCATTGCCAGCAGATTGAGGGATGTGATCATTCTCCTCCACTCGGCATTGGTGAGGCCTCATCTTGGAGTACTGTGTATTGTGTCCAATTTTGGGCCCCACACTACAAGTAGGATTTGAATAAATTGGAAAGAGTCCAGTGGAGGGCAACAAAAATGATTAGGGGGCTGGAGCACATGATTTACGAGGAAAGGCTGAGGGAACTGGGATTATTTAGTCTGCAGAAGAGAAGAATGTGGGGGGTGGGATTTAATAACTGCTTTTAACTACCTGAAAGGGGGCTCTAAAGAGAATGGAGCTTGGCTGTTCTCAGTAGCAGATGACAGAACAAGGAGTAATGATCTCAGGTTGGAGAGGGGGAGGTTTAGGTTGGATGTTAGGAAAAACTATTTCACTCGGAGGTTGGTGAAGCACTGGAATGGGTTACCTAGGAAGGTGATGGAATCTCCGTCCTTTAGAGGTTTTTAAGGTCAGGCTTGACAAAGCCCTGACTGGGATGATTTAGTTGGGGATTGGTCCTGCTTTGAGCAGGGGGTTGGACTAGATCAGCGGTTCTCAAACGTTTTGAGACTGCGACCCTTTTTACCTTCCTCCTGTGCCATGGCGGACACTTGTATGTCCGCTGAAAAGCCACCAAATGCATTACTTCCGCATTCAGCGGCTTTTTGGTGGACACGCCAAACACTCCCGAGTGCTATTTTCCGAAGCGCTCGATATGTCTGCCGAAAACCCGCCGAATGCGGAAGTAATGCATTCGGCAGCTTTAAAGCAGCACCAGGAGCTCGCAACCTCCCTGGAGGTGCTCTGCAACCCCCAGAGGGGTCGCGACCCCCAGTTTGAGAAACCCTGGACTAGATGACCTCCTGAGGTCCCTTCCAACCCTGATATTCTATGTTTCTATGATTGCTAAAAAGGCTTAATCCTGCTCCTTTTGAGTTCATTAGGGAGGTTTCCATTGACTTCATTAGGAACAGGGTCACCTGAGATCATTATTAGCTGGTTCCATTGTATTTAACTCCTTGGTTACAGAGATGGTTTCATTAGGAAACACATTTTAAAATGTTAACTAACTCATTTTTACCCTACAACTTGCCTTGTCTAGGCAGGATTTTAACACCTGTGTAAAACACCTTTTTCTTAGCGTAAATGTGGCCAAAGTGAAATATGTTCTGACGGTATCTCTAGTTGCATTTCAAGATTATTTTTTTTTACTAGCTAGTCTCTGTTCCAACCACTAAGAGGCATCAACATACAAGCTAATGCTGCATTTCTCAAGTCACTGGGAAATTGAACAGAGAGAGAATCAGCAATGAGTCTTTAAAAAAAACCCAAAACCTGCTTATATGAAGAAAAAGATTTCCCAGATAGATTTAGCTTTGGGGTTTACAAAACATAAAGCACTTCAGACACATTCAGACTCCAGTAAGAAAAGTCCATTTATCTAACTGCATTGAGGCAATTTGTCAGACCTAAAAGAATTGCAGGCTCTTTTTTTCCTTTCCTGTTTTTGATTCTTTGATGAATGGTTGTGCTAAATATTAACCCTCTGGTTCCTGATGACTGGGGCTTTCTATCTGAGCTCTAAGGGCTCAGGAAGGGAATTGATGGTGCCTGAGAAACCACTCCAGTAAGAGAGTATAAATCTCGAGGTGCAAAACATATTCCTTAAAAAGAAGTCAACCAGTGTTTGAAAATTTAAGCAAAGCAAAAAGGAAAACAACGGTATTTATGTTTTTGTTCAAGGTCAAAATCAGTGCTTGTACCTATGTTTTTGATTAACCTGAAAGCAACAGTCTTTCCTAGCTAGGACAAGTAAGTTACTTTCCACTTTGATGCAGTC
Source organism: Dermatemys mawii (assembly GCA_007922305.1). Lineage (NCBI taxonomy): Eukaryota > Metazoa > Chordata > Testudines > Dermatemydidae > Dermatemys > Dermatemys mawii. The sequence continues at coordinate 538,747 of ML677391.1, read as the reverse complement.
TTTAGCCATCCATGGAAACTAACCAGCCTAGTGGTTAGTGCACTCCACTTGGACTCAGGAAACCTGGGTTTAATTCCTCTCTCTGCCTCAGGCTTCTTGTGTGACCTTGGGTAAGTACTTAAACTACTCTGTGCCTCAGTTCTCCATTTGTATCTCACGGGGGTGTTATGAGGATGAGGTGATAACATATTCTTGCATACACAAGCTGATTATGTGGCAATACCTGCAAGTAAAATAAGAATAATATTTATTTGCTTTAGCTGGGATGCAGTGTGGCCTAGTGGGTAGAGCACTGACTTGTCCTGGGACTCAACAGCTGTGGGTTCTATTCCCGGCACTGGCTTGCTTGGTGACCTCAATCATGTCATTGTTCTGTGGCTAAGTTTCCCCATCTAAAATGGGGATAATGACACTTGTCTGGCTGTGGGAAGTGCTTTGAGATCTATGGCTGAAAAGTGTTACATAAGAGCAAGGTATTATTAGTTAATTACTGTTCCTATCTATCAGTCTGTAAGAGGTGCTATTTTAGCTGTTTGTAGAGAGACTTGGAATATTCAGGCAGTAGGAGTGAAATCCTGGCCCTCTGAAGTCAGTGGGAATTTTGCCTTTGATTTTAATGGGGCCAGAATGTCGCCCAATAAACTTGCAAATAACTACAAATAAAATTAATGTGAGAGTTAGATAGTGAGTCAATTTCATGGGTTTATAGCCCAGTCCTTCTGCCACCGAAAATAATGGCAAAACTCCCATTGATGTAGAAATGAGCCAGACAAGACTCTCCCCATTTGTGAGGTGAGAACTCACTCCAGCAAAGCAAACACGGCTCTAGAAAATACAAAGAGGTGAGAAAATCCATTTGCCTCCTGGAGGGGTTAAAAGGATCCTTCCATCTTCAGAGACAGAGGGAGAGCTCCAATCCTTTGGGGGAGATGTGTATATTAATGCTGGGTGTCTCTGAGAGAGAGCAATAGGGCTTGGCAATGAAACACGGTCTGGCTGCCTTCCAGTTCTTGGCTCCTCTCCACCTGCTGCTAGTGTTCCTGTGAAGCTCAGGAGCAAGGACTCTGCCTTCCTCCAAAAATATAAGGCTTTTATGGAGATTTCTATATATTTCCCTCCCCACTTTTTAAACGAATGAGTGTGTCTTTCCACCGCATTTGATTGTTTCTAGAGTAAAGAACCAGCATCCAGTGGGCCTCGAAACTCCTGTCCTGGTACTGTGGAAGATGTGGTTCTTCCGTCTAACATTGTCTTTTATGGTGTTACATGCTCTTGTGACTCCAGACTCTAAAGTGGTCTCAGAAGGATCCCATTTACCATCAATGCCTGTGTATGCTGAGGGTGTGTCTATGCTGCAGTTAAAAACCTGCCGCTGGCCTGTGCCAGACTTGCGGGGCGGGGGCTAAGGTGCTGTTTACTATCGGTGTAGACATTGAGGCTTGGGTTGGAGCCTGGCTCTAGGACCCGTCCCGGAACAGGGGCTACAGCCCAAGCCCAAACATCTATACCGCAGTTAAAGCCTTAGCCCAAGCCCATGTCAGCTGGCCCAGGTCCAGTCATGGGGGTCTAATTGCAAAGTGGACATTTCCCAAAGAACTGATCCAAATTCTGCTGACTTCAGTAGGCTTTGGATTAGGTGCTACAGCCCAGATCCTGCAGTCAGATCCCCAGGGAGCTGATTGCAGGAACAACTACTCTGCTATTCTGCTTGGGATAGCAACATGCTGAGAAATCCACTGACCTTCTAGAGGGGGCTGCTGCTTTTCAGGGGGTGGTTTGGCCCAGCAGGAGATTCATGTACCTCCAGCCCACATTCTAAGGACCTTATGCTGCTCTTCCTTACACCAGGGCAACTCTCCTGGCTCCACTGGGGTTTCTCCTGATTGACATCAGTGTAAGTGAGAATCATAGAACTATAGGACTGGAAGGAACCTCAGTAGGTCACCTAGTCTGGCCTCCTGCACTCAAGGCAGGGCTACATAATAACTACACCAGGCTTGCTAAGTGCTCGTCTAACTGTTCTTAAAAACCTCTAATGATGGAGATTCTACAGCCTCCCTATGCAATTCGTTCCAGCGCTTAACCGTCTTGACAGGAAGTTTTTCCTAACATCCATCCTAAACCTCCTGTGCTGCAATTTAAGCCCACTGCTTCTTGTCGTATCCTGCGAGGTTAATGAGAACAATTTTTCACCCTCCTCCTTGTGACAAGAAAAGAGAATCACGCTGCCCAATAGGAATAATAGAATCTCAGGGTTGGAAGGGATGTCAGGAGGTCGTCTAGTCCAACCTCCCACTCAAAGCAGTACCAATCCCAACTAATTCATCCCAGCCAGGGCTTTGTCAAGCCTGACCTTAAAAACCTCTAAGGAAGGAGATTCCACCACCTCCCTAGGTAACCCATTCCAGTGCTTCACCACCCTTCTAGTGAAATAGTTTTTCCTAATAGCCAACCTAGACCACTCCCACTGCAACTTGAGACCATTACTCCTTGTTCTGTCATCTGCTACCACTGACAACAGTCTAGATCCATCCTCTTTGAAACCCCCTTTCAAGTGGTTGAAAGCAGCTATCAAATCCCCCTCATTCTTCTCTTTCGCAGACTAAATAATCCTAGTTCTCTCACCTTCTTCTCATAAGTCATGTGCTCCAGCCTCCTACTCATTTTTGTTACCATCCGCTGGACTCTTTCCAATTTATCCACTTCCTTGTAGTGTGGGGTCCAAAGCTGGACACAGTACTCAGATGAGGCCTAACCAATGCCAAGGAAGTTAGTCTCATCTCGAATAGGATCTGTAGTATCTTCTGGATTTTAAGAGCTGGATTCTTTCCCTCGTTTGCAGCCTCAGTGGTCAAACTGATAAATCTCCCTGGGGGAGGGGAGTTCTTCATTGACATTTAGCTGACAGTGCTGATTCTTGTGCCACTGCCTGTCTGCCACCGGGTGTAAGGGGTGTTTTGGGAACGGGAGAGGTATGCCAGGGCCCATAGAGGGAAAACTCTACTATACTAAGCCATTTGCCCTTGGCAAATGGCTTTCTACAGACCATAGCTAGAGTGCCTAGGCTGCTCTAACTTTTTGTGAGGCTGGAGCAGCTTGAGAACCCAATCTGATCTTCTCCTGTCCTGTGCTGAGCAGATCTTGGTGCAGGCGGAAACCTGGACCTAAATATATGTATTTTTAAAATGTACCCTTCACTACTGAGAAATAGCCATAATTAAAAGGCCTCCATTTTGGTTATGACATACCAACCCCCTCCCACCCCCAACATAGGCTAAATGTCCAGAAAGACGCATTAATGTCGCATGAGTGAAACCAGAAACCGTACATCTGGTAAGTCTGTTTATCTAAAGAAATTAGACTGGCTGATAAGATCATGCCAAAAATCCATCCAAGGGAATACAGTAAATAAGAGCATTACAAGCCCTATTTTATTTTTAATTGCAATTAATTCATTTCCCTTTGCAGAATCTATTCATGTTTTTAACAGTTTTTAACTGTAAAAAGTTTTTAACAGTTTTCAAGTACATAAATATTTGTTATAAGGAGGAGGGAGAAATATTATTCTTGTTAACCTCTGAGGATAGGACAAGAAACAATGGGCTTAAATTGCAGCAAGGGTGGTTTAGGTTGAAGATTAGGAAAAACTTCCTAACTGTCAGGATGGTTAACACTGGAACAAATTGCCTAGGGAAGTTGTGGAATCTCTGACATTGGAGATTTTTAAGAGCAGGTTAGATAAACACCTATTAGGGATGGTCTAGATCAGGCCTGCACAACTTGGAAAGCAGTGAGGCCAAATTACTGCAAAAAAAAACAGCTGCGGGCCGAAAAGCCCTGCCTTCGCTCCACCCCCATCCGCTTCTCTCCACCCTACCACTTGGCTTCCCCACCCCTATTCATTCCCCGTGGGCTGCACAGTGAGCCCATGCGGACCGCATGTGGCCCTCGGGCCGCATGTTGTGCAGGCCTGGTCTAGATAATACTTAGTCCTGCCTTGCATGCAGGTGACTGGACTAGAAGACCTCTTGAGGTCCCTTTCAGTTCTATGATTTTATGTTCTCAGGGCTCCGTCCACCCACGTGACACCCTAACAAACCTGGCTACCTTATGGTATCTTGTAGGGGCAACCTGTGACTCAAGTTCTTGTTGGAAATCAGTGGCTTCCCTTTGGCTCATGCAGTTCAGTCCAAACCTTGTTACAATAAATTAAGTAGTTAACTTTCTAACTGTCCTCTGGGTTCCTAGGTGCAGTTTGACAAAGGTATTTAGGCTCCAAACTTCCATCGAAATCATGACAAGCTCTGAACCCAGCCCTACTTCCCATCCTATCCCTCCAACATAGAGGTGCTGTCACAGTGCAGTTAGCCAGTTGGACTCCTGGCCCGGTCTTCTATGGAATTGCAGTGAGGATTAATCAGTGTTACAGACCTGCACTTGGATCTTATCTTCACTAGAAAAAATGATGTGTTCTTACCATGTGTTAGCTAGCACGTGGTAACTAACACCAGGTCAAACCCTAGTGAAGACGAGGCAGTTGTAGTTTTAACACATCAGCAGGTTAAGGTAAACCCTAGGGCAGGGCTTCTCAACCAGGGGTACACATACCCTTGGGGGTACCCAGAGGTCTTCCAGGGAGTACATAAACTCATCAAGATATTTACCTAGTTTTACAACAGGCTACGTAAAAAGTTCTAGTGAAGTTAATACAAACTAAAATGTCATACAGACAATGACTTCTTTATATTGCTCTATATACTATACACTGAACTGTAAGTACAATGTTTACATTCCAATTGATTTATTTTATAATTACATGGTAAAAATGAGGAAGTCAGCAATTTTGCAGTGCTGTGACACTTGTACTTTGATTTTGTAAGCAGCTAGTTTTTAAGTGAGGTGAAACAAGACAAATCACACTCCCGAAAGGGGTACCAGGGTCTGGAAAGGTTGAGAGCCACTGCCCTAAGGTCTTCCCCACTAGTGAACAGCCCTAGGCTTTTTCTCCCCGCCCCCGTGCTCACACAGACTATGAAGTATGAGTTGCACATGCATCCTTGAATATCTTCCTTAGAAACTTGGCACATCAGCCTGTTCTAAAACGAGTGCCGTTGTAATTAAAAAAGGAGACATTATTGCTGGCCTAAGCAACTGTGAGTCAGTGGATCACACAGGACTCATTTATGTATTGGCAATGCCAGCATTGAAATAACAAGTCATCAAAGTAATGGAAAAGGTTTCAGGGTTAGTGATTCATCCGCAGAATCTGCTCGAAGGGCTTCAGCTGAGTGATGATTAAATAAACCGGACACGTCCTAATTAACTCTGGACATGGTTTTATTTCAGTAGGATCACGGCAAGAGGGGTGGGTCATTATCGTTGTTATTGTTAGTCCGCCAGCACGCACGGGTGTGCTAGATGCCTTCCAGGACTCAGCCCAGATCTTTTAAAGGTCCTTTCGCATTGCTCCATCAGCACTGCAATACCTAACCCCTCTGGGCAAGTCAGCACAGCCCATACCGGCCAGCCTTCAAGTCCGGGGCTATGGATTCAGGCTCACAGGGCGTGTGGGTGTGAGCTTGACCCTGGCTCTGAGACCTGCTGCCACTTGCTATGTAGAAGTACCTCCACCTCCCCTCAGGTCTGCCACCCAGAGGAATTTTCAGCCCCAAGGAAAATGACCAAGCTCCCTATACGATGGATGGGGAGAGCTAGGCACCTAAGGAAGGGATTTTCAGAAGCTGGCCAGCTGAACAGGAGCTAGCCAGTGGTGAAATGCCAAGGAGAGGGGCTTTGGTGTTTGTGCAGTTTACCCGGAGTGCCTGGTTGATGAGCCAGAGATAAATGTCTCCCGCTGTGTGGGCTCCTTTCAGGGGTTGGCGGTTCAGTGCCCGATCCAAACCCCACTGAAGGTAAAGGGGAGGCCTTTCAGCCATTTCTGCTTTCGCTCAAGCTGTAGCAGTTCGTGGTTTAGTGCTGGCATTCCACTGTTCGATCCGTGGCATGTTGGCTGTGAAGAGGGGCGTCCTTCACACTCAGTCTAGAAGAGACAGCAAATGGCTGGGGTGGGATGAGGTGTGAAGTGAGGTAGCTGCTGAGGGTGTGTGACTGTCTACACCACATAGGGGATCAGGTTCTGACTGTGGTGTTGGTGGTGTGGGGGAGAGGAGATTTGAGCTGTCCAGGGGAGGGGAGAGGCAGCAGGTGCCCCAAAGATCATTCTTATTCTGATTTATTTCTCAGATTGTCCTAACATCTAAAGGCCCCTGACAGATCAGGGCCCCATGGTGCCTGCACAAACTCATAGTGAAAAAGAACCCTGACCCCAAAGAACTTACCATCTAAATAGATAAACAGACCCAGGTAATATCCTAAGCCCCATTTTACAGACGGAGAATGGAGGAACGCAGAGCTTAGTGACTCAGCCCGGGTCTACTCTACAAAATTAAGTCAACCTAATTTACGTCGGCATACAGCCACTGCAGTAATTACATCACTTGTGCCTGTCCACATTATGCTCCTTGTGTCGGCTGTGGGTGTCCTTGGAACGCTTGTATCGATTGTGCTGTCCGTGCGGGGCATTCTGGGATGGCTCCTTAAAGCCAGTAGCAGTTGACATAAGCAATGCAGTGTCTGCCTTGACACCGCCTCAACCTAGGCTCTATGCTGCTCGTGGAAGGGGAGTTATTAAGTCAGTGTAGTTGGGCCGTTACATCGGCAGGAGCGAAATGTAAGTGCAGACGTTGCCATGGCTAGGTTGATGTAAGCTGCCTTGGGTCAACCTCACTCTGTAGTGTCGACCACACCTCACACAATGAATCTGTGGCAAAACTGGGTATCGAGCCCCAATCTCAAGAGTCTCGGCCGGCCGTTTTAACCACGAGGCCAGCCTCGGCCGGCCATTTTAACCACGAGGCCAACCTTTCTCAGGCTCCATACTTTGAAAATAATTGGCTTATTGCATGACAGTAAAGAATATTTTCTGCTTAGAAAACTGATGTCTAAACCATGCCTTTGACTACAAAAAGAAAATCACTGTAGGCAGTAATAAACACCATGCAGCTGTGAAGGCAGGGAATTACTGGAAGCAGGGGTATATGCCACCCATCTTCACCGACAGACACCTCTGGAGCTTGGAAAATAACTCACCCAGAGAACTGTCAACCTGTCAACTTTCCTTAACAGCTTTGTCACGAGGTGTGCAGTAATGTGCAGAGCTGGTGGGATCTGGAGGGGCTGTGGCTTTAATCTCTTCTGTGCTTGCTTCAGTGCACTATTCTGCAATCCCTTTGCTAATGAAAAGCCTCACCTGTCTCTTGTCTTCTGTTCCCCTCATCTCCCCAGGTCCTGTTTACTTTGGGTTGATTTTAAAAAAAAAATCCTATGGGGCCACAGGAGGAAACATCATTGAGCTGGGGGAGGAGTGGTGCTGGCAGGAGAGACTGCTGTAAACATATGATGAGACAAAAGTATTTTGCTTTTAAGTTCACTTAGCTTGTTAAGTTAGATATTAGTTTGTGTCTCTTTTTTTAATTTCTTTTGTAACCAGTCCTGACTTCTATGCGTCATTACTTGTAATCACGTTAAAAATAGCTTTCAGTTGTTAATAAACTTATCTTATTGTTTTAGCTTAGTCAGAGTGTTTGGTTAACGTATGCGTGGAAACTCCATTTGAGGTAACGAGGCTGGCTCATATCAACTTCCTTTGATGAAATGATGGACTGTCTGTGAACTTGAACTATTCAGATAGGTACTGAGCTGCTAATCAACCCCATCAAAACATTCTCCTTGCATGTGATCTTCAGACCTTACTTGATATGCTATAAACCGGACTGTGGAAACTCCAGGGGACTGTATTTGCAGAGGACAAATCTTTCCTTTAGGCTGACCTGCCTGTGTCCACCAGCGCACTATGGCAACGATGCTGGGTATGTTGTATTCAGGGAAAGTGGCAGAATCTAGAGGTTCCATCAGCACAAATTCAAGGCAGTAGATTAGATCGCATTCAAACAGGAGTGAGAGGGGGATGGTTTCCATCAGACTCAGACCAACCTCCTGCCATTTTTAGGGTGGGATGGGGTTTGTCAGCAAGAGGTTAAAGAGCAGCTGTGGGCTCAGTCAGCCCTACTGCACCTGGGAAACATGCCAGACGTGAGGTGTGATTATGTTTCAGCTGGGGGTGTGATTTGCAGCTCATGTAGATGTACCCATGTTGGCTGTACTCTCGCTAGCTTGCTAAAAATAGAAGTGAGGACTCCACGGGGCAGGCTTCAGCACAAGCTCCTAATCACACCCCCACTCAGGAGAAGGTGGGGTGTTGTAGGAAGTGGTCCTGGGAAGAAGCAAGAAGTCTGCGAGACAGACCTTGACCGCTTGCTATAGTGTCCCTGGGCTGAAACCCGGGATGGAGGGAGGGAGTGGGTTCCCCTACTGCCTTACTGAGGGGGATAACATGGAGGCCCCAAACATAAGGGCAGAAGGCCCATAAGCCCTGGACCTGTGCTGATGACCTGAGGTGAGGTCATGGGACTATCACTGAGTTGAACTTTGGTTTATCCAGAGAGGGGAAAGCCTAAATGTGACTAGGCCAGTCGCAAGATGAAGGGGACCAGCAGCAAAGCTGAGTGGCTAGTTGATGGGGCTACGTAGAGGGAAAACACTGCAGTCGACCGCTAGGGGACACCTGGCAAGTGAGTCACTTTGTCACAAATAGCCACTCTGAAGTGACAGAACACCTGCTCTCCACTATTTAACTGTGAGTTGGACGGAACAACAACGAGCAGCCTCCAGCTAGAGCAGTCTCTGTGTGTGAGAGAGAGGGTGAGTCTCTGTGTCCAGGTGGCAGATGTTAAGTAGCCATGGCTTAAACAATTCGTTATACAACAGCACTGAAAATTTGAAGTACTGTAACTCTTTGACTTCTAAGTGTAAGGAGACAAGAGCCTCGAATGTACATAGGTTTGGTACAATCCAGTTTTTATGGAGTCAATGGATAACACTGCTGTTCATTTTTAAGCATATTTTCCAACCTTTATCGATTTAAATTTTCACAGTCATGGGAAATTATGTGGAGGTGTCTGACAATTCTTAGTGACAGAAGATGTTGAAATTCAAAAAGCTAATGCTGTATAACCATTAAAACACAAATTGTCAACACCACATTTCAAAATATACAAATCCTGAAATCAAACTCTATTAAGTTCTCAAGCAGCGTTTTTCTCATTTTGCCTATCTGGGCATTTCAGTTACTGAGAGAAATATTTTTTTCATCGGTTTGTGTGTGCGCGGCGAAATCGACGCTTACCAACATTTACCAGTAAAAATCGAATTCTTCCAAGCCTACATATCCAGTACCATAATAGCCCGTTTTCCTCTCTTCTGCCATTCTTACTGCACTGAGGTTCTGGAATACTCATCCTGTAGGAAGCAGCTGATAGGAGGGTGTAAAACTTGGTTCTGGGGCCCTGTGCTTCATGTTTCCAGCTGTTAAATTGCATTCAACGAAGCTAACTATATATTCAGTGCTCTCTTGGTCCCCAAAGGGGATGGTCCAGGGGATTGTTAGTATGCGGGGAGACACTCCATGCTATTGCATTTGGGAGAGGAGGTTCTGATGATGATTGTTTGCTATTTACATTGCAATAGGAATAGTGCATAAGACTGCCAGTCATGGACCATGACCCCATGGTGCTTGGTGCACAAAGGCAGAACAAAGGCTGTATCTACACTACAGTCAGGAATGACAAAGAGTCTTGTGGCACCTTAAAGACTAACCAAAATTTTTAGAGCATAAGCTTTTGTGGGCTAATACCTACTTCGTCAGATGCATGCAGTGGAAGTATCCAGGGGCAGGTATAAATAGGTAGGCAAGAACAAGGTGGGAGATAGCAAGGTTAGTCCAATGAGGCTGAACCAGCTTGTTATCTCTAATCAGGGAGGGTGAGGTGTTCCTCTAGCAGCTGAACTGGAGGTATGAACACCGACAGAAGAGAAACTGCTTTTGTAGTTAGCTAGCCATTCAAAATCTCTATTCAGTCCCAAATTGATTGTGTCAAATTTGCAAATGAATTGCAGCTCTGCAGTCTCTCTTTGCAGTCTGGACTTGAAGTTTTTTTGCTGCAAAATGCTGACCTTTAAATCTTCTATGGTGTGTCCGGTGAGGTTGAAGTGCTCTCCTACAGGTTTTTGAATATTGCCATTCCTGATATCTGATTTGTGTCCATTTAGCCTTTTTCGTAGGGACTGTCCAGTTTGGCCGATGTACATAGCAGAGGGACATTGCTGGCACATATTACATTGGCAGATGTGCAGGTGAATGAACTAGTGATGGTGTGGCTGATCTGGTTTGGTCCTGTGATAGTGTTGCTGGTGTAGATGTGTGGGCAGAGTTGGCATCGAGGTTTGTTGCATGGATTGGTTCCTGAGTTAGAGTTATTATGGCACGGTGTGCTGTTGCTGGTGAGAATATGCTTGAGGTTGGCAGGTTGTGTGTAGGCCAGGACGGGCCTGCCTCCCAAGGCCTGTGAAAGTGAGGGATTGTTGTCCAGGATGGGTTGTAGAAATAAGGACACATTTTCACACATAAGGAAATAAGGACACAGATCAACAGAGCCAGACGTGTACCCAGAAGCCTGCTGCTGCAAGACAAGCCCAAGAAAGAAAACAACAGACCACCACTGGCCATCACCTACAGTCCTCAGTTAAAGCCTCTCCAACGCATCATCAGTGATCTACAACCCATCCTGGACAACAATCCCTCACTTTCACAGGCCTTGGGAGGCAGGCCAGTCCTGGCCTACACACAACCTGCCAACCTCAAGCATATTCTCACCAGCATCAGCACACTGCGCCATAATAACTCTAACTCAGGAACCAATCTATGCAACAAACCTCGATGCCAACTCTGCCCACACATCTACACCAGCAACACCATCACAGGACCAAACCAGATCAGCCACACCATCACTGGTTCATTCACCTGCACATCTACCAATGTAATATGTGCCAGCAATGCCCCTCTACTACGTACATCGGCCAAACTGGACAGTCCCTATTGAAAAGGATAAATGGACACAAATCAGATACCAGGAAAGGCAATATTCAAAAACCTGTAGGAGAGCACTTCAACCTCACCGGACACACCATAAAAGATTTAAAGGTCAGCATTCTACAGCAAAAAAAACTTCAAGTCCAGACTGCAAAGAGAGACTGCAGAGCTGCAATTCATTTGCAAATTTGACACAATCAATTTGGGACTGAATAGAGATTTTGAATTGCTAGCTAACTACAAAAGCAGCTTCTTTTCTCTCGCTATTCACAACTCCAGTTCAGCTGCTAGAGGAACACCTCACCCTCCCTGATTAGAGATAACAAGCTGGTTCAGCCTTATTGGACTAACCCTGTTATCTCCCACCTTGTTCTTGCCTACCTATTTATACCTGCCCCTGGATACTTCCACTGCATGCATCTGACGAAGTGGGTATTAGCCCACGAAAGCTTATGCTCTAAAAATTTTGGTTAGTCTTTAAGGTGCCACAGGACTCTTTGTCACTTCTGCAATTCCAGACTAACACGGCTCCCCCTCTGATTCTTGAATACAGTCAGGAAGTGTGACTGCAGCACATGTAGACAAGCCCAAGCTAGCTCTGCTCTAGCTGAAGCTATGGTAGCACAGGTGGTGGCCACTCAAGTATGTAGCCAGGGTCTGGGGCAGATGGGGTACTTCTTGCAGGGACTCTGGCTTCTGCAGCTTCACTGCTATTGTTCCTGGAGCGAGCTTTGTTCTCGCTGGGTCAAAGTGAGCTCAGCTATGTCTACACATGCTGCCATCACACTTCCCGAATGCACTGAGACATCTTGCTCTCCTGAGATGTGGGTCACACTATGAAACTTTGCAAACTCCTGTTCTAAGGGTTAATCCAGCGTGAGGTAGTGGGGATAGTATTCACATCCCTTCAAAGTTTGGATATTGAGTGAGATTTCACCCTTCTGGAAACAGGCAGAACTGCATTGACTTTAATAGAGTTACAGTGGCTTATGGTTGTGTAAATTCAGCCCAAAGGATCCAATCTAACTGCCATGGAGATGAATGAAAAGATGCCCGTTGACTTCAATGGGTGTTGGATCAGGCTTGTAGCCTTTATTTTGATTTAAAGTTAATTTTAGTGATGTTATATTACACCAGTGAGGGTTCAGCTCTGGTAGCTACCATCTCAAGTTCAACGGCGTTATCTCTGTCTATTTTAGATCTAGAACTCATAGGAACACATGAAACCACAGGCCAGTAACTCATGCAATTACAAGTACAAGGTCCATTATCTTTTATCAATTTTATTCAAGTTACCAACAAAGTTACGTATGTCTCAGCATAAAGAACTCCTAGGTATAGCCATGCAGCAGTTATAGCTACAGACATACTCACATCCTCCTAGGTAGTGTTAGGGTGTCTCATGGATTGATTGTCCGAAGAGGGATGGTTTCTGCTGGAGTTTTCCTGTAGGAAGCTCAGTTTTCCCAGTCTGGGTACCCACTCTTATAGTAGGTTTAAGATTAGCAGCCGTGTTACTTTGTATCTGTAGATAAGATGAGGAAGACTTGTAGCACCTTTGAGACTAACCAGTTTATTTCAGCATAAGCTTTCGTGGGCTATAACCCACTTCATCGGATGCATAGAATGGAACAGAAGTAAGATGTATTTATATGCACAGAAAGCAAAAAAAAGGTTGTACATTAGCACACCAATTCTAAGAGGCTGTTTAATTTGGATGGGCCATTATCAGCAGGAGAAAAAAATACCTTTTGAAATGGATCTCTGTGTCTGACAGGAGATAACAACTATTGAAGGTAAATTAACTAGGGAAATGCAATCAATTAGTGTAATGAGAAAACCGTTCATAAGTCCTGTTTAGCCTTTGGTTTATAGTGTTCAGTTTGAAAATGAATTCCAGTTTCTCGTTGGAGTCTGTTTTGGAAGTTTTTCTGTTTTAAAATTGTCACCTTCAAGTCTTTAATGGAATGGTGAAGTGTTCTCCTACTGGTTTTTGAATGTTATGATTCCTGATGTCAGATTTGTGTCCATTTATTCTTTTGCGTAGAAACTGTCCGGTTTGGCCAATGTACATAGCAGAGGGGCATTGCTGGCACATGATGGCATATATCGCATTGGTTGATGTGCAGGTGAATGAGCCTCTGATGGTGTGGCTGATGTGATTAGGTCCTATGATGGAGTCAGTTGAATGGATATGAGGACAGAGTTGGCATCGGGCTTTGTTACAAGGATAGGTACCTGAGTCAGTGTTTTTGTTGTGTGGTTGCTGGTGAGTATTTGTTTCAGGATGGGGGGCTGTCTGTAAGCGAGGACTGGTCTGTCTCCCAAGATCTGTGAGAGTGAGGGATCATCTTTCCGCATAGGTTGTAGGTCTTTGATGATGCGTTGGAGAGGCTTAAGTTGGGGGCTGAAGGTGACGGCTAATGGTGTTCTGTTTTTGTCTTTGTTGGGTCTGTCCTGTAGTAAGTGGCTTCTGGGTACTCTTCTGGCTCTGTCAATATGTTTTTTCACTTCCCCAGGTGAGTACTGTAGTTTTAAGAATGCTTGGTAGAGATCTTGTAGGTGTTTCTGTCTGTCTGAGGGATTGGAGCAAATGTGGTTGTATCTTAGAGCTCGGCTGTAGACAATGGATTGAGTGGTGTGTCCTGGATGGAAGCTGGAGGCATGTAGGTAAGTATAGCGGTCAGTAGGTTTCCGGTATAGGATGGTGTGTATGTGCCCATACTTTTATTAGCACAGTTTTGTCTAGGAAATGGACCGCTTGTGTGGATTGGTCCAGACTGCAGGTGATGGTGAGATGGAAGTACAATCACTTTTATAATGTGATTCTGCCTATACCCACATTCTGTGCATGAACATGGAAGTGTCAGCCCTCTTTTCCCTTATCGGTCTGGTGTCCCCTTGAAATTCGAGCTTCCTCAATTCCTATAGGTTGTGTATAGTTCCTGTTCTTTTTGTTAGGACTGATGCACAGCCTATAACCTGTTGTTCAGACACGTTTGAGACAGATGTTCCCCATACACATTTTTTGGGATTTAAAACCAATCTTCCGGCTAATTTTTTGCAATATTACACCTTGGTGCCTCTCTTCCCATAATCTTATGGCATCTGGTTATTCTTTGGTCACTCACTTATGTCTTCATTTCTTACCTCCAAGACCTAAAATAGCTAAACTAAAATCTTACAGGCCTCAGCCCTCCTTACTCAGATATCTAATACATAATTATTCCTTCTAAATACTGATCATTCTTGTATGTCTATAGTCCTACAACTTAACTCTATTTAACATACAAGAATTATATATGAGATAACAGGTTAATTAATCATAACATTACACAATAACGGAATAATAAACTAAAATCATTGGCCACAGGCCCTACATAGTTTCTTTCCCTAGATAAAATATGGTGTGAGATTCTTCTGAAAGGGTTTGGTGGGTGTAACAGTAGCACCATGCTTAGCAGCCTGCTTACCCTTGTGTTTCTCCTTCTAGGTTTTTGCAATTTGTTTGTCTGGCGTGTGCATTATTTTTAATCCAGTTGTCAATTTGGGCAGATAGATGCTGGAGAGACTGGAGAGTTGGCATGTGTCACACCGCACACAGCAATGATGGATGCTGGCTTATTAGAGATTCATTTGTCACCGTGAGTTCTCCGAAGTGGCTTTGCTGGTTCATAAGAAGTTCCTCTACCCTTTTGTTGTCGCCCTTGCTGCATTGTGCAAGGAGGAAGAAACGGTGGGTGGTGTGAGGTTGTTTGGCTTTCCTCAGAGCAGGCATTGAACAGGCCAGCTAGTGCTTGTGACACTTTCAAAATGCCTGGGGGTAGGGGTGTAAAAATCCATTCAGACTCTCCAACCATAATTTTCATGGTGCTCCTGTAAAAATTCAGGCAATAAAGGGGGAACAAAGATTCATTATTCTCGTGTAATGTGATCTTTCTCTGACTGAGAGACAGGCCATCTCCCTCTCATGCCCCGCTGGACTAGGAGCAAACAATGAAGTTGTCACTGGAAGCAAATACCTCTCCTCATACATATGTGATGGCCGCCATCTTGGCTGACTCGCTGGGGGATTGGCCTGGGGGCCTCTGGAGGTAGAAGCACAAACTGCTACAGCTTGAGATAAAACTCAGTAGGTGGGGGTTGTAACACACGCATAGCTGCTGCTGATTGTGCACAAAGAGGTCCCTATAACACACTCACCAATAGATTCCACATGTCCTGTCACTCCTGAGCTACAGATGCCCCAGTGACCATGTTACTTCTCTTCACCCTTTGCTTGTATTAGAAAGAATCCCCTAGATAGCAGATTCTGCAGCAGTCACCATAGAGATCAAGAACAAGACCATGTGGTGGTGCCAGGGGGTTTGCTACTTGCTGTTGTGGCACCTCCTTGTGGCGGCATCTGGGGATTATCTCTCTACCAGTCTGATGCACCCTCCTTCAGTAGCTCGCCTCACATCCTATGCTTTAAGTAGGGGGTTGGACTAGATGACCTCCTGAGGTCTCTTCCAACCCTAATTTTCTATGATTCTATGATTCTTCTATGTCTTTCCCTATGGATTTGATGCTCTCTCTTCATAACTCAGGGTAAGCTCTCTTCGTGGCTTGGTGCTCTGGCAAGCTCACTATAGTTTTCCCTTTCCAGGTAACAAAGTGTCTCTGGACAAACTGTCTCAGACTCATAGAACTGGATGGGACCTTGAGAGGTCATCCAGTCTAGTCCCCTGCACTCAGGGTAGGACTAAGTATTATCTAGACCATCCCTGACAGGTGTTTGTCCAACCTGATCTTAAAAATTCCCAATGATGGAGATTCCAGAACCTCTCTAGGTAATTTATTCCAGTACTTACTGACTCTGACCATTAGAAAGTTTTTCCTAATGTCCAACCTAAACTGCCCTTGCTGCAATTTAAGCCCATTGCTTCTCATCCTATCCTCAGAGGTTAAGAACAACAATTTTTCTCCCTCCTCCTTGTAACAACCTTTTATGTACTTGAAAACTATTATCGTGTCCCCTTTCTGGCTTCTCTTCTCCAGACTAAACAAACCCAATTTTTTTCAATCTTCCCTCATAGGTCTTGTTTTCTAGACCTTTAATCATTTTTGTTGCTCTTCTCTGGACTTTCTCCAATTTGTCAACATCTTTCCTGAAATGTGGCATCCAGAACTGGACACAATACTCCAGTTGAGGCCTAACCAGCGTGGAGTAGAGTGGAAGAATTACTTCTTGTGTCTTGCTTACTATATTCCCGCTAATACATCCCAGAATGATGTTTGCTTTTTTTGCAACAGCATCATACTGTTGACACATATTTAGCTTGTGATCCACTATGACCCCCAGATCCCTTTCTGCAGTACTTCTTCCTAGGCAGTCAATTCCCATTTTATATGTGTGCAACTACTTGTTCCTTCCTAAGTGGAGTACTTTGCATTTGTCCTTATTGAATTTCATCCTGTTTACTTCAGACCATTTCTTCGGTTTGTCCAGATCATTTTGAATTTTAATCCTATCCTCCAGAGCACTTGCAACCACTCCCAGCTTGGTATTGTCCACAAATTATATGGGTGCACTTTCTATGCCATTATCTAAATCATTGATGAAGATATTGAATAGAACCAGACCCAGAACTGATCCCTGTGGGACCGCCTTGTTATGTCTTTCCAGCATTACGGTGAACCACTGATAATTACTCTCTGGGAACAATTTTCCAACCAGTTATGCATCCACGTTATAGTAGCTCCATCTGGGTTGTATTTCCCTAGATTGTTTATGACAAGAACATGTGAGACAGTATTAAAAGCCTTATTAAAGTCAAGATATACCACAACTGCCTCTTCCCCCCTATCAACAAGGCTTGTTACCCTGTCAAAGAAAGCTATCAGGTTGGTTTGACATGATTTGTTTTTGACAAATCTATGCTGACTGTTATTTATCACCTTATTATCTTCAAGGTGTTTGTAAATTGATTACTTAATTATTTGTTCCATTATCTTTCCTGGTACAGAAGTTAAGCTGACTGGTCTGTAATTCCCCAGGTTGTCCTTATTTTCCTTTTGGGCACTATATTTGCCCTTTTCCCGTCTTCTGAAATGTCTCCCGTCTTCCGTGACTTTTCAAAGATAATTGCTAATGGCTCAGATATCTCATCACTCAGCACCTTGAGCATTCTAGGATGCATTTCATCAGGCCCTGGTGATTTGAAGACATCTAACTTGTCTAAATATTTTTTTGACTTTTTTCCCTATTTTAGACTCTGATTCTACCATCTTCACTGGCATTCACTATGTTAGATATCCAGTTGCCACCAACCTTCTTGGTGAAAACCAAAACCAACAAGTCATTAAGCACTGCTGTCATTTCCACATTTTCTATTACCGTCTTTCCCCCCTCATTCAATAACGGGCCTACACTATCCTTGGTCTTCCTCTTGCTTCTAATGTATTTATAGAATGTTTTCTTGTTACCTTTTACGGGGTTCCACTGCCCAGATTGTGCCACTTCCCCAGTGGTTGGCAGGGAAACCCAGGCCTGCTGATACTCTAGGTTCTAGCCCAGGGACCCTATGCCCAGCAGTTATGGTCTAATCAAGCTCCACTCGTGTTGCTGTTTCCTTTGGCTCCTTCCTACCTTTCTTCTCTAGCTCTGCCTCACCCACTGGGTTACCACTGGAGCTTCCTCTGCTCCCTGTGGCTATTTCAAAACCTTTTGGGTTCTTACTAGCGTCTGCATTTCAAGACAGGATCTTGAGGCTTATTCCAGCTAGAAGTTGCCCTTGGCTCTTTCCATTTCCCCTCTTCTCTAGGGAGGGACTAAGGAGCTCCTTCCAGCAGCCCCCTCTTTTCACCATCTTCCTCTCTTTATGCCTGTCCCAGCTCGGCTTCATCGGCCATTAAGCCTTATCACTGCTGACTGTCTACCAGGTGTAGGTTGTTCTAGGGTTAATGCAAGCAAGGGCGGAGCTGCTTAGTGATTTGAATGAAAGATAAACAAGGAGAACCTGGGGTGTTAGGAAGCATGATACTATCAGAGATGCCATAGGTGAAATGTAAAAGAGGTTTTGACCACAATGGTTATTAAAACATCAGATGGTGCTTTTTGTCAAAGTAAAGGTGTTAACTCCAGTGTGCCTGATTACAATATGCCTACTTAAAATCCTCTTGCAGTGTCAGTGGGAAAAGATACTTTGTAGGGATTGTCTGGTGTGTGTGGTGAGGGGTTAATGTTAGAGATCTGCCACATTCCACCCCAGAGGTGGTTGCATTTCAGTGGAGGGTGAAATGGCACCTACAAATAGAGAATATAGTTGGTCAAGGGGATTGGCATCTATCAGAGAAAACATGCGATATAACTGAAAATATGATTTAGATGCCTCTCTGACTCAATGAGAAGACATAAGCAGGTGATTTTTCAATGGGGATCTGTTGCTGTGTTCTTTCTTTGAAAAACGTATGTGTTTAAAGGTCAACACCTTATCAAATTTCAAAGCACTGTATCTTTTCATTCCAAGTGTTTGTTGGCAATCAGCTGGTCCTTCTGCTGTATCCCTGCTCTTCCTGTTGTGCTCCGAGTTCCAGAATCCCTTCTCACTTTCACTAGTTTTACTCTGCTGGGACTCCATTGACATCACTGGAGTTATTCCGGATTCACCCTAGCTTGAGAGCAGAATCAAGCCCTGCATGGTTGAACTGCTCCGGGGGCTTGTCCCAAGGTGGCTGCACTCTGCAGCAGCAGGGGACCTGACATCTTGGATTGTTTTGCTCTGGCTGGCTGTGTTTGAGTGGAAATGTTGCTGTACCAGAGCTCATTCCCGCCTTTAAAGGGCAAACAAATAGAAACGAGGAGGTGACACCAGGCGTGATTGTCCTCTTGCTCATTCTAAGCAGGTATTTATGTGGCTCTCATCACCCCGGTATCCAAGCATGTCCCCATCTTCAATGGATGTCATCATCCCAATACCCCCAGAGGTAGGGAAGAGAGAAGGTTAATTGACTTGTCCACAGTCAGTCCATGGCAGAAACAGGCAGTGAACTCACACATCTTGAGGCCCAGTCCAGCTCTTGCACCACTGAACCACTACACAAGTCAGCTCTGTAGTAGGCGGCTTCCTAAAACAGGACAGTCCTAATATTTAATTTCATTGAATTCTAGAATTTAGAGAGAGGAAATAATCTACTGGGCCAAGACTCTCTGTCTGCCTTTAAGTCAGTAGTCAGTCTGAAAGGGCAAGTGATTTCCTGAATGACAGGTCGTTCCGCAAAGATAAGATGCAAAGGTAGAATGACGTTTAAACCTAGTTCTACTGGGTGTGCTGAACACCATCAGTAATTAGGCTGTACAGGGCACTCAGCAGAGATTTGCACTGTGGAGGTGCAACATATTGCTGTATTATCCTTGCTGTGATGGTTACATGGAGCTGGATGCATGATATAAACAATGAGCCCCAGCGGATCTTTAGCATAGCAGAGGCCCTACCTGAGATCATGGCCCTATTGGGCTAGGTGCAGTACATTCAGATACTAAGAGACAGCCCCTCTCCAGAACAGCTTCCAGTCTAAACAGACAAGCCAATGGAAGGATCATTCTTCCCATTTCACAGATGGTGAACTGAGGAACAGAGAGGCTAAGGCCCACATCCTCAAAAGCAGGTATCTAACTCCCATGGGAGGATCCTGGCCTGAGTGATTTACTTACTATCACAGAGGAAATCTGTGATGTGATATCAGGCCCTACACACAGATCTTCTGAGTCCCATGCTAAGACCATAAGATCACCCTTCTTATCTTTCTAGGAGGCCAAAATATACTTCTAGATACTACATTAGTGGCGCCTATGTAAGTACCCAAGATACATCTGGTAAATCATATTGACTTTGTAAGGAAATACCCGTGCGCAGCATCTCTGAAAATCAGGCAGTTATTTAGGTGCCTTTTAAATAGATGTCTAACTTCAGGCACCCAAGAGAGAAAATCTTCACCTCGCTGTGTCTTTCAGAAATTGTGTTGGTGCAAAAAAGCTTCCGGAGAACCTTAGACTCTGATCAGCTGACAACCCACGTGGTAGGATTCAATCCGCCCATCAGTCAGTGGCTGTAGATAAAATAAATCAGCTTCTTAGAATGAACATAGTCAATAAAAGGAAAGGTCATAGTATTTCACTGCCTGTGTTTGGTGTTGGGCGAGGTTTATGCCCAGTAATTTGTGTCTTAAAGGAGTGCTGGAATACATCGTTGGTATTAAAAGCCTTGTTTTTGTTGACAATTCATCTTTGAAGCACGCAGATCTTTAAATAACAGAGGCTGCTCTTGGATGTGTATTTTCCCCAAGCAGAATCTGCATGCTCCTCTGCCCAAATATTGCTCAGATACAAAGCTCTTCCCCTTATTGCACCCCATTAAGTTAATGGAGGAATGAAGTAAGAGGAGGACACTAGAGAAAGGCTTATTTCTTAGTTCAGCCTTTGAGTCTAGGCAAAAGGGAGACGGTGTGGATATTGGAGAGGGAAGCAGGAGAGCTGGGTTCTTGTCCTAGCTTTGCCACTGATTGGCTGTCTAACTTTGGGCAGGGCACCTCTGCCTCAGTTTCCCCTTCTGCAAATTGGGGATAATGAGACTTAGCCTCCTTTGTAGAGTGCTTTGAGGGCTGGGGCTGGAAAATGCTAGATAAGAGATAAGCATTGGTATTGAAGGCTAATACCGAGAGCTAGAAACAGGAGATAAATGAATGACTGAGCAATGCGAAGCATGTTAGCCGCCTGAAGGCTCGTCAGGAAATCCAAGAAATTGCAGTAGAACAGAGAGTAATAAGGGCCTGGTGGACTCACTGAAGTCAATGGGAGTCTAGTCTAGATTAACAGCCTGACTGGCACAGGCTGCAGGCTGGCTTGTGGTGCTCCCAATCCCACCCTGGGACCCCAGCCACTGTGGCAGGTTCAATCCCAGTCACATGGAAGCACCAAGAATAGATATGCAGTGGGGCCCAACCCAGAAGCCAGGGGAGCCTCGAATACATAGTGGATGTACCCATCCTGGGATGCTTGTACCAAGGCGTAGGGAGCTGCATGCCTAGAGGTGGGATGGGCCAGTGGTTAGGGTGGTGCCCTGGGACTTTAGAGCTGCAGTTCCTGGCTCTGCTACAGACTAGTTATGTGACCTTGGGCAACTCACTTAGTCTCTGAGTTCTTCCTCTTTAAAAGGGGAAATAGCACTGTCCTCAGATGAGTGGTGTGAGGATAGAAACATCAGTTCATTAAAGGGGTGGGAGGTTCTCGGACACTAGGATGATGGGGCCAGGGCTCGATTAACTCTCCTGTGGGCCTGGAGCTATTAGATTTTGTGGGGCCCCGTATACCACAGGTGGATCTCGGCTGGCGGCATAGTAGGGCTCAGGCAGGATACCTGCATGCCCTGGCCCTATGCTGCTCCCGAAAGCAGCTGGCTGCTGGCACGTCTCTGCATGCCCCTTGCGGGAGGGGGATAGTGTGTCTTCCGGTGCTGTTGGTGCCCGCAAGTGCCGTGCTCCCGCAGCTCCCGTTGGCGCTGGGAGCGGGGGCAGCGTGCGGAGCCACGTCCCCCAGCTAGGGGCCCCAAACACACGCCAGCAGCCGGCCGCTTCCGGGAGAGGTGTGGGGTCAGGGAATGCAGGTATCCTGCTGCACCGCTGGACTTTTAGGGGCGGGGAGATTGCGATCGATGGGTTGATGACCACTGATTTATTTTTGCAGGGCCCTCCCTTAGCCCGTGCCCCTGGCCTGCAGCCCCTAAAGCCCTTGTGTTAATCCGGCCCTGCATGGGGCTTACATAAGTACCTAACGTATCTAACCGGCAGTAAAGGCAGAACCAAATCTGGGTGCACGCAGACCCTGAGCTAGTGTCTGAGTGAGGAGATGTGTCCAGCTTAGGAGGAGATATTTAGTGAGAGTCCCTGGGAGCTGCTACTCAGACTTCTGCTGTCTCTGATCTTTATCAATACCCCAGAAAAAGGGGCTCAGCTGTTAACCTAAGTCATTTGATGAGGCTGTAAGCAAAGGGAAATATACACCCCGGCAGCCCTTTCACATACCCCCCTCCCTCACCGGAGAAATGCATTAAAAACGACGAGATGCTCCGACACCATGGCAACGGCGGCCAGGTCCATCCCACAGCTGGTGTATCGGTACAGAGGAAGCAGTGACCGCAGTTCAGTAGGACTGACAGTATGATGTGCTGTTCTGCTGGAAATACTGGCAGAGAGTTGTTAAGATCCCCTGGCCTTTCTCTTCAGAGGAAAGTGGTTAATACTGGTGGCCTGGATTAATCCGGGTGCAGGTCATTTCATTCTTCCTTCCGACATTCCCCCTGCAGAGCGGCGAGGTGCACGCTGTGTTCTGCAGGTCACTGGCTGTTTCTGGAGCGCCAGCTAGTCACATGGTACTGGCTCCTCCTCCTCCTCGTTTCCAGCTTTAAGTAACCCTGGGAGACTGGCTTCAGAAGAGGCAGCTCCCAGTTACAGTGACAGCAACAGCCATGTCTTGTAGCACTATTCATCCAAGGACCTCTAAGCACTTCCTCTTAGGAACCATCACAACAGCCAAAGGTAGCTGGGCCACCTAAGGAACACCTGGATCAGGGGTATTGTCCCCAGTCTCACCAAGTCAATGGCAGAGGATAGACGTGAGGAACGCTGACCCCCAGCTGCTTGCTCCAACCATTAGACTACGCTCCCTCTACACCAGTAGCCCTTGTCAACAAGGAGGCCTGAAGGTTCAAATGAAATAAAAATTGAACCCGAGGCAAGAGCTTAAAAATGGGGCTCTGAAGCCAGACTTCAAAGTCCATATCTAGGTACCTGAGTAAAATGCCAGACTCTTCAGAGCACTCAGTGAATAATTATGGATTTAGGAGCCAGAGTCCAGGCCTTTGTTTTACAAATTATTGGCCATAATCATTGTCCGAACTTTTTCCAAGTCTGAATCCTTTTAGAAG
Organism: Dermatemys mawii; assembly: GCA_007922305.1. Lineage (NCBI taxonomy): Eukaryota > Metazoa > Chordata > Testudines > Dermatemydidae > Dermatemys > Dermatemys mawii. The sequence continues at coordinate 515,737 of ML677391.1, read as the reverse complement.
TTCTCAGTTGGATTCACGTATGGACTCCACAAGAAGAGAGGATGGATGGGCCTGAGGTTAAATCCTGGGATACAAAGGGACCTGGGCAAGTCACATAGGCCCAGATTTTTTTATGGATATTTAGGCATTGTGGCACCTAAGTCCCACTGACATTCAATAACACTTAGAATCCTAAGTGCCTGGGTTACTTCTGATAAGGACACTTCGGATCCTAAGTCAGGTGTTGCAATGCAGAGCTGAGCAATGGCTAAATGCCATTAAAAATCTGAGCCTTTGTCTCTCTGGGCTTTGATGCTCCACCTATAAACCAAATCGAATCCTTCCTTTCTCCCACTTGTCTATTTAATTCTGAACCGTGCTCTTAACTGTTAGCTCTTGAGACAGGGTAGGGTGACCAGACAACAGATGTGAAAAATCAGGAGAGGGGATGGGGATAATAGGAACCTATATAAGAAAAATACCCCAAAATTGGAACTGTCCCTATAAAATTGGGACATCTGGTCACCCTAAGACATTACGTACCTCTCCTAGCACCGTGGTGCCCTGATTTCAGCTTGGGCCATTACATATTATTGTAATGCAAATAATTAACTATCCCAGGGGTATGGCATCACTGCAGCTGGTACTGCAGCTGCCACTCAGCCTACATAGGCAGACTCACGGCTTGAGCTAGCTCACTAACAATAGCAGTGTAGATGCTGCAGCTTGGGGTCCCAAGCCCACCCATGCGTCTGAGCTTGACTGGCTAGCGCAAGCTGCTTGTCTCATACATCTCCCCTGCTATTTTTAGTGTGCTTGCTAGCATCCTCTAGAATCAGGGTTGGAATCAGAATATCAGGGTTGGAAGGGACCTCAGGAAATCATCTAGTCCAACCCCTTGTTCAAATCAGGACCAATCCTCAACTAAATCATTCAACAGATTTTTGCCCCAGATCCCTAATGGCCCCCTCAAGGATTGAGCTCACAGCCATGGGTTTAGTAGGCCAATGCTCAAACTACTGAGCTAACCCTCCCAACTCCAGTGTGAGCCTGCCTCCTGGGTTGGTAGACTTTCTCCCAGCTGCAGTGTAGACATACCCTACAAGGCCAGCTCCTCAGCAGCTCTAAATGAATGTAGCTCGGCTGAGGTCATGTTTGACTGACGTCAGTGGAGCTATGCCGATTTACACCAGCTGAGGATTTAGCGTTTAGTTTTCTTGACCCAGTCAGCACAGGGTTTAATTGGAAATCTCATGAGAAGAGCCTCATTTCATTTCTTCACTTTCTCTCTCTCTTTTTTTTAGATCAAATGTAGCTGGGCCATGTTTGTTGCAAACAGAGAAGTAATTACATTTACTGGGAACGCTCTCGGATCAGGTATTCATTTACCAGCTGCTAAAATAAAACGAAGTGCCACTAGAGAGTTGGATTCGTAAAGTGGAGAAGGCAAATGAATCACGCAGCCAGTGCTCAATTGCTTCCTTTGGCCTGTAATTCTTCCTCCATGTCCGCTCATCTGAGTTTTGAAAGGTAAAAAGAATCCAGGCCAGTGGGCTGGGAGGAGAGAGTATCCAAGTTATGCTGTAGCAGCTTTTAGCTGGGATCTTAATGTCCCGGACAAACATTACTCAGTGAAGCCTAATAAATCTCAACAACCCTACGCTGTTAGGTATGGAACAACACGACTTCCACCATCTGTAGGGAGCAGCTGGTCCTGGCTTTGTCTTCACTGCAGAAACGGTGTGTTTTTTATATCAGGGTAGCAATCTCAGTGGAAAATCATTGTCCAGACAAGGCACAGGCGGCTTCTACCCTGACCTGACATGGGGAAGCCAACCCTGTACTCCCCCCCGACCCCCTCCTGCGTCCCTCCCCCCCGCCGAGGTTTGGATTGCCTAACACCATGCAGGTAAAAATGACAGTGTCTCATTTCTACTAGGATTTCCCACAGAGGGAGATAGTGGCATGTAAAAACTCTTCTCTCTTGCAGTGCAGACTTAGCCTACTGCAAAGCTCGGCTTCGCCACAGATCGGAAGAGCAAGGAAAGAAAATGTTGTCTACCAGGGGCTTTCAGATTTTCACCTTTCATCTTAATGGAGACATTGTGGCATGGTTGCTGCCCATTCACCATGGCCCAGCTTACCTCCATTCCCAAGGAGAGTCTCCTTACATTTCCCAGTAATTACAGCCTTTGCTAGCCTGGAAATTGTGTCAAAGACAGCTAAAAATCCATTAAGCCATGTAACAGCTGGAAATGAGGAGGCGGAGCCAGTACCATGTGACTAACTGGCTGTCCAGAGACAGCCAGTGGCCTGCAGAACACAGCTTCAGCATCATCACTCTGCTGGGGGAATGTAATGACCTGCACTGGGACTAGTCCAGGACTCCAGCATTAACAACTCCTAAGAAAAAGTCTAGGGGATCTTAACAACCATTAGTATTCCCCAGGATTTCCAGAAGAACAGCACGTCATGCTGTTGGTCCTACTGAATTGCAGCCACTGCTTCCTCTGTACCGATAAACCAGACGTGGGATGTACCTGCCCCCTGTTGCCAGAGTATCTGAGCATGCCACAGTTTTTCTCCAGCGAGGGAGGGAAGTATCATCCCAATCCATTTTACAGACGAGGAACAGAGAAACAAAGGGCCGGATTGACAAAGCAGCTGAGATGCGGAGCGGTGCCAGGTGGAATTTTCAAAAGCTCCTCATCTGCTCAGGCACGTCAGTCCCACGTCACCTTGGAAGTGTGTGGCAGAGGAGGGAATGGCCCCCATGACCCCTGAGTTCAAGCTAGCTCCCTAACCATTGGGACGTCCTTCCTCTGTCGGCTACTACCCTATTGTAGTTTGTAAAATGCTTTGGGATGCTTGGATTTGATGGTGGTGGGAGCCATAAAAGTAGCCAGAAAGGAAGCATTCTGTTATGAGAGTCTGGTTTTCTCGATCAAGGATGACTCTGTCCTTGGCATTTTTAATGTAAAACATGGTTGATAATCTTGCTACCATCTAGTACGGATCAGGCCCTTTGCTAGCGTTCTTGCACTGCAGCTAAGTCATGCAATTTAGTCAGTGCCTGTGAGAGTTCCCTCCCCATTCTGAACTCTGGGGTACAGATGTGGGGACCCGCAGGAGAGACCCCCCTCAGCTTATTTCTACCAGCTTAGGTTAAAAACTTCCCCAAGGCACAAATCCATCCTTGTCCTTGGATGGTATTGCTGCCACCACCAAGTGATTTAGCCCAGTGGTTCTCAAACTATTGTCCTGGTGACCCCTTTCACACAGCAAGCCTCTGAGTGCGATTCCCCACTTATAAATTAAAAACACTTGTTTATATATTTAACACCATTATAAATGCTGGAGGCAATGTGGGGTTTGGGGTGGAGGATGACAGCTCATGACCCCCCATGTAATAACCTCATGACCCCCAGTTTGAGAACCCCTGATTTAGACAAAGATTCAGGATAAGGACAACTTGGAGTTCCTATTCCCCCAAAATATTCCCCCAAGCCCCTTCACCCCCTTTCCTGGGGAGGCTTGAGAATAATATACTAACCAACTGGTTACAAAGTGAGCACAGATTAACCCCCCTGGGTCTTTAGGACACTGAAAATCAATCAGGTTCTTAAAAGAAGAATTTTTTTAAAAAAAAAAAAAAAAGTAAAAGAATCACATCTGTAAAATCAGGATGGGAGGCAACTTTGCAGGGGAAATAAAATGATTTAAAACATGGAGGATTCCCCTCTAGGTTTAGCTTCAAAGTTACAAAAAACAGGAATAACACTCTCTTTTAGCATAGGGAAAATTCACAAGCTAAAACAAAAGATAATCTAAAGGATTTCCTTGCTATTGCTTACAATTTCTGTAATTTTAGATGTATCATTTCAGTAGGGGCTGGTTATCTGCTTGGTCTCTCTCTTTGTCCCAAGAGAGAACAACACAAAGAGCACAAACAAAACCTTCCCCCACCACCTCAAATTTGACAGTATCTTCTTTCCACATTGGTCCTTCTGGTCAGGTGCCAATTAGGTTAATTGAACTGATTAATCCCTTACAGGTAAGTGATTCTGTACCTCTGGCCAGGAAGGATTTCATATTACTGTATACATGAAGGTTGTTACCATTTCCTTTATATGTATGACAGTGCCTTTTAATAGTGGGATTTCTTATAGGATTAATGAAATTCATGCAGAAGGTGATACTGCAGCCAAGCATATCTATTGGCATGAGCTTCCACCATAGAGACACAGTCACTTCAATCGGACAAAGAGGGGCTTAAATGGCAGAAAGAAAACTTAGCATAATTGTCATTTTTCTTCTAACGTGAGATTTCTCTGAATACAAAAAGTATCAGGCCAAAGGGGAGTGATTGGTAATAAGCATGATGTGGTAAATGGATGAATATTAATGTGATTCTGATAGGATTGTACAGGTATCTCCAGGAGCTGCGTGTAAACCCCAACCTGTGCACAAACTCCCCGCCCCCCATACACATTATTCAGAGCCCTAATTCACTCCTTTCCTAGGGTTTGGCTTTTTGAAATCAGCAATAACAAAATTCAGGCTTGGTTGATCCTAGAGTTCCTCACCCAGGACTGCTCAGCCCGCACCCTAGATCCTCTCTCCTCAGGCAGCTACTCAAACTTATCTCATTAGAGAGGGAAGAGATTGTTTCAGGCAAACATCTCCAGTCAGTTAGTGCCCTTTAAGGCTGGTAATCCTTTAAAGCCTATGTCCTGGGCCTTTTTGGTTTTGGTGCCATTTTGAATTTTACTGGAGGACAATGATGTATTATATGCAGTTGCATGGGGCTACTCCTATGAATCATAGAAATGAGAGCTGTAAGAGACATATATGGTCATCTGATCTATTTTCCTAGCAATGCAAGAGCCTTTCCTGATGTACATTTGCTAGTGTTTTAAACAGTGAAGCTTTACATGTTTGTTAAGGTATGGGGCTTCCACGTCTTCCTTTACTCATCAGCCAGCTAGACTGACAGGTCCCTGACCCGATCTCTGTGCAAACAAAAGGAGATTCCAATCTACATTGTTCAGAGTATGGCAAGGGATGACGAACAGCAGAACAAAGGATGAGGAGTGACAGCAGTGGGAGATGTGGATTTTCTCATTATCACTTTGAAAGGCCAATTCTTTTTTGACTCCTACTAAGCTCTTTGCCATGATAAAATCTAGTGTCAATGAGTTCCACAAGATAACCTGGTTTAAAATAAAGTATTTTCTTCAATTGTTTTTAAATGTTTTGCTCTTTGCTCTCAATTTCCCCTCTCTAGACCATTTATTAGGTTGCAGACCTCTATTGTGTTCCCTCTTCTTATCTCCTCCCCAAACTAAACTGGTTTTTCAAATTTGTCTCCATTTGGGCGTCTCTAATTTGTTCTTAAAGCCCATCAGTGAACCCCTTCTGCTTTGGCTGTATGTTTTTCCGAGATGGGGTGAAGAGAACTGTGCACAACTGAGTTATTAAGTTCTGTGTAGCATTTATGTTCAAACTCTGAATAATTACATTTTATGTAGCCTTTGTGTATCATTTGCAGTCAAATCATTTAGCTTTCATTGGCACATTGAGTATATGAGGAATCACCAGCTATTTTCTTTTGCGTTTCCATCATGCAGAGAGTGTGTGTGGGAGAGAAGGACGGGGAATGAGACGGGAGCCCTCATGGAATATAAAACCTCTTTCAAACAAAAGATCTATGATGGGCCAGATCCTTAGCAGGTGGCAATGCACTCTTAAAGTCAATGGAGTTATGCTGATTTACATCAGCTGTCTACTCAACAGCTTCTAAACCTCTGCGTGATTGGGAATGATGGTGAAAACACTATGGCTGCGCATGAGGAGAGAGGACTGGCCTGAATTTTTTATGCTTAGCCAGGGACCTGATCTCGTTACTCCACCCCATGGCAGGGGTGTGCATATGGATGTCATCTAGCCATAGATCAGATACCCAGGGGCAGCGGATGGAGAAGGATGGGCTTGTGTTTAAGTCATTGGCTTGAGGCACAGCAGATGAAGGATGGTTGAGGGTGTTACCTTAAGACTCAGGAAACCTGGGTTCAATCCCAGCTCTGCCTCAGCTTTCCTCAGTAAAATGGGGATGGTGATTATGATACTTGATGTAGGGCTGTTTGTGTGGCACGCAGACACTACATTGATGAGGGCCTGAAAGCAGATGGAAAATAGTTGTGTGATCTTCTCCCACACAGCTCTGCTAATGTGCCCTGAGCTGGAGGGACCACCTCCGATAGGTAAGAGGACAGTTTTAGTTTCCGTGCCACACTGTCTTTGGTGCCTCTGCTCAGCCCGACAAGGGTGTCATGTAGGCTCAGTATGTCGTAGATACCTCTCCATGGTGCTACAGAGGCCTTGCTTCTCCATGCTGCAGATGGCATCATTACCCTCAGGTTGCTCCACTCATGTTCATCCCCAAGCCCAGCTGGACTCTCATGAATAATCTGCCTCCATCACATTTTTGAGCCATGTGACTTCCTGGAATACTTTTCCTAAACAAACCCACTTGCCCTGTAAACAACCTGAACAGCTTTAAAGCCACTTGTAAAAGCCACTTGTTTAGTAGGGCATTCTGTTTCCTTTTCTAATCCATTTTCATTGTAGTCTTGACTAGGAACAGCAGTGCGGTCGGTATCAGCTCTGTACTTTGGAAGAATGCTGTATAACATTAAACTAAGTGAGAGAGAAAAGGTGGGTGAGGGAATATCTTTTATTAGACCAACTTTGGTCGGGGAGAGAGAGCAGGTTTCCAGCCACACACAGTTCTTTTTCAGGGCTGAGAAAGGAACTCCCAGCATGACAGCAAAATGCAAGGTGGAACAGATTGTTTAGCAAAAGTAGTTAGCCCATGTTGTCAGGGACCAGTCTGGGTAGAGTGTCCAATAACACCTCTGCAGTCATAGGACAAAAAGGGAGGGTTAGTGGGTTACGGATAACCTACCTTTGTAGGCTGTGTCTACATTGGCACATCCATCAATGGCTATTAACCAGGATGGGCAGAGATGGTGTCCCTAGCCTCTGTTTGCCGGAAGCTGAGAATGGATGCCAAAGGACAGATCGTTTGTTCTGTTGATTCCTTCTGAAGCACCTGGCATTGGCCACTGTTGGAAGACAGGATACTAGGCTAGATGGACCTCTAGATCTGACACCCAGTATGGTCATTCCTATGTTCTTATGTTCAAATATATAAGTAAGAGCCAATATTGCTAAGCCATGCAGTCAAAAATCATAAGCCAGACCCCAACACAATCCTGAAAATGGCTTTAAAAATCATGATTTTAAAGTAACACATTGTTCTTTTGTTTTAGTTTTTATTTGCTTTCTGGGTTTTGAGCCTTTAGGATTTGTAGTTTCAAACTCTTCTCTACAAAACTTTTCTCTACAAAAAAGAGATACATTTATGAATGGGATTATATAACTGGGTATTTGTGATAGCAGGGGACTGAAACTGATGATCCTGGAAGTCTCATCCAGTCTTGTGCTCCCAGGAGGACTAGAATCCTCCCTTTTCAAAGTGAAAGCTGGGATTCTCATGAAATCACGTGGCTTCAAGAACTGAGTTAGTAGCACTGAAGTGGTCTGGTCTATAATTTGGTATTTCCTTGCTTATTGGGGTTTGTCTTGTGGCATATTGCACTTAACCAGCCTCAATTGGTTTTTTTGTTTTTGTTTTTTTAGGTTTTGTCTGTGGAATTTATATGAAGTGTTTTAAAAAAATCAATAAAACTCATTTCACTTTCAAAAGTGAGAGCCGCAAAGTCAATATTGCATTATCCTCTGCACTGTTCGTTCTTGGTTTTTAATTACATCCATTATCTTTTTAACAATCTGAAAATTGCTTGTAAAAAGCCAAATCAAACAATTATGTTCTAATGAAGTTTCTCACACTCTGAAGAAATTGTATCGACTCTGAAAGCCCCATCCTATCTAGTAAGTATTGAGCTGGGGGAAAAAAAAACAGAAACAGTTGAGATTCTGGTCTGTTACATATGCATACATCTGGAGCAGCTCTAGCAGTCAATGAAGTAACACTGATGTAGGTGTATCTTAAATTAGATGGGATGATGGAGGTATTTGAAGAAAAGTAATCCAGTCAAATAGATGAGCTGAGATGACTTTAGGAGCTGTATTTCCATGGATAGACAAGTGGTTCCATGTGGGGGGCCAGAAAGGAAGGCTCTGTAGTTAACGGGGGACAGAATGCATACAGGTGGTAGAAAATTAACTTTTTGGTGGAAACCTTCAGTTTTGAGCTGCAAACTGAAATGCTGCTGTGGTGCCTCATGGAAGTTGTAGTCCAGATGCCTCATGCTCCTGTTCTTCTCCATAGGTCAGACTCTCTGGGTGGACTACATCTCCCATGTGACAAAGAGTCCTGTGGCATCTCCCATGATGCACCACACCGTCCCCTGCTGGGGCGGTTAGGTTGTATTAAAGCAGTTGCATGGCTATGATGCATCATGGGAGATGAAGTATGCCAGGGGAATAAAGTCCATAGAGGAGAACGGGGTCATGAGGTGTGTGAGCTACAACTCCATTCAGGCACTGCAGCAACACTTCAGAGTTAAAATATTTAATTTTTGGCTAAAACCTGTTTGGATGTTTGTTTTTCAAAAAAAAAAAAAAAAAAAGGTATTTTCCATGGAAAGAAGGGAATTCTGCCAAAAAAACAGTGAAACTCAATTTTCCAGCAAAACAGTTTTGATGGAAAACTTTCGACCAGTCTTAATAGGCAGGGCCGGAATGAACAATTTGGCCGGGGGAGGGGAGGGGGACTGTCAGAAAGTAGAGCACAGGGAGGTGTTTGAAAGTGGGATGTTCAGATAATTTCCGAGCCGGGATCAATCTCTTTGAATTCCATCTATTGTATCTGCAGCAGAACCTGCCAATGTTCTGCTTTATCTCCCTATTGGCAGCCTCCTTCCTGTGTGACAAGTGGCCCGTGGGAAATAGAGGCCTTGAAGGACTTCAAGAGTCAGTTGCAAAAGCTTTCACACAAACTAAAAGCTCCGAAAGTCCAGCACTACAGCTCTCCTGTCAGCAGCATAATAAAAGCACCTTCGCAAATGGCAGAAGCTCTCCTGCCAGCATAGCGCTATGCACACTAATGCTGATGTTGGTGTAACTTGTGTTGCTCAGGGGGGTGGAATATTTACACCCCTGAGTGACATGTGTTTTGCTGACCATGGTAATGTAGGCTTAGCTAATAAATGGTAGGTGCTAAGGCTGGGAATTTTTAAAGCGGTTAAAGTCGTTAGGCACTGAACTCCCGTTGCTTTTCAATGGGGCGTGTGCTCCTGACTCACTTTTGAAGGTTCCTCCCTAAATAACTCTCACCTTGATTAACTTTCAAGGAGTTAATTGCAATCCTGGTTGTTGGAAATAGTCAGCTAGTTCCGATTTAAAGGCTGCCTGGGTCAGTCAAGCTTCCTAGATTCTCATCTATCATGATTAGGGTTGCCAACTTTCTACTTGCAGAAAACTGAATACCCTTGTCCCACTTCTTCCCAGAGGCTCTGTCCCTTCCCTGCCCCTTCTCTGAGACACCGCCCCCACTCAGGCCATCTCCTCTCCCTCCCTTCCTCTCTCTCTTCCCCACCCTTGCTTACTTGCTCATTTTCACTGGACTGGGGCAGGGGATTGGGGTGTGGGAAGGGGTGAGGGCTCCAGCTGAAGGTGCAGGCTCTGAGGAGGGGACCCGTGTGCTGTGGTTTGATGGCAGCATCTCTGTGTGCTCCCAGAACCTGGCTCATTACTCTGAAGCCTGGGATACCCTGAAAAAAACCAAGGCGATCTGTAAAGGCAGGTGCTGCTCCCACAGGAGGAAACCCAACCCCTTGCCAAACCCCTGCTCATAGTAAAAGGAAACCAAGTCGCACAGCATGTGTACCTGCCCTGTGAGGGAAACAGAGGCAGGTGTGTTGCAAACTCACTTGAGAGAGCTGCACTAGGATTGCTTGAGGCATGAATTTAGACCGATTCACTGAAAGTGGGGCTTAAAGCTGTGTAGACGATCTTATTTCAAGAATCAGAGGGGTAGCCGTGTTAGTCTGGATCTGCAGAAGCAACAAAGAGTCCTGTGGCACCTTAAAGACTAACAAAAGTATTTGAAGCATAAGGTTTCGTGGGCTAACGCCCACTTTGTTGGATGCATGCCATCTTATTTCACTTTACAAGCTGCTTACGTTGGTTTAGCTTAATCGGGTTCCTATCTGGCTTCAGCTAAACTGAACTGAGCCTGGCTTAAGTTGAACCAAACTGAGTCTCTGCATCTTTTTTTTTAAAATAGCACCTGCCCCTGGTGCACCTTTCTGCATACACAAGATCTTGGAGTTGGTTTTACGGTAGCCATGGATACCGATCTGAATGCAGGTGGGGCTGAGTTAGTTAGCAAAGGCGGCTTTGGGGCCTTGCTAGACTGGCTCAACTGGTTAGCTGGGGATTTGCCTTGTGCGGGGGAATTCCTGGGCAGGGAAGTCTAGAGCTGGCTGAGGGGAATTCCTGTGTGGAGACATGTCCGGAGCATGCTTGGAAGGAAGTGGGTGTGACTGGATGATCACTGTGTGGCATTTGAGCCCCTGGGGGGCACAGCTTGGCTGAGGTTTGGAGTGGCTGGGGATAGGAACAATACAGAATGGGCCTTAGACTTGAGGCGCTGTAGCAGTTCCTTTGCAGCTCACTTCCCTCAGCTGCGGTCAGCTCCTGGTGGCCTGGGAAGTCTAACGACATCGCTTCTCTAATGCATAGCTTGATCTTGAGGCTAGGTTCTCTGTACATCACAGATCCTCGACACTGACATCAAAGACAGCTCAAAACTACTACCCTCAGGAAAGGCAACATTACTAAAGAGCGATAAAAGTAGCAGGTAGGCAGGTGTACATTTTCTTTGGGTCCCCGGTGTGCCTCCCACCCTGCTCTCACAGGGAGTTGCTTAGTAACAGACAGCCCCATGGCCATTTGATTTTCCAATGTAGCTTTTTCTAAAAGTGTGCTCTCTAAGGCTGCTCACTGCCTTAGTGCTCTTACAAAAACAAGTGGGGCTGATGTTCTGCTGACATTGATGCAGTTCAACGTAGTCAAGAGTGCTTGGAAGAATCACCTGATCAGAGTCACCAGAGGGGGCTTTTCATTTCCTTTCCTTTCCTAGAGCAGGAATTTCAGTGAGCTTCCAGGACAGGGGCTCGAGCCAGTGTTAATGTAGCTCCCTGGCTACTTTGTGCTAAGTCCTTGGTGCTGTCAGCACCACCTGGCAGAAGGGTTCTGCAGGGAGAGGAGTTCTATGCAGCAGTTAAACCAGAAAAACAGCTCTCCTACTGCACTGAAGTCTTGCATGGAAAACTGCCCAGTTTTACACTCAGGCCAGGAATACTTGTGTTAACGTCCTCTTCTGTCACAGGACCTTTGTCACCTCTTGTTATGGGAATCAATAGCTGTTCCAGCAGTAAAAAAATAATTACACCGGGCCCTTGGTACTTCGACAAACAAATGTAAAGAAGAAACAAAGCAGCTGAAGAGACTGAACAGTCATGACGCAGGTGCTGAAGGCGAGGTTAGGAGAACATAGTGTAGCCTGGGGTCAAGGGACAGGAGACGTTCAGTAGGGTGGAGTATCACAAAATGTACTTTATCCTGTTGGCTTGCCCATCCTTAGGGTTCTCGGTATCAAATGTAGGGCTGGCTGACTTGCATTGCACATAGCTCAGGGGATGGATTCAGCCCCAGTGGTGAAAGCTGATGTGGGTGAGTAGTTGTTAGGAAATCCTGACACAGCGTAGGCATGGCGGGTGAAATTCTGGCCTTGTTGAAGTCAGTAGGAGTCGTGTCATTGACTTCTGCAGCATCAGAATTTCACTTCTGACCATCCTTGGTCACTACAATGTCCTCTGGCAGCACCCTGCAAGGGGTTGTAAATTAGAGCAGCAGTGAGGCTGCTCTAGAATATATCAGGAGCCGAGCCAACCCCCAAGTAGCCTCAGAGAGGTACAGCTACTTTCTCCTGCCCTTCTGCCACTTGGATCTTGCAGTGAATGCAGCCCAGCTGGTCTCAAGGATCAGGCTCCTGCACGGGAAGAAAAATCTGTATTCTGTCACCAAATCCTTGAGAGCCAGGCCTTGTTTTTTTCCCATTGCCCTGAACATTGCTATCACTTACATCTGTGCAAGATGGGTATAAAATGCTGCCATGATAATTTGATGTCATTTGCCCCTGTGTAATATGCTTATACAATGTACAAGGCAAGGGAGGAGCAACCATCACTTCATTGAAGGAGGTGGATTTATTGCTTGTTTTGCTCTGTGTTCAGAACAAGCAAGGAGTAATCCAACGGTGAAGGCAGCTCCTCCCAGCCTATGAAACCCAACGAGTTCTAATTCATGTCCCCATGAAAAGCCAAACAGTGCTGTTAAACAATAAACCGAGCCGTGTGTTTAAACAGGGCTCACTTTGTTTCCTGCGTTCACATGACACTGTTGCGTCGCACAGAGGGTGCCTGCTGAGAATCCAAAGGCACCTGCGTGAATTGTTTAAGGCCAACGCTTGTGGTGCTCGTTTGAGGCGGAGTCCTCCAGGCAGCTGAGCGCCCTTTGTTCTCTTTGACCTTAGCGAGTTTCAAGAGTGTTCAGCGTTACTCAGGATCGCTTGATACTGTGCAGGATTGAATCTCAGTCCCCACCCAGGAACACCTCCCATGGAAATCACACACCTCCCATGTTCTGCCTGAAGGAGGGCTGTAGAATGGGACTCTTTGTGATTACAAAGCTGGGGAGGAAAAGCGCACTAGAATAGTCTCGTACTACTGAGCAGAATTTCGAAGCTCTTGGGAGCAGTTCTTTAATCACTCGAAAGAGACAGTATTATTCTGTGGCCTCACTGCTCCGGATAACAGCCCAGAGGATTAACGGTGGCCAATTTCTTTCACTCACCAGGCTCCCCAGCCCAATCTAAAGCACCTGGGAAGCCGTAATGTTCTGATTAAATGAAAGGTACTGGTAAGAGCTCCCTGTTTCCAGACAGTCACCTATTGCTAACCTTACTAGCTGTGATTCAGACCCAGACACAGGTCCCGCTCTGAGCTAATACACAGAGAGGGTTTGTAACAGTCTTTTATTGTTGGAGCTTTAGGTCACATAGCTTGTGCTTTTGACATATGAAGTTTCCTGGGTCAGGCCCGCCTGTTGGCCAGCATGCTCCCATACTGTGGTGAGGGAGCCATCCAAGTGTCGTGCGAGAGAGAGCGGATCAGCAGGCTGACAACGGCAGTATTTTCCTTACAGTGGGAGAACTCCATTCCTGGCTGCTGAATTGCAGGGGCTACTTTGATTGCTGTTGTGGGGCTGAAGAGGATGGATTGAGAATGTTCTTGGTGGTAGCAGATGACAGAACAAGGAGTAATGGTCTCAAGTTGCAATGGGGGAGGTTTAGGTTGGATATTAGGAAAAACTTTTTCACTAGGAGGGTGGTGAAGCACTGGAATGGGTTACCTAGGGAGGTGGTGGAATCTCCTTCCTTAGAGGTTTTTAAGGTTAAGCTTGCCAGGGCCCTGGCTGGGATGATTTAGTTGGGGATTGGTCCTGCTTTGAGCAGGGGGTTGGATATTCTATGGTGTTGGAGGGAGTTGGATCTATGGGAGTTGGAGGAGGCAGCGCATGGCTGTCTGGCACCTGCTTTCTAGACAGTTGGGAGCATCTTCTGGAGTGTATAACACCTGTTTACAGAGAACTCGAGGCGGAATCCACATCCTCACAGTCATCTGTGAGTATATCTGAGACATCGAAATTCTCCTGTGGCTCAACCATCCCAGCACAGGGGTGAGGGACCTTTTCAGTTACTCCAAGAGAAGGGGGAATCTTCCAATTTTCCCACAGAAAGATTTGGGGGAAACATTCCCCAACAAAAGCCAAGAGCAATCCTCCCTTAATCCAATCTGGGGGATGCAAACCCCAAGGGCCCTGGCCAGACAGCCCCATGGCAGCTTGCCATTGTGATGTCAGCAGTGGCCCGAGGTCACAAAGGGGGTAGGCAGCCTATGGGCTCAGTGTGCTCTGGGAATTGCAGGAGGAAGCACACGGCTGTCTGGGCTCTGCTTTTTAGACAGTGGGGAGCATTTTTTGGAGGCTCTAGCACCTGTTTACAGAGAACTCGAGGAGAAATCCACATCCTTAGTATCATCTGTGAGTATATCTGAGACGTCGAAATTTGTGACTTGATCATCCCAGCACACAGGTGAGGGACCTTTCCTTTTAAATTCCCAGTCATGTTCCTGCTTCTAGCTCAGTGTGGCAAATGAGGCAGTGTGGCCTAGCGGGCGGACTGCCAGCGGGGATTTGGAAGATTTGGGTTCTGTTCCTAGCTCTGCTATTGGCTTGACAGGTGACCTTGGGCAAATGACTTCATTTTTTGGGTAACAAAATGCAACATGGAGGAATGAAGAATAAGACATATGAGCGGGGCAGAGAGGGAAATAATCTCAAACTGTACATATACAACGAAGGGGTCTAATTTAGCTGTTACTGTCCAAGAAAGACCTTGGAGTCACTGTGGTTCGTTTGCTCAAAACCTCTGCTCAGCGTGAGCAGTGGTCAAAAAACTAACCAGATTGGGAACTGTTAGGAAAGGGATGGAAAATAAGAGTAAAAATATCAAATGCTATTATATTAATCCATGGTGCACCCACACCTTGAATACCATCTGCAGTTCTAGTCACCCCATCTCAAAAAGGAGATAGTGGAATTGGAAAAGGTTCAGAGAAGGGGAAGAAAGCTAAGAAGGGGTGTGGAATGGCTTCCATATGAGGAGAGACTGAAAGGATTAGGGCTGGTCATCTTAGAAATGAGGTGACTAAGGAGGGATATGATAGAGGTCTGTAAAATCATGAATGGTGTGGAAAAAGTGAATAGAGGAGTGGTTACCCTTTCCCACCATACAAAAACCAGAAGTCACCCAATGACATTAACAGGCATCAGGTTTAATACAAACAAGAGGAAGTACTCTTTCACACAGAGCACAGTTAACCTGTGGAACTCATTGCCATGGGATGTTGTGATGGCCAAAAATACAACTGGGTTCATGGACAATAGCTCAATGGCTATTAGCCAACCCAACGCTTGGGGTGACCCTAAACCTCTGACTGCCAGAAGCAGGGAGGGGAAGATAGGGGTGGATCTGTCCAACTGACCTGCTCTGTACACTCCTCCTGAAGTTCTGGCACAGGCCACTACTAGAGACAGAATGTGGGGCTAGATGGTTCTCAAACTTTTGTATTGATGACTTCCTTCACACAGCAAACCTCTGGCTGTGACACCATCCCCTTATAAATTAAAAACACTTTTTTATATTGAAGACTATTGTAAATGCTGGAGGCGAAGTGCAGTTTGGGGGTGGAGGCTGACAGCTTACAACCCCCCGGGTAATCACCTTGTGACCCTCTGAGGGGTCATGACCCCCAGTTTGAGACCCTGAAGCTAAATGCAGTAAGGGTCTGAGCGCGTACGATAGTTCTTAAGTTCTGTGCCTCCATTTTCTCATCTGTAAAATGGGGACAATCTTTTGTAAAGTGCTTTGGAATCTACTGATGAAAAGTTCTATAAAAGCAAAAACATGCTGAAGAACTCTGTGCGGCTCAAAAGCTTGTCTCACCACAGAAATTAGTCCAATGAAAAATGTTACCTCACCCACCTTGTCTCCCCAGTAGAGGACACAGGCATTATTGTGCATTAATTAAGGTCAAATGTACAGTAGAACCTCAGAGTTGTGAACACCTTGGGAATGGAGGTCGTGCGTAACTCTGAAATGTTTGTAACTCTGAACAAAACATTATGGTGGTTCCTCTAAAAATGGACAACTGAACATTGACTTAATACAGCTTTGACACTTTACTATGCAGAAGAAAATTACTACTTTCCCTTAATTTTTTTAGTAGTTTAACATAGTACTGTACTGTATTTGCTTCCCCCGCTCCCTCTCTGCTGCTGCCTGATTGCATACTTCAGTTTCCAAATGAGGTGTGTGGTTGACTGATCAGTTTGTAATTCTGGTGTTCGTAGTTCTGATATTCTACTGTATACCTTCCACCTGGTGTTGCCCTTGACTAACAAGACCAAGGTAAACACAGTGTTTTGTCTCTAGCTAGAATTTTATATTGAGATTGCTAACCGGAGTTATCTCTCAATATAAATACACCCCTACATTTTGCAGAGAAGACACACAGCCTTAGAAAGCATCAGGTAGTAGAAATCCGAGATGTTACAAGCATAAATCCCAGTTTGCTTCAATGAATGAGCAAACAGGATTCAATGGCATATTACAGGACAGAGAGTGTGTATATTTCAAATACTGTAAATTCATGCTGCTCTACATGAACACACCTGAAAGCATCTTTAGACTCTCTCAACTTGAAAGTACAGAGTTCTTGACAAATCTATGCTGACTGTTATTTATTCACCGTATTATCTTCCAGGTGTTTGCAAATTGATTGCTTAATTATTTGCTCCATTATCTTTCCTGGTACAGAAGTTAAGCTGTACTTAATTCCCCGGGTTGTCCTTATTTCTGCTTTTATAGGTGGGCACTAGATTTGCCCTTTTCCAGTCTTCTGGAATGTCTCCCATCTTCCATGACTTTCAAGGATAATCACTGATGGCTCAGATACCTCCTCAGTCAGCTCCTTGAGTATTCTAGGATGCATTTCATCAGGCCCATTTAAAGACATGGTAGTACATGCTAAGTAAGACTCATTATTTAGATCTATTTATTTTCAGGTGTGTTCATGTAGGGCAGCATGAATTTACAGTATTTGAAATATACACACTCTCTATCCTGTAATATGCCAATAAATCCTGTTTCCTCTAACTTGTCTAAGTAATTTTTGACTTGTTTTTTCTCTAATTTAGACTCCGGTCCTACCATCTTCACTGGCATTCACTATGCTAGATGTCCAGTTGCTACCAACCTTCTTGGTGAAAACCGAAACAAAGTCGTCATTAAGCACCTCTGTCATTTCCACATTTTCTAGTATTGTCTTTCCCCCCCTCACTGAATAACGGGCCTACTCTGTCCTCGGGTCTTCCTCTTGCTTCTAATGTATTTGTAGAATCTTTTCTTGTTCCCTTTTATGTCCCTAACTAGTTTGATCTCGTTTTGTGCCTTGGCTTTTCTACTTTTGTCGCTACATACTAGTGTTATTTGTTTATATTCATCCTTTGTAATTTGCTCTATATCTGATTTATATGCTCTCTCTATCCTGTAATATGTCCATACAGCCTGTTCATTCATTTGTGTTTGTACAGCGCCTAGCACTATGAGGTTCGTGGTCCATGACTGAGGCTCTTGGTCGCTATGGGAATACTGCTACTAATAACTAGTTCCTATTGCTATTTCACAACTGAGTACACCATAGACTTTTTTTAGGCCTTTCTTTGAAGCCCCTGGCAGAGGCTAACATCAGTGGGGTTATGCACAGATGTCAGGGTGAGCACTTGTGGCTTTAGCTGCAAGATCAGGGCCACATGCAGCAACAATCTGTTGACACCGGGGCTTGATATTAACAGATATTAGCATGCTGCTCCGGGGATAAGCCATGCAGCTTTTGCCAGAAAGGGCAAGTGTCTGTGTTGCCTTTAAGATGGAAGGATGAGCTTGTGATTAGGTTTATGGACTGGGGCTCAGGAGCTCTGCATTCAGTTCTCAGCTCTCTGCTGGACTCCCCTGCATGATCTTGCTCAAGTCACTTTGGGCCTCTGTTCTCCATCCCTGAGGTAATATTCCCTGACTCCCACTGCTCTTTGGCGTGTTAGCTCCTCCAGGTAGGGACTGTCTGTCAGTTAAGCACCTGCGGTTGGCCCGTGTCAGCTGACTTGAGCTATGGGGCTGTGTAACTGCGTTGGGCTCTGGGACCTCCCCGCTCACAGGGGACTGGGCTCCAGCCTAAGCCTGAATGTCTACACAGCCATTTTACAGCCTGAGCCCGAGTCAGTTGACACCGGCCAGCTGTGGGCGTTTAGTGGCAGTGTAGACACACCCATATTGTCTGTACAGTGCTTAGCACAGTGGGGCCCTAATCTTGGTTGGGGACTCTGAAGATCTGTCTATACTCACGTATCTCAGGTAGACGTAGTCCGGGTCAGCTTTACCTGCACTAGCGTTAAAAACCACATTGCAGATGGACTATACAAGTCTGCCTGGAACCCCAGCTACTGATTCGCCTGGCTGGAGCCCATCCCACTGCATCTACACTGCTCCTTTTATCCAGGCTAGTAGGGGTAAAGCTAGGACAGGCCTGTCTACCCACGCTGCAAGCACACCTTGGCTTTCCATGTAGACATAGGCCTTGTCTACACGACCACTTAAGTGGATGTAAGTTACGTCACTCAAGGTTGTAAAAAACCCACCCCACATCGACTTAACGTGGTGTCTACACCATATGATGTCGGTGGGAGATGGATGCTCTCCCATTGACATAGCTTCTGTCTTTCATTGAGGCTTAATTAAGTCGACGGGAGAGTGCTCTCCCATCGACTTAGCATGTCTTCACCAGACCTGCTAAATCGATGCCTGCTGCCTCCATCGCAGTGGCACTGATTTAGCACCGGAATGAAGACAAGCCCATAGTCTGGGAGCTACCAGCACCTGACCTCTAGGTACCAGTTTGGCAGAATTTTAGTGCAGTTTTCTTTCCGCCATTAGGTGGCACTAGAGGGAACAGAATGAATCCAGCCGGGAAAGGTTAGTAAAGATTCAGTAACAGACTTCAGATGGTGATTTTTGAAAGCTTCCCGGAACAAATTTCCCTTTGCTGGGCCTGTGAGGCCAAATAAAGAAACAGATTTGGCAGGGACCATGATGCCGTGTGTGTGTGTGTTTGCACACGCCTCGGAGGGAGAGAGACCGTCAAAGCGCATAGGATTCGATCAAACTGAAACTATCAAGATCAATCGTCAGTGCCGGGAAAATGAAGTGGCTGCTGGCCTAATTGTCCTGTAGATGGCAGGGGGCATATGATAACGAGGGCTCCTGAACTCAGATAAACTTATAAACGCTGGGATATGAGGGTGAGGGGGATGGGAAAAAAGGCTGTCTTTGCCAGCAATCCAATGAGAAAACTTGCAAGTGAAGGTGTTTGCGTAGGAGGAAGGGTAGCACCAGGAAGACTAAAGGAGGGAAAGAGTAGGAGGCAACCCTGCAGCTGCATCTTGGGAACCAAATGGTTCCAGCTGAATGAAACACTGTTAGACTAATGTATAAAGACTCCTGCTTAAAACAGTTGTGCACAAATTTCTGCAAATGTACATTATGTTGATGGCGTGCTAGGAAAAGGAAGGGAAATCCTGTATTTACCTCTTGGATGTGCCATTTGGAGCTGCTTTGCCCTGGCTTCAAAGCACTCGTTTGATCCGGACTGTCAACCCCGCGCCAGCATTTGAAACTGTTTTGGATGTGGCTTGTTGGTTAGGCCCTAACTGGACTTAAAATGGTTCCAGTCAGATGGTGTAGAAAGAGACCCTTCTGCTCAACCCGTTGCTTTGACTGGAATGGTTTGGCTTCATTGCTGGGAAGGAGAAGACGTCGGGAGCTTTCTGTAGAGCCTGGTGAAAAGCAGCTCTCTGAAAATGGTATTGTGGTGTCCCGTGTTCATTGTCTCTCCCGCAACTGCCAAAACAAATGTGCTTTGGTCTCACGAGTGAATATCGGGGGCTTTGCTCCTGCCTGCCAGTTCTTCAAGCTCCCGCTGCCGTCTGAGAATCAGGCTGGGTTCTTTGCTTCTTGTGCCATCACCGTCAGGGCTAAAGGTTCCTTCCGCTAGCTAGATTGGGGCCTCAGGAGCATTTGTGGGGCCCCATTGATTTCAGTGGGTTCGTGTGAATGCAACTGAGTAGAAGTTACTGAATGATCCTGTTGAACAGATTCCTGCACAGGTGCTGACACTGTGAGTTCTCTGGGGCTCAAGCACCCATATTAAAAAAAACCAAGGGGTACTCAGCACCCACTAGCCATAGCTGTTTGGTGGGGCCACCGATCAGCTGTTTGGTGGCTGGCGGGAGGTGCTCAGGAGAGGGCAGAGAGCAGCAAGGGGCTGGCGGGTGGGGAGTTTCAGAGTGGGGGCTGGAGCAAGGACAGAGAGAGGCGGAGCAAGGGTGGGGCCTCAAGGGAAGGGGCAGAGTTGGGGCTGAGCTTTGGGGAGAAATGGGGGTGGAAAACCTGCCTGGAAAAAAAAGTCAGATCCCGTGGACTCCTGCGCTCTCTCCCCGAGCCATGGGGGCTCTGCAGGGCCAGCCTGAGTAGAGAGAAATCTTCCTTTGACGTTCAGATCTGTAGAGATTTGAAAAGGACGTTTTACGTAGTCGCTTCTCACAGCCCAACCACGCTGTGAACATGGTTAGATTTCAAAGTCTGCTAAAGTTTAGGCCGAGATTCCAAAGGTGCCTAAGGGAGGTAGGTGCTGAAATTCATCGGGACTCCAACTCTCCTAAGATATGTCTACACAGCAAAGAAAACCCCGTGCCTGCTGACTTGGGCTGTGGGGCTGTTTCACTGATGTGCAGATGACTGTTCTAGGACCCTGCAGGGTGGGTAGGTCCCAGAGCCCAGCTCCAGCCCAAGCCTGGATGTCTGCATAGCAATGAAACAGCCCTGCAGCCCAAGCCCTGCGAGTCTGAGTTGGCTGGCATGGGCCAGCTGTTACTTTTTCTTTGCTGCAGTACCATATGCTTAGGCTCTTTGGCCTTAGCCTCAGACAACTCTTCCAGTTCTAAATCTGCAACCTCACCTCAGCAATGGAACATAAGTCTGATTCAGTCTCGCAATTCCTAAGGTCCATCTTATCCGGTAGTCTGTCTCTGACAGTGGCTAATTACTAGATGTTGCAGAGGGAGGTGTAAGCAGGTGGGCAATAATCTTCAGCTGTGTACATCCCTAGTCATGGATCCAGTTTAATACCTGAAGAACAATGTTTAATGTTGTTGGTTGTCATGAATTACAATAACCCTGGATAGTCTTGTTATCCATATAAACATCCAATAACTTTATGAATCTTAAGCTCTTGGCCTCAATGTCTTCAGTGGCTGTAGTGCACTGGAAATTGCAAACTGCAACCTTTCACTCTAAGTGTGAGGTGCTTCCTGATCCTGCTGGCAGGCTTGGTGGCTCTGTAGGGCAGCATGTGATCTGGGCCTGGCAGCACTTAGGGTGGCTGTGTGCAGACTGAGCTGGGAGTAGGTTGGAGTGAGTTGTGTTCCTCTCCCTTAGGGAGCAGCCTACTTTCTCTCCAGTTTTAGTTCTTGTGTATTCTGAATTCTAAGAAATAAAGTCAGGGCCGGTGCAACCACTAGGCAAACTAAGCGGCTGCCTAGGGTGCCAAGACTTGGGGGTGCCAAAAAGTGGTGCCCTGCCCGGGGGGCTGGTCCCAGCCTCCCCACCCCCTGCCTGGGCCGCCGAATGGCCCCTGCCGCACCAGGGCTTCCCAGGCGGCTGGTGTGGCTGCCCAGCTCAGCAGGGAGGAGCCACCTTCCTGAGGCACTGGAGAGCCAGAGTGTCGCACTTGCAGCGGCGGTGAGCCCCAGCCACGGAGGAGTTGGTGTGGCGCACGGGGGGGCAGAAGCCCTGCAAAGGTGTCCCTCAATGGGACATTCATTGCCCCTCTATGAATCCATGTGCAAGAGGGATGGGGGGCACAACGTGGAAATTTCGCCTAGGGCGCAAAATATCCTTGCACCGGCCCTGAATAAAGTCATGTTACACTGCAACCTTCCAGCGAGAGTGTTTGGTTTTTATCTAACTTCTTTGACCCTAACAATGGTATTTATTTCTCTGTAGGTTCTTACACTGCATGCATCCGTGTAGTTAGTGACTTGAGTCTGTGAGAGGTTTGTCTTGACTCTAAAAGCTCTCCCAAACTTGGAGAGAGCTGTTGGAGTTTAAGAAACAGGCCTCTCTTATGGTACTGCAACTTCAATAGCGTCTAGGTGCATTTCACTGTCTCCTCACTGTCAATGTGCTTTTTTGGTGGCTCCTGCCCTCTTTTTTTTTTAATAAGGGCTTGCTAGATGAGGGAATAAAAGCTTCTCCCGGCTTGTGAAGGATGCATTTTTCAGGAACCCTTGGTGGCTGCCTGGGAGGCTTTCCAAGCTGTTC
Source organism: Dermatemys mawii (assembly GCA_007922305.1). Taxonomy (NCBI): domain Eukaryota; kingdom Metazoa; phylum Chordata; order Testudines; family Dermatemydidae; genus Dermatemys; species Dermatemys mawii. Next base: position 493,608 of record ML677391.1, on the reverse strand, counting down.
TGTGCAAATGTGAAGTGCCTTAGCATTAAACGGTAAGCCTTGAATCTCAGAAAGAGATCAAAGCACTGCTAACGAGTGAGGGGAATTCACACAGAGCAGGGGGAAATGAAAGCCTGTGTCCGAAGAGGAAGGATGGGAGAGAAAGCAGGGTTGGAGTCCAGTCTGTAGAACTGGAGAAGGTCCTGGTTTGATGCCTTCAATTGCCCGTGTTCTTTGGGTGGTTTTTAACCTGCTTCAGGGAGAGCTCCCTGTTGAATAACTGAGCCCCTTTCGTTGTGTCTGACTGCTTGTCAGGAGAAACACGGAGGCTCCATGTTGATCCACACTGTCCTTGAGCTTCTTCAACACTGACAGGAAAACCTTTCAGGTAGAAGAGACCCTCCAAAATCACTGAGAGGGTGCAGGGGTTGTAACAAGATGTGTTAGACCTTTTATTTCGGCAATAACTGGATGCTGGTTAACTCCCCCCACCCCCAAAAAAAACACCTGTGGTGAACTGTGCCTCTAAAGTGCCCTACGCCAGCAAGTGCAGCTGTCTGGGTGTGGGGGTGGTGTATGCATTGTGATCAGAGATGCTGTAATAAATGATGTCTGTTAGCTGACCCTAAGTGTTTGTGTACCCTGCAATCAGCAGTGACTGTAGCACCTCTACACATTCCTGAGCTAGCTTTGCTGTAGCCGCCACAAATAGCTTGTCCTGATAAATTTTCCCTGGTACACAAGTCTGCTTGGGAGCAGGATACATGCTCAAGCACTTAGCCCAGGCTGTTGCCCTAGCTTGCTGCTGCTGTCCAAGCTAGCTAGATCAAAGCTAGCTTGGATAGGTGCTGCAGTCACTCCTCCGATTGCAGTGTAGACATACCCTAAGCCTGATACCCAACCAGGGACTGTTAGTTCAGACCCTTTTCTCCGAGTCAGCATTATACCAACATCCTCAGAGTGGTATGAAGGAGTCTGGAGAAGTAAAATTGAATTCTTGGTCACCTGTGACAATTAAAAGCCCTGATGCTCTTTCCAAGAGTCAGTGGTGTCCTGGACCAAATTACGTCCTTTTACTGAAGTTCTCCCTTTCTTGCACCTAGACTTGCTCCATCTAAGAACAGGAATTAAAGAAGGGGGTTCTCATGTAGTCCAGCCATATAAACACCTGTATAGGCAGCTGCCTCCCTTTGCAGGGAAAGTGTGTAAGGAATGTGTATCTGTATGAGGAATAAAAAAGATGGGTAAGGATTGAGAATACTGCAAGTTGCTAGTGATACAGAGCTTATAAGTAGGGCTGGTTTAGAAAAAAGTAGGAATCTTTTTTTCTAAAAGTTTGAACAAAATTTCCAGTGGCAGAAAGGGGAGGGGAGGGAATGAGTTTGAAGCACATTTGGTTTGAGTTGTTTCATTGAAAAACTGAAGCCTTCTGAAAGAATGCAAAACTATCCAGGAACTTTGACAAATGTTTGACCACCCTTACCTGGGATACATAACTTAATTTTGTAAGCTGTTTGGGGGAAGGGACTGTCCTTTTGTCTTGTCTCTTTGTACAGTGCCTAGTACAAGTGGGGCTCCCAGGAACAACGGTAATACAAATGATAAGCAGCTATGATTCAGTCCAACGGCCGGCAGTAATACAAATACACACTAGCTGGCTCATTATAGCACAACTATGGTACCTGTTTTGCTGAAGTCCATAGCTACTCTTGTGACTGTGTGGTTCATAGGTCTGTTGTTTTTTTCTTCATTGCACCCCTACATATCTAGGAGTCCGCTGGTGATGGACATTTTGTGCTCTCACATGCAGCAGGTAAGAAGGTGCACAAATACACCGGAGACTTTACCCGTTTCGTTTGTCTCTTAGTCCGGAGTAAAAGCCCCTGACACCAAAGTATGACTGCAGTGACTGCCATCTTGGCTGGTGCTGGGGATTGTGCCAGGCACCTCCATATCTAAAAGCTTGAGCAGCCTGAGCTAAACAGCTGGTGCTATAACTCCCAAATCCTCTGTGGATTGGGCCTAGAGGGGGACTTGTAGCAGACAGTCACCAGTGGGTCACAGCTGCTCTGTGTGGGCCTGATCTAATGGCCATTAAAGTCAATGGAAAAGCTCCCACAGTGTCAGATTCTAAGGTCCATAGGGACCTCTGTGGTCAGGAAGGCATCCCCTGTGTTTCAAAACAGCAAGTGCATTTGCACTTAGGATGAAAATGTAAATGCGCCACTGCATCTTTTTTTGGCAAAACCAGCCAGAAGTCCAGTGGTTTCCCTTTGCCGGAACAATACCTGCCTTGTCATTTCCACTCTGAGTAAACAGAAGAGTGACATTTTCCCTTTTTGTTATTGCTACAGCCTAGTGGTAAAAAAGATTGAGTTGGCACTTTCAGGCCAGAGAAATTCATTATGGTGTCGCGTCTCAAAACAGCTTGTTGGCTCAGGCAGTGGAGCAAGTCAGCAATAGGCCATGTACCATGGAGATAACCACAGGATGATAGTGGGCATCTGTGAAGCCAGAAATCTCACTGAGTCGTAACCATTACAGATAGGCAGGTCCCTTCCAGGGCTTGGAAAGAGGAAGAATAAGGAGTGGAATGAAGGGCGGGACCCTATGGACTGATTGCTGCAAGTTGGTGTTTCATGCTTCGAAGGCATGAGGCATTCTAGTTTCTTATGAGATGGGGAAAACCATTTGGAAAGCATTTATAAAAAGCTCCTAGGTACCAGTATGTCACTGTGTCTTCTCCCTTGCTTGGTTGGTTTATTTATTTGCATGCTGGGTTAACTCCTAGGAAAAACCGCTCAATAGAACATGTTAAGAAGCGAGCCACTCCATGACAAGCTACAGCGTGGGAACTAAGATGAATCCATTGGCACTATGTCCACTTGGATCTGTCTCCACAAAGGGGATTTCTACCCACGTTTCGACTCAGCAAAGTGCATGGTGCTCCAGTGGTAGAGTACGTGTGGGCTGTACAAATGTTCTGTCGTAACGGGTGAGGAACGAACTTAGGAAAAGAGGGGCAGTTCCCGCACTCCAGCAAATCCATAGCCGCACAGGCAGAGGCCACTGGCTGCTACACTTCTGCCTGTTTTGGGTGCTGCACAGACTTGGTGTTGGTAAGCAGTCACTGTATTTCGAGGTGTACATTCAGCTAGGATATGGGTAGCTGATGGTATCAAAGTAGAGGGGGCTGGCAAATGGAGGAAGCATGGCCCAGGGGTTAGGGACATGATCTAGGGTTTTGATTTGGTTTGGTTTTGGTTTCGCTGTTGCCCCCAGCTAATTAAACCACATGTGCACAAACCTCCTAAAACACCAAAAATCCAATCCTGTTCTTAAAAAAGCTAAATTTTATTAAAAACAAACAAAAAAAAGAAAATACATCTGGAACTTAGGGTTTTTACTAGTTTTTAAAAGAGCAATTCCAAAAATTAAGCACCCAAAATAGCTTTCTTGGGGGTTCAGCTTAAAGGTTACAAGCGAACAAAAGCATCTGGGATTAACTTAGAGGAGTCCATTAGCCATACGAAATAAACAGAAATAAACCTAATTGCATCTTTCTAAACATTCCTAATCTATTTACACATCTAGGGGTTCCAAATAAGTAGTTCTATATGATCCTAGCTGGCTTAAAATTTCTCATAGCATAACTGCTCCCTGTTCCCCAATTTCCCAGAGAAGAAAAACAACAAAGTGGAAGTCCCCCCCACCCATTTTAAAAAGCTCTCGCCTTCCCATTGGCTCTTTTGGTCAGGTGCCCACTCCCTTTCCTTCACCTGGAGGACTTTTTAACCCTTTACAGGTAAAGCAAGCAGAGAACAGCCACCAAGAGGGACTTTATAGCTGGCTGGCTGCCAGGGTGTCCATAAAAGGGAGCTCTCACCCCCGCCCCCCGCCTTCATTTATCATACTCATCCTTAGCTGTGCTCCTTCACAGGCAATGATTGCAGAACTTTTGTCCATGTTGCACTTGTTCTGTAGCTAAATGGACATCATTTCCCAGAGCTGTCACTTTTTTTCTGAGCACAGAGTGTGCAGCCCAATGAAATTAATAGACTCCTATTGTCTATAAAGGGCTGTGAATGGGGCCCAAAATTATATTAAAAAAATCAAGCACAAAACCCCCAAGCAGATGACCCAACCAATTACAACTGTTGCAAACTACAGCTAAAATACCCAGCTTTGGAAGCCAGCCTGTAGCTCACGTCCTCGCCAGCAGTGGCCTCGTGTTCTCACCAAACAGGCTTTTATTGGGCGAGGGTTTTTAAGCCTTCAAAGCAACAGTCTTTTCTCCTCTATTGCAAGAGGAGGTCTGGTTAGCGAATGGGGCTCTGGCCTTCTGAGTCAGGGTGCAGAACCGCGGGGCCCCGATAGGATTCGGCTCTGAACACTTACTGAGCAGCTGGCTTGAAATGGGGTAGATACCGGCTGGGATCTGACAGCGTGTTGGCGATGTAGGCTTCTCGCTCCATAGCTGCTTTTGGGGTCACCTTTCTCAGCTTTATGCCTGGGCTGCAGTTGTACAGCTACTACTCACTGCCCCATGTGGAATGTCTTTGTAATGAATGTGCTATGGGGGATGTTACTGCATGCAGTGCTCTGGGTGAATCATCTCCGCGTGCCAGTGGCATTTATATATAGTCTTATCTTGCAGAGACGTATGCACATAACTCAGACTACTCCTTGCATTGGTACCTGGCCCCCTCCCATGCATCCAGTTAAGCAGGTAGGTAAGTCTTTGCAGGATCAGGGCCATGGAGAAGAAAGTATTTCCCCATTGGCATCTGTTTGCTCTTCCCCACAATTTTGCCAGCGCTGGTGTGGGAGCCTTTTCCTCTGCTGCTCTCCTTTTTTCTGGCAAAGCCTAAATCTGTCTCATCAACTCTACTCTCATATTGCATCTGAAAACATACCTCTTCTCTCTTTCCTTGTATTGTCTCTCTCTCTGTCTCTCTCACTCTCCCATGAAATTTATTCTAGGCCTCTCTCTACCATTTTGTTTCATCCTGTAAAACAGAATGGGACTGCATGCACAAATCTCCATCAGCTTTTCAGCACAGGTCCCTCTTCATTTCTATGGGGAGTTTTCCTTAAAAATCAGTGCAACCCCAGGACCCAAAGGTAAGGGGCCACTAATTCTGCTCTCATGTACACTGGTGCAAGCCCAGAGAAGCTCCACAGAGGGCAATAGAAGGCTAGATTTACACCAGAGCACAGTATTGTATATACTGGTGCTAGAAATCCCATGGATTAAATGTACCTGTAAAAGATAGGTGACTGTACCACAGAAATGTAATACTGCGTAATGTTTTCCATCAGTAGATCTCAAAGTGCTTTGCAAAGGGCAGTATCATTACCCCCATTTTACCTATGGGGAAACTGAGGCACAGAGCAGTGATGTGCCCAAGGTCACCCAGTTGGTCAATGCCAGAGCCAGGAACTGCTGTGTTTTCATACAGTCATGATTTATTCAGTGCACCTGTGTCCCAGTAGCACAAAAACAATATAACCAGGCTATTTTTTTGACATGCGGTGTGAGAGAATTTAATACTTGCGTGACAAAAAGACAGAGGCTGATTTTTATCTTTTGCTATCTGCAGTTGGAAAGTACCATGTGAGAAAATCTAAAAGGCTGTGCGTGGTTGTTTCCTGTCAGGGAAACCCAAATATATTTCACAGGAGGAACAACTTTAGCTTTTAAAAGAACCATACGGCAGATATTACTACTATGGCTGGCTGGCTGAGTTCTTGTGGACAGAGGTCACAAAAGGGTCCTGCAAAGCTACTGGTACTAGTTGATGTCTTTGCTGGCAGTCTCACCAGAAAGGCCAAGGACCTTCAAGAGGGACATGGGAGTGGAACTGCCATCTGGCTCCCCCAGATCAGGGTTGAGGCATGTGGACGAGAAAGAGTGCATTGCCACTGTCTGTACCCTGCCTGTTCTCTGTCTAAACAGAGGACTTCAATTTCCAGAGCTGTCCATCTCTAACTGGCCCCTCCCACTGCTTCCCAGATGAGGTTCTTTTGTTCGTTTGGTAGGCTATGCCCAGTAATACCAGGCTTTAAATAAGCTGCCCTCCCCTTACTGGTGAGAGGGATCTTCTTTTGCTCTGCTGGGCTCCCCTCACCAGTTGAGGATTTAAGTAGAGGAAGGCTACGGCTCTGGGCTGTGAGAGACTTAGGTTCAGCTCCTGCTTTACCACCAACCTCCTATGTGACCTTGGGCAGATCACTTAGCCTCTCTGCATCAGCTCCCCATCTGTAAAATGGGGCACTACCCTACCTAATAGCGAGTTGTGGAGATGAATACCTTGAACATAACATAAGAATGGCTGTACTGGATCAGACCAAAGGTCCATCCAGCCCAGTATGCTGTCTACCAACAGTGGCCAATGCCAGGTTTTATTTCCCTAGTTTGTTTATGAGAAGGTCCATGCGAGACAATATCAAAAGCCTTTCTAAAGTCAAGATATACCACATCTACCACTTCCTCCCCATCCACAAGGCTTGTTACCCTGTCAAAGAAAACTATCAGGTTGATTTGACACAATTTGTTCTTCACAAATCCATGCTGACTGTTATTCATCACCTTATTATCTTCTAGGAGTTTGCAAATGGATTGCTTAATTATTTCATAGAATCATAGAACATCAGCGTTGGAAGGGACCTCAGGAGATCATCTAGCCCAACCCCCTGCTCAAAGCAGGACCAATCCCTATTTTTGCCCCATATCCCTAAATGGCCCCCTGATACTGAAGTTAAGCTGACTGGTCTGTAATTCCCTGGGTTGTTCTTATTCCACTTATTGTAGATGGGCACTATATTTGCCCTTTCCCAGTCTTCTGGAATCTCTCCATCTTCCATGACTTTTCAAAGATAATCCATAATGGCTCAGATATCTCCTCAGTCAGCTCCTTGAGCATTCTGCAATGTGTTTCATCAGGCCTGGGTGACCTGAAGACATCTAATTTGTCTTAGTAATTTTTAACATGGTCTTTCCCTATTTTAGCCTCTAATCCTACCTCATTTTCACTGGCATTCACTCTGTTAGACGTCCAGTCACTGCTAACCTTTTTGGTGAAAACTGAAATGAAATAGTCATTTAGCACTTCTGCCATTTCCACATTTTCTGTTATTGTTCCCCCCTCTCCATCCGATTGAGTAACAGGCCTGCCCTGTCCTTGGTCTTGCTCTTACTTCTAATGTATTTTTTTGTTACCTTTATGACTCTAGCTAGTTTATTCTGGTTTTATGCCTTGGCTTTTCTGTTTTTATCCCTACATACTTGTGTTATTGGTTTATATTCATCTTTTTGCAGGATGCAGCTGCATCTTTCAGGAGGTGGTGCCCTTGTGCCTCCTGTCTGAAATGTCCAGAAGGAACAATGGGTTTATGCTCAGAGGGGTGGAATGGGACTTGGGAGAGTCCAGTTAAATTCTTGGTTCTGCTGCAGACTCCCTAGGTAACTGAGGGCAAGTCCCTATCTCTTTCTACCTCAGTTTGCCACCATCGGTAACATGGGGACAGTACTTCCTTTATCTGTGCTGTCTGTTTGGTGTGGGAGATCTTTGGGGCAGTGCCTTCTACACTGGTGCCCTGATATCAGTTGGGGTCTCCAGGTGCTTGTGCAATAGCAATTATCTGTTGAATCCAGCGTCGTGCAGTGAATACTCTCTTTCAGTAAGAGGCATGTGATTTCCAGGAGCTCCTAGACCAGGTGTGTGTGTGTGTGCAACCGCTCAGCATGGTCCTTATGGAAGTGGTGACAATGCCCGCAGGGAGGAGCGTTGTCCTCCAGTGGAACAAGAAATTAACTATTGTGAATGGTCTGTCAAAGCAGCTGCTGTGCCTCTGTGAGGTTGTCTCCTTCCCAGGCAGTTTGGCCACGATGAAGCACAGTTGCTCACTGAAAGTTTTGTGGCTGGCTCTGCCCTTTCCAGAACCAGCTAGCTGAGCAGCATGTTGAAGTAAGGGCTTCAAACAACCTCCAGAGCTGATGCAAGGCGCACTGGTAACCACAGAATGCCCTAGATTGTCCTCATTAGGTAGATCCACCCACTGTGCCCATTCTTCCTGACCCCAGCTAACAATCAGCTCATGCCTTGATGCATGAGGGTTCATTATATGCTCCCATAGAACATACCACAATGCCCATGTTCTTCAAAAGTGAGGGTGCATTCACCAGGGATCCATCATATTCAAGTGCCAAAATATCAGTGAATGTCTGCTTGCCCTAAGGTGTGACCATGAGAAGTTTTGTTTTCAGTTTTTCTATTTACCACTTAATTGCCTCCTCAGATGACTGTAAAGCCAATATTAACACAAAACCTGCATAAAATTCAACCAGGGAAGCCATCCATTTCCCCTCCTTGTCCAGAGAAAACACCACTTAGCCCTGAACTTCTGCTCCGATCTTATGCTAGAAATTTGTTCTGAGTGCTTTATAGCAGGGTTCTCAAATGTTTTCTTTCTGAGAACCCCCAACATGCTATAACATTTCTATGGTCCACCTGTAGGGTGACCAGAGGTACCGATTATATGACAGTCCTGATTTTTGGATCTTTTTCTATAGGCTCTTATTACCCCCTCCTCCGTCCCAATTTTTCACACTTGCTGTCTGGTCACTCTATCCACCTGAGCCACAAAACAGCTGTTTTTCAGTAGATTAAACACCAGGGCCCGCGTTAGCGGGTAGCAAGCAGGGCTGTTGCCGAGGGTTCCTCGCAAGAGTGGGCCCCCTAAGCTAAGTTGTTCAGGTTTTGGCTTCAGCCTCTGGCAGCAGGGCTCGGGCTTCAGCTTTCTGCCCTGGGCCCCAGTGAATCTAATGCTGGCCCTGCTCTCTGGTTTATTTTGGCGGATCCCCTGAAACCTGCTCCTGGCCCCCCAGTAGGCTCCAGATCCCTGGTTGAGAACCACTGCTTTATAGCTGCTTTTGTCACTTGGCAGGAGCTGATGTTTGGATGGTTTATACCCCTGAGTTTGCTTGTAAAGCCTCGCTGACCCCAGTATAATGGGTTTTTTTTTCACTGCTAGTGGTAAGCCAGTAAAGCAGGTCTCCTCTCTGCCGCCCAAGTGATGGTAACAAAGGGCAGGTCTACACTACTCACTGGACCAGCAGGTAGCGATCGATCTATCGGGGGTTGATTATCACATCTAGTCTAGACGCGATAAATCGATCCCCGAGCGCTCTCCCATCGACTCGGTACTCCACTGGCACGAGAGGCGCAGGCAGAGTCGATGGGGGAGCGGCAGCAGTCGACTCACCCCCATAAAGACGCAGCGGTAAGTCGATCTAAATACGTCGACTTCAGCTAAGCTATTCTTGTAGCTGAAATTGTGTATCTTAGGTTGACTCTCCCCCCTAGTGTAGATCAGGGCTTATTGTTGGTGCTGAAGCTTGCCTGGCTGGGCGCAGAGAACTCTCTGCCTTGCCAGTCTTCATTTGCATTGTAAGAGAGCTTGGGTTCTTTGAAAGAGCCTTTTGATTTGTGTTGAGTGCCAGAGTGTCAGAGCAGCTGGCTTAGGAATAATAAAGCACGGCGCAGTCATTAGCAATGCATGCCAAACCCGCTGGGGAGGAGAAGGACCAGCTTGTATTGTTATCTCTGATGGGTTGTGTGTGTTCATACACAAACTCTACAGTGTGTCACTAAGGCTAAGGCTACACTAGAGAGCTAAAAGTGGCACAGTTGCTCTGTGTAACTGTAACCCACACACCTTCTGGGTGTGGCGGTCTGTCCCATCCAGTGGCACTGGGACCATGTAGCGAGGGAGAAAATGAGTCAGCTCTACAGCCTTAGCTAACAGGCAGCTGGCTTTTAGCTCATGTGGTAGAGGCTCAGGCACTAAACTCCAGAGGTGCCCGGTTTGATCTCGACTACTGGGGTGTGTCAGTCTTACATAGCCACTCTAAGCTGATGGGAGAAGCTCTCCCACCAGTGTAGTACTGTCCACGCTGGCACTTTAATCGACATAAGTTATGTCACTCGGTGTTCTGTGTGTGCGGCTAATTCACACCCCTGAATGCCATAACTTATGCCAATGTAAGCAGTAGAGTAGCCATAGCCTTAGTGCTGCTCTATATGACACGTGAACTCTTGGTCCTGCTGCAGTCAATGACAAAACGCCTACTGAGTTTAGCAGAGCCAGGTTTTTTTCACAGCTCGCCTACCACAAAAGCAAGGAGATGGAAAGCGAAGGCCTCTAACACAGCGTCCTGCCTGCTCCCCCACACAGCCTCCTCTCCTTGCTGCTAGAACAGCCGTAGGCCACAGACAACATGCCATGATCTTAATTGCTCCTCTGTGGGGGAAGAGAGGCGGGAAGAGATGGGGGCTCATCTGGAAGGACTCGCCTCATGGCCTCAGAACTGGGTGGGGATGATCTTCCTCTCCCAGCTCTGGGCACCAGGACCTAGTATTTGTGCTGGTATAACTATTCGGGTTAGAGGGGTTTTTTTGTACTGGAATCACTGCTGGTCCAACACCTGGTGTGCGTGCAGGTATATTGGTGTAAAAGCATGTGTTTTGGTACAGCTGATTCCCTTACAGGACGTGGACTAAGCTATACCAGCTGGTATACTTTTATACCAGCTGGTATACTTTTATACCGGCTGGTATACTTTTATACCGGCTGGTATACTTTTATACCAGTACAACACGCTCAGGAGATGTGTGGGTTACAACAGCCTGGGTGTAGAGGCTCGGTCCCCTCTAGTGGCACCGAGACCCCTTAGAGATGAATGAGTCTGTTACAGCCTTAATTAAGTGCCATGCGGAGTTTAGCTCATGCATTAAAGGCTTGTGCATTTAGCTCCAGAGATCTCAGGTTCAATCCTCTCTCCCCTAATGATAGGGTGACCAGACAGCAAGTGTGAAAAATCAGGACAGGGGTGTAGGGGGGAAATAGGAGCCTTATTAAAAAAAAAAAAAAAAAAAAAAAAAAAAAAAAAAGACCCCAACATTGAGACTGTCCCTATAAAATCAGGACATCTGGTCATCCTACCTGATGATCACATGTTTGCATGGGGAAAACTCCCAGCTCTTCCATGTGCAGACACTCTCCGGACAGGACAGTGTTCCTTGATGAGAAAAGGCCTTACTGCGTCCATGGCTTAATTTAAAGAACAGGGGCAAAGCTGAGTTAGTTCGGGGAGGATTTTTCCAAATCACCTAAGGGTAGGGTGACCAGACAGCAAGGGTGAAAAATCAGGACAGGGAGTGGGGGATAATAGGAGCCTACATAAGAAAAAGCCCCAAATACTGGGACTGGCCCTATAAAATTGGGACATCTGGTCACCCTAACCTAACGGAGTCAATGAGACATGCTCCTTAACTCCTTTAGGTATGACTGAAATGCTGTATTTGTAGAGGGCGTGTGAACTGAGTGGCTGGGGGAGGCTAGCCACCAGCCCCACCCGTTCTACCTGAGGGCATCCCCCTTGTGCGCCCCCTCCCACTGGAGCCCAGAGCTCCCCACTCCACTGCAGCCACTGGCCCCAGACCCTGGAGCACCAGGAGTGAGGGTGGGGGGCATACGGAGGCACACGCCCCTCCCAGCCCCAGAGCACTGAGGGGGACTGGAGCCGCGAATGCATCGTGATGGGAAGCGGGGGGTGAGGTCTGGGGGTGAAGCATGGGCGAGGCAACATCTGGCTGTTTGGGGAGGTATAGCCTCCCTTAGCCTGTGGTACCTGCCCCCCCCGCATGGCTACTCCTCTTTGGAAAGGCTTGAAGGGTGGAGCCCATAGATCCAGTGCAGTGCCACTGGAACGGTTGAAACCCCACCCCCGCCTAGGGCGACCAGATGTTCCGATTTTATAGGGCCAGTCCCGATTTCTGGATCTTTTTCTTATATAGGCTCCTATTACCCCCACCTCCTGTCCCGATTTTTCACACTTGCTGTCTGGTCACCCTCCCCCCACCCCTTCGCATGGCCCTGCACAGATTGAACGTGCTGTTAAAATGCCCTTGGACACATTGCACTATTAATTCCACTGCCTGATACTCTCAGAGCTGTGCTTGCCATTAGCCTAATTACTTCCCCACGTATCAAATTCTGATCTCCACTCGACATTACCTGACTCCTGTGGTGAATCTCTGTTCTTTCTGCTGAAACGTTCAGCGGCAGATGGCACGTTAAGAGCCAACAGCACCAGTGATTTAAGGGATTACTGTTGCTTGTGTTTGCAGAGCCCTAGTGCGGTTAGACACACCTCCCCTCCCGTGCTGGAGCTCACGAGGCAATAAATTCTCTAGCCTAGAAGGAACTAGAGCTCAGCTCATCTTGATTGTCTTGTAATGGCTCCCAGTGGCCAGAGGGTGTGATGGAGGAATCTGTGTTACCTCAGGTGTGCTGAATACCGAATGGTAGACCGTGAAGGCTGGGAATTTTATTGGGACAGGCTTTAATTGTTGCTTGCAATTCTAAGGCATGCGAATGACCTGTCTACCCTGCAATCAGGAGAGGTGACTGCTCCATGCGTAGGCAGGTCTGAGGTAGCTTTGGTTGCTGTCTAAAATTAGCCATGTAGGCAGGGCAGCACGGGTGGGTGCATGGCTAATCACCCAAATGCAAGCCTGCCTACACACTTGGTTTGCCCTTTGGCAGCTGGTCCGTGCTGCTGCCAGTGGGGCTGGTGCTTCACCGCTATTTTTAGGGAGCTAGCTCAGCCGGAGCTTATTCCGCAATCGTACCTCCGCGCAGTGCAAACGTACACATGGATAGTGACTGGGGATGAGCTCCCTTTAGTCAGGGCCAACTTGCATTCGAGGAATTTTCCTGTCCTGCTTTGCCTTTTGCAATCACCCCCACGAATGAAGCTGGGAAGCATGCCTTACGATGAGAGACTTAAGGAGCTCAGTCCGTTTAGATGATCAAAGAGAAGCTCGAGTGTTGGGTAGATTATGATGGATAAGTACCTTCAAGGGAGAACATTCTGGCTATGAATGGGTTCTTCAGTCTCAGCTACTGATTCTTGTTGTGCCTTTCTCCACTTGGTTAATGCCAGACCAATTGAAATTAGAAAGAGGGCACAAATGTTTAGCAGTGAGAGTGATTAACCAGGGGAACAGGTTACCGAGGAAAATGACGGATTCTCCATCTTCACATCAAGACTGGATGTCTTTATGGAAGACATGGTTTAGTCCAACACAAGCTATTGGGCTCAATACAGGGATAGCGAGGTGGCTTGTCTTAGGCCTGGTCTACCCCAGGGGATGGAGGCGGGGAAGGGAGGATTGATCTAAGATATGCAACTTCAGTTACAAGAATAGCATAGCTGAAGTCGACATATTTAGGTCGACTTACGGCAGCATCTTCACTGTGGTGAGTCGCTCCCCCATCAACTCCCTCTGCGCCTCTTGCGGCAGTGGAGTACTGGAGTCGACGGGAGAGCTCTCTGGGATTGATTTATCACATCTAGACTAGATGCGATAAATCGACCCCCGCTGGATCGATCGCTATCCACTGGTTCGGCGGGCAGTGTAGACAAACCCTTAGAAAGGAGAACAGACTAGATATCCAGTGGTCCCTTCCAGCCTTAAACTCTTTGAATTAATTGCAACATGCTTCACCTATTGTTACACTTTGAATATCAATGGAACAAGGCAATAAGTCTAGGATTTTTTTAACCTTTCCACTGAAAATATTTTTCAATCATTTGGGTTGTGCTGTTGCCACTTTTTCAAAAGGTGCAGATGTTGAGATTCCTAAACTATTTAAAACATTTTTGGTGACTCATTTTGTATAATGTATAAATAGGCTATTCATAAATTCCAAGGCCAGATAATTGTCAGTGATGGAGAATCCACCGTGACCCTCGTAAATTCTTTCATTGATTAATTACCCTCACTGTTAAAACTTACACGTTATATCCAGTCTGATCTACTAAGGCCCTAGTGAGATATAAAGGGTTAAAAATGGTTAATAGATGTTATTACTCATGACTGCAACATGCTTATATTATAGCTAATTATAAGCACATCAGTAGAAGCTGATTACAAAGCTACTGACTGACCCATCAGATTCAAACAATTGATTAATCATTTATTAAAACATGAATTAACCCTTTATTATAAGCAGAGCTAGGTAGTGCCACCTATACTGAAGTCTGCCTGACACTTCCCATTATGAGACCTGATTTGATTGCTTATAACTTTCTGCCAAACTTTAACCATTTGGGCTGAAATTTTCCATGATGGGTGTCTGCTGCAGGTTAAATTTTAACTGAAAGTTTCAACTAAACAGTTCAGAGAATGAGATTAGGGGAAAAATACATTGTTTTGCTCAGGTAAAAAAAACAACCCAACACTCCTTTTTTGAGAGGCTCTATTAGCACCTTCATGCTCTGGAGCAAAGGTGCGAAATTTGGCGTGTCAGGCATGTGCTCATTACTGTGCCTGTGAAAAATCCTCACAGATTTGGCCAGCTTCTAAGCATCTGAAAAACCTCAGTTTGCAAGTGCTCAAGAGAGATTTGTTTTGGCAGCCAAATCCTCTGAAGGTGCTGTCTGCACTGGGCACGCTGCATCTCAGGGCCGGTGCAAGGATATTTTGTGCCTTAGGAGAAATTTTTACCTTGTACCTCCCTCCCCCTCCCCTTTTCCTGGAGCATTGCTTATTATAAACTTTTTAAAAAATGAATATTGCATAATTTTTAGCATTGTATTAGCATTTAGCATAGCATTGTTTATTAGACTTAATACACATTTGGCTTGAAAATTTATTTATTTTATTATTTAGTGTATATATAATGAATATAAATAAATATTTTGATAGTGTTGATATTGGTTTTTATTTTGCATAATAAGCAATATTTTGCAGCATTATTAATACCCAAATGTAATGAATGTGCATTGTAAGGAACGATAACATTTAAAAGGCTTGTGGATTAATATTTAAAATTTGGCAGCCAGCGGGGGCCGATTTTTAGCAGCAGCCATGCGGGTGCATGTGGGCGCCTTGTGTGTGGGGCGGCTTGCTCCCTACCCTCTCACCGACACGCAGGGAAGACCTGACAGCCTCACGTGGCTTTGTTTATAAGGGATGGGGATCACGCCCAACCAGTGACCTGGGGGGAAGGCTTGGGGGGGTTTAAGACCCTTTAAGTCTGACATTTCCTAACCATTGAGTGCTTGACTTTTTGCAGTCTTAATTATGCTCTCTGAATGTTGGCTTTTTTTATGTAATAAACATACGACAAACAATCCCCTGAAGTGAAAGGCCCCATTCTATGAGGTGTGTACATACATTTAATAAGACAGTCCTGGCCCAAAGAGCTCCCAGTCTAAGTAGCCAAACTAGATAAACAGCAGGAGAAAGGAAGTAGTGTTGCAATTTTTCCAGGTGGCGAGAGATTATGTTGTGCGACCTTGGAAAAACCTCTTCAAGTCTGTGGAAGAGCTGGGAATTGAAGGTCTCCTGTGTTCCACTTCACTGTCTTACCCACAAGACCGTCCTTTAAGAACAGCCTATGATTGTGTTTTTGTTTAAAATCCTTAAAGCTTGCAGGTGATCACCCTCTATATCAGTGATACTCCGACTGAGGCTCATAAGCTGCCAGTGAATCTTTAATGTGTCTCCTGCGGCTCTTTGCAGCGCACGGTATGAAAACATGGTGTGATTTAATTATTAACCAAATCAGGAGGCTTTTACTGCATTACTAATCAATGGCAGTTGATAAAATAATAATACTTTCTCCATCATTTTGCTGGGAGAATTATGAAATGTTAAAAATCCAAATATTTTCCCATGTATCAGTCGAGCAAGAGGTAGTTTGTCCGGTAGTTTGTCCGCATACTGTCTTTGGACTCTGCTGTGTTGCATTTGTAGTAAAGTATTGGGCAGGAACACCTGTCTCCTGGGAACAAGAGTGAGAGGGACATATGGCTACGGAAATTGCCTCCAGGTTGAAATGACGTTTAGAATTAGACCTAGAATTAGAGCCGAACCAGCCACCTTCTGATGAAAGACTTTTTGTCCATTTGCCACTTTATTTTCACTCTCTGCTCTCCCATTTCAAAAATTGCAAAGGATTCAGTCTTCAGGGTCTGATCTAATGGACTCAAAAACCTGTGAAATGCCCTGGTCTGCAGAGACAGCGTGTGAAAGCGAGAAGCGGAGAGTGAGAGAGCCGAAGAGCACCTGCCTAGGAAATAATGAAGCTGTCGGTCCCTGCCACAGATGGTACAAATCTTGACCCGGGACAGGTCCTGACTTTGTAACAAATGAAAGGAGGTGCCAGTATCTGGAAGGGAGTCGTTCCCATCTCACACATAAATGAATACCCAACAAAAAAGCTGCTCTGCCTTCATAATTAAACCAGGTCTAGATGAAAAAATTAGAACGTGGAGTTAGAGGTCTGGAAGCCGTGCCATTATTTTAGTCCAACAATACACCCACACTGCACCATGCAGCATTTGGTGGGAGAGGCTTTGATCAAGATTTGACTAGTGCAATGCTACGAAACCCTTTCCAAGGGATGTAAGTAGAGTGAGTGAGTTGGGAGAAGGATGCCCAGCCTGTTTTGGTCCCTAAGGCCCACCACTGGGCCCCCATCCTGCCCAGGGACTGCGGACAAGCATACACCCCCCCATTATAAATCCTTTAAACTCCTCTATGGAAATGTTATCACTTTAACTTCTTTACTGGGGTCTTCAGGAACTTCCTAAGGGTACAGCTACACTACCTGCCAGATCGGCCGTTAGTGCTTGATGTATCGGGGATTGATTTATTGCGTCTCATCTAGATGTGATAAATTGATCCCCCAAATTGACTCCTGTACTCCACCTCAGCGAGAGGAGTAAGCGGAATCAGCGGGGGAGCGGCCGCAGTCGACTTGCCACCGTGGGGACGGCCAGGTAAGTCAACCTAAGATACTGCGACTTCAGCTACGCTATTCATGTAGCTGAAGTTGAGTATCTTAGGTTGACACCCCCCCGCCCCCACAGTACAGCCCAGCTCTTAGGCATCTGCATCCTCTGTTGTCCCTGGGGGAGAACTGATTGGCAGGTGCCTTGAAATGGTGCCAGGCCACTCCAAGGTCCCATGAAGCTCGTGTGGAATTTCAAACTGACCCCACTGAGAGACTGAAATTTAGTTAAGGCTCCTGGACAGCAGGAGAGGCCCTGCCTTTCACACACTGACCCTGGAGGTGTAATGGCCCCTAGCCACCTTTGAACTCCTTCCTCCTCCAACCTGCCTGACCCACTTGTCCATGCTGATCCAGGAGGTCAGCATAGATCTTCTAGTTGCCCTCACTGAGACTTCTATTTTCAAGCCCCAATTCACCTGGGATCTTGGTCCTCACAGGACCCGCTCAGGAATTTGCCACCTGCCCAGCTGAGAAAGCTGCTGGCGGGATTGCGTTGTCTCCTCGTCGATCTCTTTCGACCCTGTTTCTCATGCACTGTCCAGTGTAAACAAATAGCTGTAAACAAATCTCCTGGCTGTTGGAAGCTTAAGAATGCATTGTCAGCAAAATGCGCACAACTCGGCAATGAGGGGGGACGTTTCCAGAGCCTGAAAGGTAGGATGCTTTGAGGAGCTTTCGCATTTCACACCCAGGCTTTTCCAAATGCAAGGATTAAGCCCAGACGTCTTGTAAGATGTGGGAGATCGATGGTCCATCCCCACAAAACTGCTGGGCTAAGGCCCTGGGGGGTGGATCGAGCAATGGAGACATTTATCCAACTGCTCACTGATTCCCTGTTCTGAAACTCTCTGCCTGACATGACCCCTTTCACTCCTCGTGCACCAAGGGCACTAAGTCAAGCCAGCACCCTTAGACCCAGGGCTAGCTTTTGCCCTCTCCTGTGACCTGACATCACAGGAATAGGTCCTTTATAGCGCTGCACAGCATGGCTGCTCCCCGGCTACTTGCTCTGAGTGACCAGGCACTGCTCTCTGTCCTCCATAGGGAGGTGTGCCCTTCTCCCTTTTCCCTCTCTCTGTTGATTTATTGGTACAGAGTGGGCAGTCACTGCAGGGTGAACTTTCTGTCTAGATTCAGCATAGCAACTAGCCCCACTGAGAACCATCCATCTGTTTTACTTCACTTAAAAAGGTTTAAAACCCCACAGTGAACTCAACTCCATGTGCAACTAATTGGTACAATTCTGTCATCAAAAGGTCAGTTCCTATGTCTGTCTTCAAACACTCTCGCTAGACAAGTTGGGCCTGAGTCTTCTTTCATTTACACTGGCGTAAACCCTAAGTAACTGTATCGAAGTACATGAAGTTATGTTGGTGTAAAATACACATGAAGGAAGAATCCGGCTCTTAATGTCTTTATTTAAATCAAGCATTTTGTGCAACCCAGATAGTTACAAAACCAAACAAATCGGTAGGAGAAAAGTGTTTGTCTGGCCCTCTGTTTATCATTTGGTAGAAGTGAGTTAGCATCTCCCACAGATGTAGATGAGATGAGCCATGATTGCAAAAGCCAAATATTTAGAAAGGGCATGACAGTGACAGATGATGATTGATAACTAGGGAAATGAGGGGTGTTAATTTTTTAAACCATTCATGTGTGGGAACTAACCAGGGAAAATGTCTTGCTCTCTCTGTGTATGTATGTGTATATATATTACATCTAATCCCACCCCACAAAAAAACCTAGGTTAGAAGAACATTAAGGTTGCAAAGTCAAATAGTCAAAAGTTAAAGTTGCACGTGCAACTGTAATTTGGCCCCATTGTATGTTCGCATTATGATTCTTTCTATTTCCCTCCCCACTTTTTCCTCTTTCAATAGCAAAATTAGAAAAGGAAAAAGGGGCAAAAAAGGTAGGAGAATATTTGACAATGGAACATTTGAAATAAACTGTTGCTTACCCATGAAACAAAAATGATTCAAAATGTCAAGCACCAGTTCTCTCTTCTCCCTTCTTAACCATCTCCTGTCCAAAATGCATGTGACTCTGCTGTGCTCTCACAACTAGAGGTGTGTCTAGGGTCATTCCAGACCACCTTAAATTCTCCAGTCTCTTGGGAATAAGTGGTTTTTCCATCTCGATAAAGATAAATCAAGAGTCTTTTGTGATGCTCTGTGTGTGTGTGTATAAGCGGTTTTTCCATCTCGATAAAGATAAATCAAGAGTCTTTTGTGATGCTGTGTGTGTGTGTATGTGTGCGTGTGCGTGTGTGTGTATATACAGAGTTGCATGTGTGCAATTATTCAGGGCCTGCTGCTACATACTTGCCATTTGGACTGTTGTATTTTGCTCAGACTATTGCTGACTTAACTGGTTCCTGAATATTACAGGTTTTGATTGACCACCTACCCGTGTGTCTTGCTTCAGTTTCCCCGTGTTTTGGGATTGCTGTTCGGGGTGCATCAGAGCATAAAACCTTTGTTCTAGGTCAGTGGTTCTCAACTGGTGGTCCATGGTGACTTTTTCGGTGGTCCACATGCATATTGTCCAAAGTCGGATAGTGTGAGCAGGCGCTGCCGTTAGGCTGTTTTACACCGTGCTCACAAGCACGCAGTGTGTCATCCATAGCATCATCCAGGACATGACCGTTTTGTGTTGCCAGTATCTTCCTTCTATGAAAATAAATACATTTCAAACCAAAATGTGTCTGCTCTTTTTTATCAGGTCTCAACAAAAATAAATAAATAAAAAAAGGAGGTGGTCCGTGAAATTTTTTTGATTGGCCTCGTGGTCCGTGGACTGAAATGAGTTGAGAACCACTGTTCTAGGTAGTCTGAGCCTGTCATAGATAATCATGTATCCTCTAACATGTATCCTCTGATAAATAATCTCTAGCTGTGAAGAAAAAACATGAATATGCCACTGCCGGTGGTTCTAGGACAGAGATATAGGAATAAAGTACTGTCTAAACCAGATGAGATGCATACGGACCTTGATGTGACTTCAGGGGTTGCTGTGAGTTCAGGGGGAGGGACAGTCCGAGGGATCTCTTTACTCCCTTGTTGATTGCGCTGAAATCTGGGGCCCACTGAGCCAGTGTTCTGAACAGCGATCGGAGGCTGTTGTGTCTCTTTCTGATTGTGTCAGGGCGAGATGACAGACAACTCGGGGCGACCGAGGAGCCAGAGGAACGATGATACACCTCGTGGCTGCCGATACATTATTCATCTGTAGCAAAACTGAAATTCCCTATCACCAACGGGACTGCTTTTATTAGGCCTCCAGCACACAGCAGCTGAGTGCTGCAGAGAGAGCGAGAGCAAGTTGCCATGTGCCGCCGCCAACACCCATACTCATAGGTTTGCCTAGACAGGGAATATAGGACTGTATAGGCCCTCCTTTCAAAATGCACCAAGTTCTGCTAGATGATGAGCACTCAATACATGCAAGATCATTGTATTACTAGATGGTGGGTTAGAGTATGACTGACTCCTGTCATAAGGGGCAGTGGTGAAACTGAACCGTCCCGGATTCCTGTGCTCCTGGGGGGAAGGGCATTGCAGCTGGCCTGGCAGGACACAGCACACTTCCCTCTTGTGATAGCTCAGTTCTGGGGAGCCAAAGCTTCACCTACTCCTTGCCCCCTTGGTCCTTGCTCATTGGGGTCGGGGATAAGGGAAATACCTGCGCTGTGGCACGTGCTCCTTCCCCACCCAATATCGTAATCTGGACCGACCACGAAGGGATGTCTGTGTCTTTCTTCCCCCTCCGCAGCCACGTAAGCAGAGTTGTTCCTCACCTCAAGGAATCATTGCAGGGGATCCAGAGCTGGTTCCTCCGCCTGGGAGCTGGTGGGAAAGGGGGCTGGGTTAAACGGGGTTGTACTTTTCATGCTCCTACACAAGCCCAGTAATAACAAGAAAAGGCACCTTGGGTCGGGGATCTAGGCAATTACTGAGCTTTCGCAGTTGGGGCTTTGTCTTCCCCTGAGGCGGCCACTGCACCTGAGCTCAGGTGTTTGTAAAGTGCTGGGCACGGTCAGTGTTTTGCGCAGGCGACATTTTAGGGTGCTGGAGGGAGCAGTGTTGGCTATTTATCTCCCCTCTAAGTCCAGGAGTTGTGGTGCTGTTGGGCTTGCTCCCTTTTTCAGATCAGATTTAAAAGCCCGGGCTCTGAGCGCTTGCGATTCCAGGACACGCTTGCCAAGGCCAGGGATACGTGCGCTGACATCCTGGCCACATTCCAGTTTGCATCTTGACACCCGGCCTCCCCTACCATCCCCCCTGCTGTTTCATTTGGACGTTACATTCATCCTTCCCTCGTCTTTCTCACCGCTTGCATGTTCAGCCGTGGTGACCCTTGTAGCCTTGTTCCAAAACTCCTGCTTGTACCCCTGGCTCTGGTGCAAATTGGTCTTTAAGTTCTGCTGATAGCCGATCCACGTACCAACTTTATGGCCTCCCCTGGGTCATCTTCCGGCTGTGATTATTGCGAGGGACATCTTGCCGATATAATGCTCAGGTCTTTGCCGGACACATCTGTACCCATGTCAGCGAGTCTCCCTCCACTTGTTGTCAAGCGGGAAAGCCACTGTAGGCCCTTCACAATCTCATTTTGTTACACTCATCTTCACTTCCCACCCTAAACTGAGAGGGAGTTGTGCTGAGGTACCAGAGTGATTATAAATACGACAGAGCTGCACCGTTGTGTCTGTTTTACTGGGCGTCTTGATCTCTGCATCCAGGTTTTAGGCACTCTAACTATATGTACAGTATTCTAATCCTCTCATTTGCCGCTTGTTTTTCCTATTCGATGTTCCCTCTGACCAGAGCGGTGGATATATACATGCGTGATTTGCATATGCTCCCAGTCTTCTCCCTCCAGTGCTGACAGTGCTTTTCCAGGCCAGACTTTCCCTTGCAACCCATGTAATTCTCCATCACATCGATTTTTAAACCAGCGTCTAGCAGCAATTAGAACTGAAAATCCCTGACTCACTTCTCTCGTCACTTCAGGCAACATGGCTGCTGAAGACAGAAGTGGTTATGAGAAACGCATGTTTTCCATTAAACTAGCTATGCTGTACCACACAATGGCTTCAGCGTCTCTGTTGAAGTCAAAATGCAAGATTTTAAAGGAATCCAGCATCTTTAGAATGAGCTGCCACTTAGAACAGCAGGGATAGCACTCATCTCCCGCTGCTCCAGAAGGCGCATTCTCTTGTCACGTTAGCAAAAGGACAGGAGATTCTCCATTGGCAGTAGAGTAGCTATGACACACACACCCCTGAGCAGTGCAGATTCCATCTTGAGCGGTGATACACCCATCTACACCAGCTGATCCATTCTGATATTATTGGTTGTGCACATAGTATTTTCATGTCTTTGTTTCCATCTGTCGCTGGCACTTCTTTTGAACAATATTTGCAATATCTTAATCTGTTTGTAAGAACATAAAAATGGTCATACTGGGTCAGACCAATGGTCCATCTAGCTCAGTATCCTGCCTCCCAACAGTGGCCAATGCCAGATGCTTCAAAGGTAATGAACAGAACGGGGCGATCAAGTGATCAAATAACTGCAACTGATCGTGCCACTCATGAACCTCTAGGGTACACAACCAGGCAGTCGAAGGTGCAGAAGGGGAAGTGCTGTCAGAAGCTGAGATTTAACATCACCTCAAACCTGCCATTACTGTTCTCAGCTTCACTGCTTTTAAGAATAATCGGGAGGTTTTGGGTGACAGAGGATTTTAGGGGCTGTGGATCTGATATTATGAGGAGCCAGATATGCTCCATTCCTGCTGAAAGCAGCAGGAGGACAGCCCCCGCTTGCAGGAGAAAGGCCTGTGAAAGGAAAGATGGTTTTGTGCGCGTCACTGGACAGAGACTCAGAAGAGTTGGGAGGAGTCTATTCGCTGTTCTGCCACAGACTTCCTGTGTAACCTTGAGTGAGTTATTTAATCTCTCAATGCCCGTGGTCCCCAAAGCTGTAAAATATGGACAATAGCACTTCCTTTCTCCCATCCTATGTCTTTAAACTCCTTGGGATAGGGTCTGTCTCTGTGTATTGCCTAAATCTACTAATCCTGGCTGGGACTTCTATGTGCTATCATAACACAAGTGTGTGTGTTTAAACAACACTCATTGGCTTGCTCTGATCCTAGCCGTGTGCAATCTGTTTAGCAGCCCCAATAACCCTGCACAACAGGAAATGGAAAAAAGACGAATGTATCCACTTTATACTAGTCAGCATACAATAGCAACAGATGCCTCAGAACAAACAGTTGTATGGGGACTGGCTGATGTTGTTTTTGTTAACGCCCTTTGGCTGTGATTTGGGACACCTTTTCTGTCCAGCCAGTCATTAATCTCCTGGGGAATGGTCAACCCTTGGTGCTTATTGCTTCTCTAACATAGGTGGCTTCCTCTGAGAGGGGACTGAATTGAAGCAGAATGCTGAACAAACAATTGAGGTTTCTAAATGAACATCTCCCAGATAACAGTAGTCAGAGAATTCTTATGATCTCTGCCACTGAAAACTGATGTTCACTTAGGAGTCCCTATCTTAGAGTATTATTATTTAAGTTAATCTCCATTGAAGAGAAGCAGATCTTGGTTTACTGGGGTTTTTTTTCTTTTGGAATAATTGTACACAATACAAGGTTTGGAATCCTTCCATTTCTGCCCTTTGTCAAGGATTACAAGTTTACAGAAACCTCCCCTAATTAAGAAGATGTCCAATTTCCAAAGCAGTTTTGGTGGGTGTTTAGTTTAAAGAAACAGTATGCAGCACTTTTAACATAATTTTTAATTCTCTCTGTCAATTAGAATCCAGTGACAAAAATAAACACATTTGTTATATTTGTAGAGAATCCCGATTTCTCCTTAACATCCATAGATATCTTGGTTTATTACAGATGATCTTTGCTTTTTCTGGATGCCTACTGGGAGGTGCTCCAACCTTTAATCAATGAAGTGGATTGTAAAACCAGGGGAAATTGTGGGGGAATCCAAAAGCACTTTGATTTCAAGAAAGTTTTGTAAACTGAAGGTCCTAAAATCAGAGTTGCCTTGTATATGGCTACCCATGACAATGGGCTGCTGGCATTGCTGTGCACTAGCTGATGAATATGGAAGCGCTGTAAGAAATCCTACAATTGTAGATGCAGAACACACCAAATGCTGCCACTTTCTCACAAAGTAGTGAGAGGAAGTCTGAGTTGGGGGTACAGAAGAGACCAAAAAATGACCCCAGGGCTGGAAAATATCTTACAATGAGAGACTTAAAGGCTTCAATCTGTTTAGCTTATGAAAAAGCAGATCAAGCAGTGATTTGATTAGTGTATAGGAAGTTTCTGATATTTTCTCCCTATCAAGGGAAAGGTCTCTTCAATCTAGTGCAGAGGTCCCCAAACTTTTGAGGGTCAAGCCCATCCTTATTCCTGTCCACACCCCCTCCTTACCCCTGAGCCAGGGCCAGGAGAGGGGCCATGGCTGGGCTGTGGACACACACGGACAGGAGTAAGGGCTGCAGCCAGGGTCTGGGCCTGGGGGTGGGGCCGGGAGCGGAGGAGCCACAGCTGGACTGCGGTGGGGGGCCGCCAGCCAGGTGCGGCTCCACTCCCAGCCTTGCCCCCAGCCCCGCCCTGGGCCAGGAATGGAGCCACAGCTAGTGCCGAGGCTGGGGCGGGGCCAGGCGCATGCGGGGCCGGGAGCCGGGGACGTGACTGGGGACCGGGCGGAGCAGAGCTGGGGGTGGGGAGGGGCTGGGTGCCTCTCCCGCCCCGCTCCCCTGGGGGACTGCACCAGGTCGTGCTGTGCCTCCTGGAGGCCCCCCCCCATTTCCCAACAGGAGCATGCCCCACACTTTAGGGACCTCTGATCTAGTGGAAACAAGCAGAACAGGAACCAGTGGTTGGACGTTAAAGCCAGACAAATGCAAATGAGAAATCTGGTGCAAATTTTTAACTGCGAGAGTGATTCACCATTGAAACAAACGAGCCAGGGAAGTGGTGGATTCTCCATCTCCTGAGGTCTTCAGGACTGGATGTCTCTCTGGAAGACACGCTTTTGTCAGGCACACGTTACTGGGCTCAGTGCAGAGGTAACTGGATAAAATGCTCTGGCCTGTGATGCGTGGAAAGCCAGACTAGATCATAATGGTCCCTTCTGGCCTTAAAATCTCTGAATTTCTCTGAAAACTTGACCTTCAGAATAAACATTTGAGAGAAGTTGCTCATGTTTTTGAACAGAAAAGTTAAATCTTCAGGGATTGTTTCCTCTGTATTTCTGATCCAGGTTAAAATCAGTCACTGAAGAGATGCACCAAAAATGTTCTTGTGTAAGTCTAAATATTTGGCAGTACTGGGTATCTTGAGAGAGCATCTTTGCACCTGACTCTCATCCTGCTTTCTATGGTGACCGGGTAGAATGGGTTAAGTGGGGAATGTCTGAGTGACCTAAACACCAGGCTTGCAAAACTTAGAATCTTTGCAACAATTGATTGCTCTCCCAACCATGTTAGCTCAGCCCTTCGTCCTTCCAAACAAGACATATTGGGCTGGACTGTGGCCTATTCTGTGCCCTTCTTTTACTGCTCTACTGGCACAAAAGTGCCCTAAACTAAGAGATGAAGATTTCCCTGGTGTGGTGAAATCCCTGGCTGGCATAGTCATCCCCCTGTCACCCATTTTGACCTCCCAAGCACAAGGGACACATCAAGGGAAAGCCCTTTAGCCTCATTGGGACTGGAGCAGGAATTGCTATCGTACACCAGTGTAATTTAGAGCAGCCTCAAAGCAGCTCTAAGTTACACCAGGGACTGAACCAGTTCAAGCAGCCCCTCGGAGCAGGGAAGGCAAGAGTGGCATACAGGCCTCTCCATTCTTCTCTGCTGCCCCGCTGTGCTAGACAGAGCTCTGCTGCAGCTCAGGATCTAGCCCGGAGGTGGGCAACCTGCAGCCCATGGGCCGCATGTGGCCCATCAGGGGTAATCGGATTGCGGGCCGTGAGACATTTTGCTGATGTTAATCATCCAATGGCACGACTCCCTGCAGTTCCCAATGGCCGCGGTTCGCTGTTCCTGGCCAATGGGAGCTGCTGGAAGCGGCGACCAGCATGACCCCGTGGCCTGTTGCTTCCCGCTGCTCCCATTGGCTGGGAATGGCGAACCACGGCCACTGGGAGCTGTGGGGGACCGTGCCTGCAGATGGTCAACGTCAACAAAATGTCTCACGGCCCGCATTCAGATTACCCTGATGTAACCCATTGTGCTGTCCATGTTTGTTGTGTGCATATCAGGAAAAAAAGATCCATGATCCTCTATGCTCAGCATGTCTATTAGAGATCCCATGGCAATCTTACCCAGAGTAAGAGTTTGCAGGGCATGCTTATCCAGAAATTGTCTTTCCCCACCCTGTGTACATTGCTGTCCTCACCCCAGAGGTGGCTGCATTGCAAACAGCTCTGATGAAAAATGGTTTGGGATCTTTGTCTCTAAAATGTTAAGTGTCTAGAACTGTGGCACTTTTCTGGGTTCTCCTAACTTTGATTCTGGTCAGCAAAGAAAGCAGCTGTTTAGTGCAGGGGTCCTCAAACTTCTTTGCACTGTGACCCTATTCTGACAACAAAAATTACTACACGACCCCAGGAGGGGGTACCAAAGCCTGAGTCCACTCGACCCCTGCCCGCCACCCTGGGCAGTGGGAGGGGCAAAACCCAGGGGCTTCAGCCCCACCCTTGGACTTTGGCCTCAAGTGCTGGGGCTCGGACTTTGGCTTCCGTCCCGGACCCCAGAAAGTCTAAAGCCAGCCCTGGGGACCCCATGAAAATGGGTCCTTAGCTAGTGGTGGACTCTTTTGCTGGACATTTCCAAAGCCAGTCAAACACAGATCGCTGTGCAGATAATAGTGGAGTCCTCTTTGAAGCTTGGTTCCACGTGCCTTGGCTATCAAACCTCTGTAGACAACAAGGGCACAGTCCTTTCCTCTCAGCTAAAATGATATGCCTGGCGGGAAAATGCACCTTTCCAAGGCTGGGAATGATAGAGCAGCTCAGAAAAAGCAAATGCAAAGAGGATCTACCTTAACCCATCGTGGTCCTGATTCCAGAAATGTCCTGACCAGACCAGGCCAGAGACATCACCGCCCTTACTGGCTCGGGCTAAATCCCAAACACATTTTAGCACTTTGTCTTACCTACCTTCTGTGTCCTTTTCCTTCCTTACCTTATTTCTTCTCTCTCCTCTTCCCCTCTGTCTAATCAGAGTTTTGTGTAGCCAACCAAGCTTGTATATTTTGCGACTGTATTGGAAGCCTGTGACCAGAGAGGCACCTAAAAGCCATGTCCTCAAGGTACAAGTTTGCCAGGCCTTGGAACGGCTGATCCGACTGTGGGCTGGGCCTGTGTTTCTCCAGCTGCGAGGTTGCGAGAGTGCCAGAGACAGAAGCTGCATTCTCTTTTTGCTGTTCATTTCCCCATTGTGTGGGGGTGTCTCGTTTTGTCGTTTCTTTTCCCCCCAAAGGACAGTTATCACTATCTTTAATGCCATCGAAAAGATTGTCAAACAAGGGTTTTCCTCTTATAAATACTCCTCTACAGCTAAAGGGCAAGATCAAGGGTTATTAAAATGAAAGCCATATTTAATATTTTTTTCAAATGCTTTAATTGTTTTTCCTTGTCTGTATCTTTAATTAAAGACTAAAAAGATGTTTCATGGTCGTTTACCATGGTACTAAACAGGGAAGAGCTTTAGACCAAACCTCGACTCCTGTTTAAAACTGTTGAATGCTGGACAGCTTCAAGGTCATGGTCTTTGGACCCATGTATTCCATCAAAATTAATACAAGTGTCTGTTTGTTCTGTGTTTGTACAGCAGCTAGCACAATGGGATTCCTGGTCCATGACTGGAGGTCCCTGGTGCTGCGGTAGTAAAAATAATTAATAGCTCATTAGCTTCAGTGGCACTACTCTCATGTGCTCTGGCTGAAGAGCTGGCGTTTCTTGAATTCTTGCCCTAAACTGTTGTGCAGCGTTGCTGTGTGGTGTTAAACAATCACTATGCTCAGCCCCGGTGGTGGCTGCATTTTGTTGGTGGGGAAAATGATTTCTCTCCAGGGTTCGTTTTCTATTTGAGATCCTTTGGCATATCAGTTTCTCTGCAAAATCATTTCAATAATAAATCTGTTAATTTTTTAATAAATACTTAATGCTAAGAAAGATCTCAAGCCTCCTTAAGGAAGTATGCAGACAACTGGGCCAGGTCCTCCTTTAACGTGAAATTCCCTGCTCTTCCTCCACAACGCTGCAGGCAAGAAGAGAATGCTTTGGTTATTCTGAGCATCTGTGCATTTGACCCAGTTATTGTGCTATACTATCTGTCAGTTGACAGCAGCATGTAATTCAGAGATGCCTGATGCTGGAAGCTAATTATCTCTTCCTCTGTTACCCAACTTTGAGTTAAAAAAAATGAAAATGATTTATTGACGAATGTATTTCACTTGCATGGCAGTGGTTTTAATCTCTGGCATAATCAGATCAGTTCTGCCCACAATTAGATACTGAATTTAAAACATTACAAACCTTATACTTTTCTTTTTTTTAAGGGATGTGTAGTAATTATAGCAACAGCGGCATGTAATTAAAGAAACATTCAATTTGCAGAGAGATCCGGTAAGTTGTTCTCATTTCAAATTCAGGGAGAGGAATTAAACCTTTTCTGAGCTGGTTTAGCTCCGGCATAGCTCCACTGAAGTAAATGGAGTTCTGTCGATTAACACCAGATGAAGATCTACCCATAATTATTTCCTGAGAATACAATCCTGAAAGCCTTCCACATATGGAGCTGTTGTTGATTTGAATGGAATTTCCACAGGATTTGGCCGTATCCTGATCAGAAAGCTCTGTATCCATCCATAGCCCTCACCCACAGATGTTACAGGTCAGGGTGGTCTCAACCCTGACGGATCCCTACAATGTGGGGTGCAACATCGGGTGGTGTTTGGTAGGGCATGAGTAGATGGCTGGCTCTTTGCTGTGATCAACACAGAACCTGTCTAGCATTCGAGAGCACTCTGTCACCCGTACCCTCTTTCAGATCAGATATAAATAAGGTCCTACCAAATTCACGCTGCATTGGTCACGGTGCATTCACATTTTGGTCAATTTCACGGTCATAGGATTTTAAAAATCATAAATTTCATGGTTTCAGCTATTTAAATCTGAAATTTCACAGTGTTGTCATTGTAGGGGGTCCTGTCCCAAAAAGGAGCTGTGTGGTGGGGGGGTCGCTCGATTATTATGGGGGGGGGGCTGCGGTACTGCTCCTCCAGAGCTGGGCAGCAGCAGCGCAGAAATAAGGATGGCATGATGTGGTATTGCCACCCTTCTGTGCTGCTGCTGGTGGGGCGCTGGGTGCCCAGCTACCAGCCACTGGTCTCCAGCCACCCAGCGCTGAAGGCGGCGCAGGAGTCAGGGTGGTAATACCGCAAACCCTTAAAATAACCTTGTGACCCCCCTGAAACTCCCTTTTGGGTCAGGACCCCCAATGTGAGATACGCTGGTCTCCCCTCCAAACTCTGTATAGTATAGCGCAGGGGTTCTCAAACTGCGGTTCGGGACTGTAGCGGGGGCGCCACTGGGGCTCGTCCCTCTGCGGGGCGGTTGGGCACCACACTGCCTCGCTACACACCCCTCAGCCGGGTTGGGGAATACCCGGGCCTGGGGCTCAAGTGCTCAGCCTGGCCTGAGCGGCACCAGTTCAGCACGCCCTAGCCCTGAAGCAGGGCGGGCAACACACACAGGTAAAGTCAGGGGCTCAGACCCTCAAGCAGGGGCTGAGCAGTACCAGACAGCGAGGAATGATGGCGGGCTGAGGGGGAGACTGCCACCCACGGTTAAGGGTGGCAGGGGGGAACGCAGGCCCACCCGCTCCACTGTGTCCCGGCCC
The DNA here is from genome assembly GCA_007922305.1 of Dermatemys mawii. Taxonomy (NCBI): domain Eukaryota; kingdom Metazoa; phylum Chordata; order Testudines; family Dermatemydidae; genus Dermatemys; species Dermatemys mawii. The sequence continues at coordinate 463,807 of ML677391.1, read as the reverse complement.
GGGGCCCTAGCAGCGGTAACAGACCTGCTGCAGTCAGTGGGGATCCGGACCGCAACACACTGACATAGGTTCAGACTCATTCCCCGGGCCACTTCCTAACTCCCCGTCAAAGGGCATCTGGTTAGACGCGGTGACTTCCATGGGCTCCTCCGAGTTGCTGTCTGGGGGCAGAGGCGGCAGCTCCTCGGGGTATCATGGACTGGGTAGGCTCGGTCCCTCTTCCTCCGGGTAGCGGGCGCAGGGCAGACGGGGAAGCTCCTCGGGGTAGCCTGGACTGGGTAGGCTCGGTCCCTCTTCCTCCGGGTAGCGGGCGCAGGGCAGGCTCGGCCAGTTCCCGGGCTCAGGCTGGGTCACGGAGGCTTCCCGTTCAGGAGCTCTGGTCGTGGCCTCCGGCCCCTCCAGTGGCTTCCTCCTAAGTGAGCTCTGGGGCCGAGCTTTTATACTTCCGGGTCGGCTGGCTGACCTCTGTGGGGTGGGTGCAGGTTTCTCCAGCTCCACCTCCTTTGGCCTCTGGGGAAGCTCGTCCCTCTGCGGGGCGGTTGGGCACCACACCGTCTCACTACAGGGACCCCTCAGGGTGTCGTGAGCTGTCAGCCTCCACCCCAACCCCTGCTTTGCTGCCAGCATTTATAATGGTGTTAAATATATAAAAATGTGTTTTTCATTTATAAGGAGTCGCACCCAGAGGCTTGCTGTGTGAAAGGAGTCACCATTACAAAAGTTTGAGAACCACGGGTATAGGGTAAAAGCACACACCAAACCTGATTTCATGGTAGGAGACCAGATTTCACGGTCCGTGTCGTGTTTTTCATGGCCGTGAATTTGGTAGGGCCCTAGACCTCAATCTTGGAGTCCTGATCACTGGTCGTTAAAACTCCCATGTCCTTTTTCATAAGTGTGGGGGTGTTTGGCTGAGTTCCAGTTAGGATAATTACGGTGAATGCTGTTAGGCTACTGACATTAACTATTGCTAGCAGTTAAATTTACCCATGGTATTTGTGATGATGTCCATTGTTCTGGGCAATAATGCGGATACCAGGCAGCAGTAAATGTCAAGATCTTAATGACGGCACCTTCTGCTGACCTACATTCCATCCACACTTCCAGTTGCAGAAAGTATTTTTTGTTTAGCAAACCTATTTTAAAATACCCTGAGTGCTGGGTTGTACCCAAGAAGCAACTCTACTTAAGTGCTGGGTGAAATGATTCCTACGCAGAGAATGGTACAGGGAGTTAAGGTTTATAAGGTGCTGTGGGACCCATCAGGAAAAAAAAATACTGCACAAACAAAATGTATTAAAATCATTTAAAGTTCTTCCAAAATACAAGATTTTCAAGCTTAAAAGTAAGCTCCCAGTGGTCTGATCTTTTTTTTGGTGAAATTGATCATAAAATTCCCATTGCTTGCAGTGAAAGCAGGGTTAAATCTCTCTCTCTCTCTCTCAATCTTTACAAGATGTGGCCATCTGGCTTTGCAGAGATTCATGCAATTCCTCTCTTTGGGCTTCAGTTCATGTGGGTTGTTTCCCCCCAGCTCTGTTTTGGGTTTGAAGAAACCTGAAACCTCACAGTGGAATTCAGAGGAAACCACAGAGGTACCCTTGATTTTAGGTTGAAAACACACATTTCACTTGATCTCCCTATAAGATCCTAAGCCATGCTCAGACTTCCTCAAAAGGTCCAAGAATCACTAAGGAGCTTCCATCAAACCTGTTCTGAAGCTTGAGTGTGTAGTTTGAGAGGAAGGATAGCCTTATGGGTAAAGCACTGTGCTGGGATTCAGGAGACTTGGGTTTAATTCCTAGTGTTGCAATAGACTCCCTGTGTGATCTTGGACAAATTGCTTTGTTTTTCTCTTCCTTATTTCCCCATCTGTAAATAATGTGGATGATAAACCTTTTCTCTCACCTTCAGCCTGACTTTTCTATATAGACTATGTGTCTTGGTTAGGCTCTCTAAGTGCCACCATATTATGAATAAGTAACCTAAAGCCAACCATGTTTTCAGTGACTTTGATTTCTCCTGTGAACATTTTTCACTTCTCTAGTTCTTAAAGCTGAATTTTGCCCAGAGGAATGTGAAAGATGCCTTCCACTGGGAAAAAATACAGTTATAAGATCAGTAATAATACATAGCTTTTATGTAGTGCTTTTCATCTGTAGATCTCAAATTGCTTTACAAAGGAGGTCAGTGTCATCCCCATTCTACAGATGGGGAAATTGAGGCATGAGACGGTGAAGTGACTTGCACAAAGTCACCCAGCAGGCTAATGGCAGAGCCAGGAAAGAAGTCATGGGCAGCTCTGTGTACATTTAGGGGATAGAATTTGACCCTTGGGTTTGCTAAACAAACTCCTACTAACTTAAGGCTAAATGATGACCCTCAGTGATCCTTTTTTTCTATTATTCTCACTTATCTGCGTGGGTTAAAGTGTTTTTTGCCTTGTCTGTGACCCCATGCAACCCCTTTATTCCACCCTCACTTTAAGCGCCGCCAACATATCTGTAGAAAGAAACCTGAGTGGTGCAATCACAGGGTGTCTTTTTAAATGTTGAATCTAACTTAATTACATGTTGGCTTCTACTGCTCCCACCTTAATTATAACTATTTAAAGAGAATGTTGTGAAAACGAGAGCTCAATACCGTTTTACAGATCCCCGTCGAACACTGACTCATTATGCTAAGTGGCACTTAATCTTTTGATCTTCCGAGGACAAGTAGACACACATGCTAGATTTACAGAATTGCCCTGGGGTATTCTCATTGAAAGGAAGCCTTGAGTGACACAAAAATCAAGGGGTAGGTGGGGATATTCCCAGCAACAACAGATCTGTTTCTATTGGGGTCAACCACCCTTGATACTTTTGTTAAATTCTAGGGGAAGTAGAGAGGATTAATAGATTTCTGTCTTCATACTCTGCCATATACAAGAGAAAGTGATTGCATGCCTGTGACGCTCTGTACCTTGGGGGAACACCCTGTACCCTCATGTTCATCCTTATATTATGATTGTGTGGTATCTAATGCAAAGTTTGTTATGTCGGGTGTCTTCAGAAGGCTCATGATGCACTGAGGATTGTTTGTTACAGTAATGTTATAGGTTGTAATTTCATGTACATAGTTATGCGGCTGAAAATGTGTCCTCATGACTTAAAACAAGCCCAGGCAAAACTCTCCAGGAGTAGAGGAGCAGTTTACACCTCATCAGGGCACTTATGGGACAAACCCAGCCCAGCCTCACAGGAACAAAGAACACTGGCCTAGGCAGCAGCAAAGGATCTTTTGGACTCTCGAGTGAGTCACTCCACTTCCCTTGGTCAGTTGGGGACTGTGATGAGGTAATGCTCATCTGACTCTGAAGGTGGGGGCAAAGCCAAGAGGGAAGAAAGAACATGATAAAAGGGAGACACGTTTGCCATGCTCTTCCTCTCTCTTCCACCTCCATCTAGAGATGCCACCAAGCGACTGAAGTGCTGATCAAAGGGGAGGGCCTGGCTGAAGAGCAACCAGCAAGCCTGTGGTGAAAAGCAGCTAAGTTTGTAAGGGCATTGAAAGTGTTAAGATCAGTTTAGAATGTGTTTTGCTTTTATTTAATTTGACCAAATCCGACTTGTGCTTTGACGTATAATCACTTACAATCTATTTTTGTAGTTAATAAATTTATTTGTTTGTTCTACCTGAAGCAGTGCATTTGGTTTGAAGTGTGTCAGAGACTCTTCTGGGGATAACAAGCCTGCTACATATTAATTTCTTTGTTGAATTGACAAACTCATATAAGCTTGCAGTGTCCAGTGAGCATAACTGGACACTGCAGGATGGAGGTTCCTAGGGTTGTGTCTGGGACCAGAGATATCGGCTGGTGTCATTCAGTTGGACAATCCAAGCAGTTTACGTGCCAGAGGCTGTGTGTGAACAGCTCAGGAGTGGGGATTCTCATAGCAAAGCAAGGTAAAGCTGGCTCCCAGAGTCAAGAATTAGAGTGACCTAACAGATCACCAGTCCGGATAACACCAAAGGGGAACGTCACAGAGGTGTCATCTAAATTTTCCATGGATAATTTTGATTTTTTTCCCATCCAAAACACATGCCCAAAAATCCTAGACAAAAGCCCAAAATATTGAGATTCAGAAATTCTGCCACACCGCCCCATGGTCTTTGTAATTTAGGTGCCTCTTCCTCCCATTCTCCTCTACAGGATGGCCTATCTGGTTGAACTACATCTCCCATGATGCAGCACAGCCTACACACTTGGAAAGGGAACATGGTGCATCATGGGAGATGGAATCTGACTGGGAAGCGCACCCCATGCAGGAGAATGGTGACATGAGGCAATCAAATTACAACTGCTGTAAGGCACTGGGGTAGCATTGCCAAACTGAAATATTTAGGGTTTGGGGATGTTCTGTTTTTGACTGAAACATTGTAATTTTTCACAGAAAGAGAGAGGCAAAGGCAAGACAACAGGGGTGAGGCTGGACTTTGCAGACAGGGAGAGGAGGAGTAGATTCCCTCTTGGGGTGACACAATGGGCTGTTGAAAAACTTCTTGTGTGATGATAATTTACAGTTTATTTTCCCAACCAGCTATTTAACGTTGTTCTCTGGTTTCTAGTGTATTATTGTTCCTGCCAAATTTCTGGGTTTTTCCTTTAAAGTTGAACCTTAAGATGATCTCCATTGTGCCAGTTTGCCACTGCCTCTCCTCACAGACCATCCCTCCACCACTGATCTCAGAATCTAAGGAGACAAGAGAGCCAAAGTGATGAAACGTACCCAAAGTCACACAGCAAATCAGTGGCAGAGCTGGCACTAGATCCCTGGTCTCCAGACTCCCACATCTGCAGCTTATCCACTGGATCACACACCCTCTCCTGGTGGTAGCTAGATAGTATTCCCATTGAGCAAAGGAAGAACGTGAGGCACAGAGATTAGGTAACTTGCTTAAGGTCCGGTATGGCAAGTCAGTGTCAGAAGTGGGCACAACACCAGAGGCCTGACTTCTACTTCCCTGCTCTAAGCACCAGACATACAGCATAACTCAACCCTCAAAGCTGGGTTATCTCTGTCTTGGCCACAATAAATTCCTTTTTATTCAAACAATAAAAGGGATTATTGTGACAAGAAAATCTACTTGTTGTATGTTAAGGAAAGTGTATTTATGCACCAAGAATACTGGATAATGATTCCAAGAACAACGCATCCCCGTGTAAAGAGTCGCCATGGGATAACACTGAGATCTCTCCTTGACTGGGCTAACAAATGCTCAAATGATCACTCAGAGAGATTTTTGAAATACACCGCTGTGTATTCTTATCAGTTCCATCCTCTCTGCCTACTGCTAGACTTTTGCACGCTCTTCTGCTGGCCAGGAGCACATCTTCCTTCTCCTTTGTTCAGTAATCAAGTTTTAGATCCCCCATACTGGGTTTCTGAAATACAAGACATTTCTTTAGAGCTATCTTTGCAGTAGGAAAAGGTTCCAGGTGGTCTTCAGGCTGCTGCTTCAAGCTGTCTAAATGGGGTGAGACCACAAGTACACACACCACCAATCCTCTAATCTGCACTGGCTGCAATTCAGCAAGTGGCTCATAGCCTTTAAAAGTTGGGGCAGTAGCCCCCATATAATCTCTATGGTGGCACTTGGAATGTGAATTCAGATCTGAGAAGCTCATCGCATAGCTATGGATGGCAGGGAAAGACATTCAGAGGAGCGTGAAGGCGGAGAGGACTGATTCACGAGGAAAGATTTAAAAAAACAGGCAATATACAGCTTGGCTGAGTGGTGATTAAAGTGGGAGGCACGTTACAAGTGACAGCAGGATGTTTAATATCCAAGGATGGAGAGGAATTCTGAGTGCGTTACAAGAAGGTTATAAATAGGAGTAACAGGATGAAATGCAGGAAAGGGAGATTCAGGCTGCGTAAGTGGAAATTCTAGCTGAACACTTTCAACAGCTTCTCCCTAGTTCCAGTTGGTACTAGGTTTTGGAACAGAGTAGTGGGTCTGGTGGTCTATTGTCTTCTGTGGTTATTTACTGGTCCCCCCAGCTGTGTTTGGGATGGAAGGCAGGTGGCATTCAAGGAGCCATTTCCTACTTTGCCTATGGCTGCAAAAGCGTATCTGCATGACAGGTGGATGGAGGTGGGAGGGAGAATCTTGGACTATGCAACTTCCTCTCCTTTCTGTTTCTCTTTTCTGCCGCGCATCCCCCTCAAGACTAGTTTACACTTTTGTCTCCACAGGCTGGGAAGAACTGAGTTAATATACCCAGGGGAAAATAACTTCAACCTGGCCTAGACACAGTGTAGGAGAAATTGTACCAGGGCAGTGGGGGACTAGACGACCTAGAGATGGAAGAGATGTACTAACTTCTATTCATGTGGCAGAAACAAATTAAAAAGCAAACCAAAGAGAGTCAGTTTAATGCAAATGAAGTAGGAGCTGCATCTTGGTACTTCATCTAAATGGAATGAACATTGGTCTCCAGTAAGGCAGATATCTGCCGACCTCTTGGGTTGTAAACTTGGGGGTTTTGCTACTGATTTTTCCCTTTTTGAAAATCATTTCCTAACCTACTTTCTCTCATTAGATTTGCCTCAATAAAGGATTTGCCTTCTCATGTTTTATTTCAACAAAAGTGTGACATGGAGACTTTCAAAGGCTCTGTCAAGTATTTCACCAGGGGTATGTGCTACAATGTCAGTGCATCTCCCACTCTAAGTTCTCTTCTCTAAGACCCCCAAGAAGCAAAAGGCATAAAAATTAATCCTCTAGGTATGTATATTTGTAACAGTAATAAAATAACAATAAAGCCATTGTGGGAGTCATCTGGTAGTGGTGTTACATATAATCTTCCAAATTCTTATTCAGTCATTGAAGTACCCTACTGTTAGCAGATTCTTTGACGGAGCTGTTACAAACAGCAGGGAAGTTTGCTCTCTGCTCTAATTCCTCTCATCAGTGTCATTTAATGGGGCAGAATTGCTTCATGGGAAGCAAACGTTTGTGTGGGGGCAGAGATTTTGGAAAGAGGCCTTGTCTTCTGGGCCATGCCATGCTGTGTCAGGAATGAAGAACACGTTGTCAAGAGTACAGTTTACTTCACAACATGTTTTTAAAGGGGAACGCTTTTATTTGAAGGCCTACGGGGTGTTCTGTAGTGGGAAGCTTTGTGATATAACAAGCTGTTTTTAATGCATTTGAAAATGACTAAAACCTGAGAGAATTGATTGCTTTTGAAAGGTGCCAAACTGAAAGACCCACCCCAGCCCCCTGAGGCTGGAGATCTGTGTAGCCGTGGGTGGAGTCGGGCAAGCTTCACCAATCCTACAAGCAGTAAGAGGGTAGCCTAGGTTATGTCTTCACTGCAAAAAAACAAAAAAACAAAACCCAACAACCCACAGCAGCGCATCTCAGAGCTTGGGCCTACAGGCTTGGGGGTTTCATTACAGTGCTAAAAATAGCAACATCTACATTCCCGCTTGGGCTCCAAGACCTGCTCCTTTGCCGAGTTTGGTCCACAGAGGCTATGACTCTTCTAGCGCTCCCACCTAGGGAGCTTGCTCTTCTAGCTCAAACGTTAGCTGCTCATGTTTGTAGCTCTCCTGGGCCTGAGTTCAATCACCAAGATGGTGGCTGTTATCCAGGCCCATTTGATTCTTGGCCTGGCTACTGATATGGGGCCAGGGCTAGTGATGAGTTTCTGCTATGCACACTTATCTAAGAGGAACCGGACAGAATGCTATCTTGTTTCTCATAACCAGCCCCAGCGTGATGAGATAATTTGCTGGATTTGAACCGGCCACAGCCTCTGTAGTCCATTAGCTGCCCCTTAAGCTATCTTGACCTCCTGTATTTTGGCATTTTGAACCTTAGTGCCGGGAAGTGAGGAATTACAATTTGGCTCATCTGCATTGTAAATCTTTTGGCAATCTACTATAATCAGCACATTCTGATTCACAGCACTGCTTTGTGCTTTAAGGGTACATCAGGACTAGGAGAGCGGAGGCCAAAGGAACACTTATTTATAATCTACAGAGACTGAGGAATAGGCGAGGAATTAGCAGACGTGCGGTTTATTGGGAGGATACATTTTGCTGTAGATTCAGGGGCGATCAGTCTGTGTTTCATAGACACCCACCCTTATAATATCTAGAAAACTAATTTCAGGCTGAGAGATTCCCTTTTTAACCTTGCTCCATTTTAAGAAAACTGTCACCCGGGATTGCCAATGGCTGTGACACCATTTCAGCAAGAGAACGGTGGTAATAAAAGGTGCACCTGCAACACCAGAAGCAACAGTCAGATAATTTGAAGTGAAGCCTGGTGTTCTGGGGTCACCTGGCCTTCATTTCCTCTCCTCTCACTTCTGGGCTCTTGCAGCAGTGCAATTTCAATGCACAGTTCCAGCCTTACCACAGATGTCTGTCTCAGCAACTGGGTTCTGTGCACGGGACGAGCATTGCAACAGCCAGGGGGTTAACTGGGTCAGGGGATTCCTGATCTGGTTATGGCCCCTTTCACTTCTAGATCACCAGCTCACGGTGTGACTAGGTTGGAAGAAGTAAACAGCTCCTGTGGTCTGGATGATGCCTGTTAAGTGACCTCCATAAAACAAGCCAGGGGTCTGACTCTTATAGAGGACATTCTAAAAATCGCCATGGCAAATGACACCACTTGATAGTAATATTGGCACCAAGTCCAACTTAGATCTGGGCCTGACTGTGCTTGGTGCTGTACAGACATGTCCTGTAGAATTGACCATATAAACAGGCAAGAGGAGAAACAGAGGGGAAGACCCAGATTTTCAAAGGTATTAGATAGTGGTTCACTCAATGCTGCAACACACAGATGACTTAGGAGCCACAGTCTCCCTTTGAAAAGTGACTTGGCCATTAAGGAGCCTAAATCACATTGCCTTGCCATGAAACTGAGACTCCCAAGTGCCTAAGTCACTTTTGAAAGGCTTAGCAGGCTCCTATGGCAGTTAGGTGTTGCAATGCTGAATGGAGCAGTGCTTAAGTACCTTTCAGAATCCGGGCCAAAGTCACTTGTCTTCTGTCATCCAGCAGGTTTAGTTGCACTATTAGCGGTAAATATGCCCAATGGCCTGTGATGGGATGTTAGAGGGGGTGGGATCTGAGTTACTACAGAGAATTTTTTCCTGGGTGTCTGGCTGGTGAGTCTTGCCCAAATGCTCAGGGTTCAGCTGATCACCATATTTGGGGTCGGGGAGGAATTTTCCTCCAGAGCAGATTGGCAGAGGCTCTGGGGTTTTTTTTGCCTTCCTCTGCAGCGTGGGGCATGGGTCACTTGCTGGAGGATTCTCTACACCTTGACGTCTTTAAACCATGATTTGAGGACTTCAGTAGCTCAGACATAGGTTAGGGGTTTATTGCAGGAGTAGGTGGGTGAGATTCTGTGGCCTGCATTGTTCAGGTGGTCAGACTAGATGATCATAATGGTCCCTTCTGACCTTAAAGTCTATGAGTCGCAGAACCAAGCCTAGAATGGAAGTCTCATGACTCCTACTCACTCACCTGACCCCCCTGGACCACTCTACCTTGCTTAGCATCTTTGGGGAATTCTACTGACTAGAGTTTATAAGGTGTATGGGTGGGTGAAAGAGCTTTCATTACCTCTGCTTTTTCAGTGGCCTGGAGGTATCTAGTGCTTTCAAACCGTCCCTAATTCACTGACTCTCCTCTCCTCTCCCTCCCTCCGCCCAGCATACTAGATTTCCTGAATGCTGATGTATACCAAGCAACCAGATTTCTCTGCAGCTTTTCTCTGAAAATAAAAATGTTTGCAAAACTTGGCTTCCGTCCAGAACAGCACAGACTGGTGATTAGCCAGGGCAGAGAAATCCAGGTGGAATCCAAAAGGCAGAATCACGGAGCTGACTACACTTACAAAAGCAGAGGAGGAAAAAGGCTTAACAAGGGAGGGTTAGCATGCATTGATTTATTCAAAATTATTCTATTTCTCTCTGGATCTATGCTTAAAAAAAGAGTATCTGGTCTCCTCTAGCCTCTCTTTCATATTAGAGCCAGGGTTGGCCTAAGGTATGTGAATAAAGAGCCTTTGTGGCAGCTGCATGTCGATGCCTTGAGCACTGGAAATTTAATGTATGCACCTCATTTGTGAGGAGCTTTTAAAAACATTTCCCCAGAGGGGCACATCTAAAGAAGAGTCGATAAGCTGCTTGGAGCAGAGGTTTTTCTATGGGCCTGATCCAAAAACCTAGCAAAGTCACCGGGAAAAACGCCCATCAGGAGTTCGTCCCTGATATCTGTAAAGATTGGCTGGGGCACTGCAGCCTGGTGGAGCGTACTCCAGATTGGGACTGGGAGCCAAGTTCCAGTCCTGGCTCTGCCACTGACTGGCTGGGTGATCTTGGGCAATTCACTCAGTGCTCTGCCCCTCAGTTTCCCCCCTCTCTAAAATGGCCTCCTACTGAACCTGGCCTCCTTTGCAAAGTGCTTTTAAAGAGCTCCCTGCTAAATCCCCTTTTCAGTCTCATGGGCTATGGCCCCTGTGTAAGTAGACAATAGAGGTTGGGGACTTGGATCTACCTTTCAATGGAAATCATTTTTCTTAGTATTCAGTGTGGCAAAGTCCCAGTCAAGCTCAGGGCCCTGCTAAGCTGGGGCTGTACTAACACAGAGGCAGACATGGCTGTCAATAAACCTTCAGCCGCCCTGTCTGAAAACTTGGCCCTTTATGAATATTAATTAAGGAGGGAAAAACTGTGTTCTGATTTAGCAAATCACTTAAGCATGTCAGTAATCCCACTGGTAATCAATGGGGTTACTCATTTGCTTAAAGTTACTCACCTGCTTATGTATTTGACTGGAGCAGGGGCTTGGTTTGAAAGGAAATTAGACTATTTGGCTCTCTCCAAACTTTCATCCATTTTTAGAAGTGGCCCCAAAGGGTTGTGATTTTCGGTTCATTGCTGGAAGCCGTTTCTAGCAGGGATCAGTTTAAAGTTGCTCTTGTGACATCGATTCACCCAGTGCTGGAAACTGAACTGAGTAAATTTCACTTGAAAGCTACTTCTGGGGAGACCTCCAGCCCAGCTTTCCAGACCCATAAGTGGCAGAGAAATAGCCCCAAACCCTGAGTGCTTACTGATGGGTCTGATCCAGCCGTCAGTGGAATTGGATCCAGCCTTTTTTAGACTGGCCAGTTGTGACAAATCTAGTCTTGTTGTAGTTTACCTCCTCTGCTGGGACTGCAGCGGCTGCAACTTTAGTCTCAATCTCTCTTAATTAGCAGTGGATGGGTCTGCAGAGTTGAATCTTTGAGAACAAAGTAAGCAAGCGAGCTCATAAGATCTGTGAAGCTATGTTAGCTCATAAGGGATGCCTTTCAGAGCGATGGGAAAGGAATCCATTGTAGGTTTAATTTGATGATGACAAAAGCATATGGAATGAAGCTAACATCCCTTTTCTGAAATTTCTGCTGGCTTGTTCCCATATATAGATCTGGATGCTTTAAAACTGGGTGGAAGATTATGAATTCATTGCAGGTATGGAAATAAAAAACCAGGGGTTTTATTGGAAGTGCGTGTGTGTAATTTTTCTTGCTCACAGTCCCTAACCAAATGAAGGAGATCCCTGTGAGTTTAATGGATGAAGTAGTAAATAGCAGGAGAAGGACACGACACAGCTGCTTACCCAGGACTGGCTCTGCCATTTGAGCTGCGTGAGAATTTCCATCAGCTGTGAGTAGCAGCAGGGCTAATACTCACTGCACACCAGCCATCCCCAAGAGGAAGAGAGAGACACAAAGCCAGAGGTTTCATGTACCACCTGTTCAGAGGACAGTGCCCCATTAGGTTACAAACAAAGTACCTGCCAGGTACTTATTTTTGTTGTTTATTATTTCTGTCCACCTAGCGGATTTCTGTAGCACCCATCACCCTAGTATCTGAACACTTCCTGGGGAACTTCCATGGTGAGCGCCGTTGTGGACTTTGAGAAGATCCTTCCATGGTAGAGGAGGCTTGGCGTGCATTTAATATGCAGGGTTGGGGGATCTAGTTCCTTGTTCTTCTACATCTCAATTATCCCACAACCCACCCCTCACCAAAACTGGCTGTGGTAGTGAAGCTCTCTCCAGTGGCAGGACTTACAGAGTATCCCGAGAATGGTCATCCAGTGGAAGTCCATTTTGCAGCTGAACCCCTTTAGCCAGGGATGAATAATCTGTAGCTTGCCTGTGCTTTGTCCGGCTCTAGCCATGTTACCTGGAGCTCTGAGCACATTGGCTCCCCTATAGTAAACTAGGCTGCTCTAATTTACACAGGGGAGCTGGCCTGATGTTCATCCGTATAACGAACCGGGGATCACATAACGGGCTCAAAGCCACCATTGCACACCTCCAAGCTGAGCTGTTCCTTGGCCTTCACTTCTTGTCCTGAACAACGAGGCAGTGTTACTGTGCGCTCTTAACAAGTGTTAACACCAGAAGTGGCTGCATTTTGATGAGGGGTAAAGCATCCCTTGAGTGCGTAATTCTGCAGAGTTTTAAAGCTCCTCCTGGCTGAAAGGGACTCTGTAAATGCCAGTCGTGGCTGAGGACAGCCTTAGCAGCAGCTCTGATTAAAGCCAGGCCTCTCTGCACTGTCCTTTTGGATTAAATATGTTAGAGCTCAATGGCCTGTAATGTTTTAAAGGAGTAGGAATCAGTGAGGCAGTGGTTACAAAAATAAAGTGGACAAACTAGCCTAAACTAAGTTCCATATTCCCCACATGAAAAGTGGATAAACCCCTTACACCCGGGTTCACCCTTGACTTCACCAGTGGAGGAAATCACAGGAAAAGACTATAACAGGGTTCAAAAAAGAGCTAGGTAAGTTCATGGAGGACAGATCCATCAATGGCGATTAGCCAGGATGGACAGGGATGATGTCCCTAGTCTCTATTTGCCAGAAGCTGGGACATTGTGGATGTTTCACCTGCCTGGGGTGGGGATGGATGGGGCAGAGAGAGACCCCCACAGGGGGACTGCAGTTCCCTACAGCGGCCCGTGCATCGCTTACCCCGATCTGACTCTGGCCAGGGGTGGGGACTCAGAGCTGCAGCCCAGCCATGATAAGAGCCATGTGGGGAGCTGCTGAAGGCCCCCCCGCTCCCAGGCAGATGGCGACACTGCGCTGCCCCACAGCTCCCCGGCTGGGCTCCAGCTGCTGACCTGGCGGCGGCAGCTGGAGGGCTCAGGGGAAGAGGAGGGGCAGGGGCTGTGGTGAAAAGTGGACAGGCCAAACCCATCCACCTTCAAAAAGTGGGAGGGCCATGACTCCCTGCCTCTGGCCCTTTTCCAGCAGTTCTGACCTAACTCCCATTGATCTCAAAGCTTGAAAGCTTGTCTCTCTCGCCAACAGAAGTTGGGCCAATAAAAGATATTTCCTCCCCAACCTTGTCTCGCTAATATCTTGGGACTGACATGGCTACAGCAATACTGCATTCAGCAATGGATTGATTTCAATGGGCACCTAAATATCTGAGGAGTTTGGAATGTTGGATCTGGACCATTGTCCTCCTGATAGAGCGTGACTCAAAATGGTTGCATCTGTGTGCAGCAAACCAGCCTCTAAGATCAACTCTTTTTGCTGCAGAGAAATTTGATGTACCGGGGTGACCAGTAGCTATAGGTAGTGAGGGATAGTGATGTTCCCCTGGTGTTATCTGGACTGGTGATCTGCTAGATCACCCCAGTCCTTGACTTTGGGGCCAGCCTTACCCTGCTTTGCTGTGAGAACCCCCACTCCTGGGCTGTTCACGCACAGCCTCTACAATGTAAGCTGCTCCTTGGATTGTGCAACCGAATGACACTAACTAAGATCTCTGTTCCCGTACTCAACCCTCAGACCCTCTGTCTTGCAGTGTCCAGTTATGCCCGCTGGACACTGCAAGCTTCTGTGAGTTTGTCAATTTAACAAAGAAATTCTGCAGAGTTTTAAAGTTCCTCCTGGCTTACCCAAGCCTGGCTTACCCTCCTTATCTGTACCAAGCTTGGTATCCCAATTGGAGTCTCTGCCACTCTTCAAACCAAACACACTGCTTCAGGTAGAACAAACAAATTTATTAACTACAAAGATAGATGTTAAGTGATTGCAAGTCAAAGCAAAGCAAGTCAGATTTGGTCAAATGAAATAAAAGCAAAACACATTCTAAGCTGCTTTTAACACTTTCAGTGCCCTTACAAACTTAGCTGCTTCTCACCACAGGCTGGCGAGTTGCCCTTCAGCCAAGCTCCTTCCTTTGATCAGTGCTTCAGTCACTTGGTGGTGGTATCTGTAGATGTAGGTGGAAGAGAAAGAGAGCATGGCAAACCTCTCTCTTTTATCATGTCCTTTCTTCCCTCTTGGCTTTGCCTACCTCCCACTTCAGAGTCAGGTGAGCATTACCTCATCACAGTCACAAACTGACCAAGGGAAGCAGGGGTAACTCACTCAAGAGTCTAACAGATCCTTTGCTGCTGCCTAGGCCAGTGTCCTTTGTTCCTGTGAGGCTGTGTTGGGTTTGTCCCGTACATGCCCTGATGAGGTGTGAACTGCCCCTCTGCTCTTGGAGAGTTTTTGCCTGGGCTTGTTTTAAGCCAGGAGGACACATTTTCAGCCTCATAACTTTATACATGAAATTACAACCTATAACATTATTGTAACAACAATTCTCAGTGCATCATGAGCCTTCTGAGGACACCCGACATGACAAACTTTGCATAGGATACCACGCAATGATATTATAAGGATGAACACGGGCTTACAGGGTGTGCCCTCAATGTACAGAATGTCACAAGGATTAATAACAAAAATCAAAGGTCGGCTTTCCCCCCTCCTCCCTTTTATCTGACATTTCAAGCAATAAAATGTCTCCTTTAATGCAGCAGCAAAACGATTAAACCTGTTCTTTTGGGAAGAAAAATATGTTTAATATTCTCATGACCTATTTTTCGACGCTTGCTGTGCACAGTTCAGCACTGCAGAATTACAGTTAAATCGCGTTCAGCCAACAGCCATCTTTTTAGCAGTCTTCAAAGGGAGAAGTTTATATTCTGTAATCTTTTTCCATACATTCCAACCCACGGGCTCTGCAGCCTGGCATGCACCAGCTTTCATCAACAACCCCGTCATAAAGCAGTGATCACGTCCTCGGATTAAAGAAAAGCTACATTAATTTACTGTTGTGTTGAAATTCATTTTGCTTTTTCAGTGGTGTGGGTAGGGGAAATAACTAGGTAAATGTTATGGTCAAAAGTTCACTCCTGCTACAGAACATTTTTCTTTGGGTGACTCAGAAGTTTTGGAAAGCGGTACATAGTATCAGAATATAAAATGACAACCCAAATCCAACATAATCTATTTATTTAATCACAGGAGAGTAAGCAAGATAATACCTGGGAAAGGCTATTATTTGTTGTAATTGGGCTCCTTTTTTCTCAAAGGATCAGTGCTTGTGTCAGAATAGAAGATCACTCTAGATTCTGTCCTGTGTGCATCCAATTAGCAGTCCTGTTTGCCAAGTTTTGGATTGTTTTTCATGGGAAAGCTATGGTCCCTTCACCCATAACAATTTATGAATAGGCAGGAATAGGTTTTCAAGTCCATGAAAGGTGCTTTTACAGTCATGTGATTCTAAAATGCTTCAGTGCCAAATGGCAAGGGGGTTATAGGAATATCCTAATCTAGCTATGTATATTATATTTCACCAAAGAGCGCCTGGTAAGATCTTAAATAAAAACCAGGGTCATGCTGGTCACTAACAGCATTGTGACATTTGTGTACAGACACTGTGTAAAAAGTTGTGTTTGTATAATGAAAATGTGTTCTTAAGTCTATATCAAGGTAAGGCTGACAAATGGCTTCTGCCAGACAAAGGCTGTATATTCTTGGCTCTCGACTTGCGTATAAATTGAGTATTGGCAGCCAATGCAATAGATTCCCCATTTACATACAAAATCAACAGGGGCATGTGACATCCACAGGGGGACTGCACAATAGAGAATGAACCCCAGGTGTTGTTCAGTCTCTGGGGGCAGACAATGAATTTTAGGGAATATAAGAAAAAAAGCAAAAAGACACCTCTTGGTCCTGCACCCAGGAAGTACAATTATGTTAATTAAATTGGGATCCCAGCCAGCCCTGGCTGAAATGTTACAGAAACATTTAGGGTGAGAAAATGTATTTAGACAGAAGGTTAACCTGCTAAGTTTAGTCTGTAGAAGGTATGTTTATACTTTTGTCTTATGTGTAACTGGTTGTTTCTTATATCCTTACTCACAATCTCTTAAATTTTGAGCTTTAATGATAAACTAGTGATTGTTTCTACTATAAACATATCTCAGTGCTTAGTGATGATCCTGAGTTGGCCCAAGTAAGCTGGTGTGTACATGAGACAGTAGGGGTGTGGGTCGGCCTGGTTTTGTGTGTGTGTGTGAGACGCACATTTCCACTTTAAGTATGCTGACCACACTCTAAGTATATTGCCTTTTTAAGTGGATCAGCAAGTAGAGACAGCAGCTGCTGCCCACAAGCTCCCTCTGTCCTGACCCCTGTCATGCTTCCCCACTCCCGCTCTATGGAGATGGGGTAAGCAGGGGAAGGGGGGCACCCTGGCATTAGCCTCCACCTCTCCCACACAGCAAGCAAGAGGCTTGAGGAGCAGCTCCAAGGAAGAGGTCAGGAGCGGCACATGGCAGTGGGGGAGGGACATCTGAACTGCCAGCAACTGATAGCCTGCTGGGTGGCTGCTGCACAGGGAACTTGGGGGAGCAGGGAGATGACTGGGGGGCTGCCGGTCCATCCTGGTTCCAAGCCCCCACCCAACTAGCTGCAACAGGCTGCTCTTCCTGCAAGCAGTGGACAAATCAGGCAGTTGCCAAATGACGTTAGAAGGGAGCATTGCACATCTTTAAATGAGCATGTTCTCTAATTGATCAGCAACATAACAACGTTAACCGGGACGACTTTAAGGGAGGAGTTACTGTACAGTTAAGGGAAGGACCCAACATCATGGAACTGGTTTGGATTCTAATAGTGCGGAATACAGAACACATGGACAGAAATCCCCAAAATAACCCTGGTGAATCCTGAGAAACTTTTGAAAAGCTAGCAGATTACTACAATGCTATCAACATTTTGGACTTAACAAACTTGCACTCATCTATTAATGTATTTTACCTTCTTTCACCTCTCAATAACTCTCATCCCTTTTTCGTAGCTAATGAACCTTCAGTTTGTTTACTAGAGAAGTTGGCCTCCAGGCTGGTATTAAACTCCCAAGGTCACAGCTTCTCTCTGACCTTGTATGGGTAGATGTTGCCACCACCCAAGCGCAAACTCTCTCTCCCCCCATTTTGAGAACCCAGTAAGGAACATTTGGGAATTCCTTCCTGTGGGGTATCCTCAAGCCCTTTCACCCCACTTCCTGGGAAGCGCTGAGAAAAAAAACAAAGGAAATTAGCTGTTGCCACCAGCTAATTAAACAACATGTGTGCAAACCTCTTAAGGACACATAAATCCATTTTAAATTCTTTAAAAAGACAACTATTATTAAACCCCAAAAGAAAGGAAATAGATTTGGAACTTAGACTTTTTGCTAGATCTTAAAAGAAACAATTACAAAAATTAAGCATCAAGATAGCGCTCTTGAGGTTCAGCTTAAAGGTTACAAGCAAAACAAAAGCAGCCGGGGTTAGCACGGAGGAGTCCACAAGCCAATAAAACACTAAAAGAAATAACCCTAATTGCAGCTTCCTAGACATTCCCTAATTTACTTACATTTCTGGGGTTTCAGATAAGCAATCTTAAGTACGATCTGATGGTTTTTCATAACTGGCTTAAAGCTGCTCACAGCATAACTACTCCCTGTTCCCCTCTTTCCCGGAGAATACCACCACACAGAGAAAGGGAAGTTTTTCCCAATTTTAAAAAGTTCTAGCCCTCCTACTGGCTCTTTCAGTCAGGTGCCCCATCCTTTTCTTTTACCTGTGGGCTTGTTCACCCTTTACAGGTAAAGTAAGTAGAGAACAACCACCAAGAGGAATCCCTTAGTCGACTGGCTGGTTGGCTGTCCACAAAAAAATGAGCTATCCTCCCTCTCATTTAACACAGTCCTCATGGGCAGGAATGATGGGCTAGTGGATTGGTGAGTTTGGGGTCAGTTTCTGGGGCTGCTACTGATTTCCCATGTGACCTTGAGTGAGTCACTTAATGTACCCTGTGCCTTCGTTTCCCATCCGTAGAGTGGGGGTAATCCTTCCCTGCCTTTTGGGCATGTGGGGGGATACAATCCATTAATGATTGTGAGGTGCTATGGTTGTCCTGGAGTCCCAGTCTTGGTGCTCTGGGGCTGCTCTGAATGGAGCTCAGCCAGAACTCTGGTGCAGCGTGTCTCCCCTCAGGGCACACGCACTAGGGCAAGAAGCCTGCTCGGCTTTGGTGTTTCCTGGGTCTGACCTCAGAGCGTTAAGACCCTCTGTTCACACCGTCAGCTCCTCGTAGCAAGTCCACTTGAATGGGACACCTGGGAACGCCTTGTATGCCCCCATAGGGCCATGCACCCCAACCTCCCAGTCAGCACTGACTCCGCCAGCGTTGTAAAACAGAGGAGTTTGTTAGCTAACAGGAACACAGCCTCGAACAGATTGTATTAGCACAGAAATCAGGGACTTTCAGCAAAGGGAAATTCAGAGTTCCAAGGCCCTGGCCTGCCCACAAGACTCCTGCCAGCAGACTGACTTGCTTCCCACAGCCCAGTCTCAGAAATGCCCATTGCACCTCCTCCATCCTTTGTCCCTTTCCTGGGCAAGCAGGTCACCTGGTCTGCACCAACATCTCAGGCTGATTCTTGCAGAGGAGGGGGCCTGGCCATCAATTGCCAGGCTACAGATTGTTGGACATTATCTGCAGCCAGTCAGCAGTCACACATACTCTCTAGGGCAGTGGTTCTCAAACTTTAATGGCCTGTGAACCCCTTTCACTAAAATATCCAGTCTCATGAACCCTTTCTTAAAAATGAATATTTCCAGGGATTTTCTCCTTTACTTGAGTATAAATGATAAAAGCAGTGATCTTGGAAATATAAAATGTTTTTATAACATGCTTATTACAAAAATCAGAGAGGTAGCTATAGGAGAACACTTCAATCTCCCTGGACACACAATAACAGATTTAAAGGTTACCATCCTGCAGCAAAAAAACCTCAAGACCAGACTTCAAAGAGAAACTGCTGAGCTACAGGTCATTTGCAAATTTCACACCATCAACTCAGGATTGAACAAAGCCTGTGAATGGCTAGCTAACTACAAAAGCAGTTTTTCCTCTTTCAGTGTTCACACCTCCAGATCAGCTGCTACAAGAGAACCTCATCCTCCCTGATTAGAGGTAACAAGCTGGTTCAGCCTGATTGAACTAACCTTGTTATCTCTAACCTGGTTCTTGCCTACTTATGTATACCTGCCTCTGGATACTTCCACTGCATGCATCCGATGAAGTGGGTACTAGCCCATGAAAGCTTATGCGTCAATACTTTTGTTAGTCTTAAGGTGCCAGAGGACTCTTTGTCGCTTCTACAGGATTCTTTGTCGCTTATGCTTATGACACACTATTTATCATTAATTATTATTGATCATTGCAGTATTTTTTATTATATTATGAAGACGGCAACACTCTTCCAAGATCTCATTTTCATAGCTTGTATCACTTTGAATAAGCCTGTTATAAGACAAGGCTCCTGTGTTTCATCGAGGAGTATCAGATGTGAAATAGCAGGAAGGTATTTAAGAAGCCAACTCAAAGAATTCCTCCCACACAAGCATTCAGGTGTTGAGCAGTTTAGAATCCTGTCTTCTAACAGTGGCCAATGCCAGGTGCTTCAGAAGGACTGAACAAAACAGGTAATCATCAAGTGATCCATCCTCTGTCGCCCATTTCCAGCTTCTGGCAAACAGAGGCTAGGGACACCATCCCTGCCCATCCTGGCTAATAGCCATTGATCGTCCTATTCTCCATGAACTTATCTAGTTCTTTTTTGAACCCTCAAGTTCAAAAACATGACCACAAGTTAAAACACAAGTTTTGAGGGTTTCGAACCTTGTGTGGTCATGTGACTCTTTCAAAACTATTTTAGTATTTTGTTTGGAATTCAATAATCAAACTGCCGCTGATTTACCAGCTCCTCAGACTGAGGGATGAGAGGAGCAATTTAAGGAAGAGCTTGAATCCTGTTTATGGGGGACAAGTTGAGCTTGGTGGTTTGTCCCTTGTTATTGGAAATGCCTTAAATCGAGGCACTGGAACTCAACAATGAGATGCATGATTCAGGGTCAGTCTCTACCACCCAGACTTAAATGTAGAACCGGGTGGCAATTTTCAGTCAGCGATTTCAGTTTCTGCAAAGTTGAAATTTTCTCTGGGAAGATGTCTGTTTTGCAGCATTTTTTTCACTTTTCCATCAGGAAAATTGAAAATAAATATTTCATTTTGGATTGGCTTGAGCTGAATTGAAACAAACACGATTGTTGAACTGAACTGAAATGTTTTGTTCTGACTCAGCTCAACATTAAACTGTGTCTGCCTATGGGAGTTATAGTTCACGGGCCTCTTGTCTCCATTGTCCCCTATGGGCTGGACTCCTTAGCCAGACTACATCTGCCATGATACATTGTGGTCCCCTCTCTGACCAAACTATGTAGTGCATCCTGGGAGTCACATGATTGTCAGAGTATCCTGGGAGATGTAGTCCAGCTGGGGAGCCTGGCCTATAGGGAAAATGGGGTCAAGAGGTAACTGAACTACACCTTTTGTGAGGCACCACAGTACTATAGGCAGATGCAGTTTAATGCCAACCCAACTTGAAAGGAAAGGTTTTGGGTCAGTTCAAGAGACCAAACTGAAAAGATTTTGATTGGGCAAACTGAGAGCACTTTACTTCAATTGAACACATTGAAACTTTGCTTTTCCACATTTCCGAAGCAAAGTGTTTTGGAGCTTTGCATTTCGTGAGAAATTTTGCTGTTTTATCTTTGAATCCTGGCTCCACATGGCCACAACCATTTAAATAGGGGAATGTCCCAGGGGATGGAAATTCCGATTTGTGCTCTAATAGCACCTTATCAGTGCATAGTTTCATTGAGTGGCAGCTTGCAACGTAAGCTGCTACTTGACTTGGGTAATGGGGTCAGACTCCGGTCCTTACTGATCATTCATCTCTTTACTGAGCAGCTGCTAAACTCTCTGAGCTGTGTTAGAGAAGCAGATGGCTCAGTATTAATCCTGCTTGGGTGAGCTGGGAACAGCCTCTTCTTTGATCATGATGAAGCATTTGTCAGGAACTGGATGTCCACAGGACCATACCTCCTGCAACTTTTCTGAAGGCAGTGGAGTAGTCAACGTCGGCTAATCCCAGGGTTGCACACACCCCTGAGGACAGACTCTGTTTGCATAGAATAGGTGACGTTAGCATGAACAGAACACATCCAGAGGGTGTGATGCACCTGCACCTCTTGATAGAGTGGTTACCCTACCCTTGGCCACGGCTGCCATAGTCTTCAGTTGACCCTTTCGCCGGTGTCTAAGTGAGCTGGAAAACACCTGGAGAATACACTCAAGAAATTGATGTCTCTGAGTTCAAGGTCAGTCTCTAGGCAGAGCAGAGCATGCAGAGAAGGAGCCTCTACCACAGACAATGCAGCCACGTCGGCCATGACATTATTTATCAGAACAACACTAAAGGACACTTTCCTCCCAACAAATCACATCAAAGAGGCTTTGCAGGCTGTA
The DNA here is from genome assembly GCA_007922305.1 of Dermatemys mawii. Classification (NCBI taxonomy): domain Eukaryota; kingdom Metazoa; phylum Chordata; order Testudines; family Dermatemydidae; genus Dermatemys; species Dermatemys mawii. The sequence goes on along the minus strand of ML677391.1, from coordinate 442,017 downwards.
GCCAGAGACTCCTTCGCCTTTGCCAGGCCTCACGCCTGCTCCATCTCATTGGGAGTTACGCAGCCATAAATAGGTTTCTAAATGACCCGTCATTAAGCCGCTCAATAAAGGTAATAAGTGAGACAGATTTGTTTTATATCCCCAGCCAACAAATGCGTTCGAGGGACTGAGTAAACACAGCAAGCCACTGTTCAGCACGGATGGCGGCACAAACCAGGAGAGCGTCTGGGAGAACTGAAATACTGAGCTAGATAAACCTTTCACCCCCAAGATCGCAGAATGCTGTACACACCGTTATTAAGCTTTGCAACAATCTTTGTAAAGAAACAATGTGTAACATAAAACCCAGGCCATTGAAGTGACTTGGATAGTGTCAGCATCCCAAAAACAAACCAGGGGAAAGATGGCCTTGTGATTAAGGCACTGACCTAGGAATCTGGGGTCAATTCCTGCATCTGCTCCCTTGATCTTGAGTAAACTGGTTAATCTTGCTAGTTCTCCGTTCCCATCTGTAAAATGGCATCCTCTGTCCCACCTCCACCCTTTGTGAGTCTGGTCTATATAGACAGAACTTTTTGTCTCCTCCTCTAGGTTTATACAGCCTCTAGCACAATAGGGGCCTGAACTGGACTGGCACTACAACAAGTGTAATACAACTAGGAATAAAAGGAGCCCTGACTCATAGTCTCTTGTTCTTTCCATTGGCGTCAGCTTTGCTAGAGGTTCTGCTTTAATCGGAATCTAAACTGGATACTTTGTTCAATTTCAGCTGCCGCGGTAGAGAGGTAGTAAGATGCTTCCAGCTAAAATCCTTTCTAATGAAATCTTAGAAGGAAATAAAATGAGTGACACATCATTCATTTTAAAAAAAACCAGAAATAATAATTAAAGAAACATCAGCCCTCTGGGAGAAATGTGGATTCCTTAAAGGTTAAACTTTTTATCTGACTTCGCAGAGAGCTGAGACACGTCATCCAGCCATTTTATTATTCGTTGCCTGCAAACAGCACAAACAAGTTGCGAAATGTATTTGAAAATAAATCGTTGCCTTAGAGTGGTTCCTTGTCCCTGTCTCTATGGTGGCAGCTAGTTCTGATGACATGTGACATCGTTTGTGGCCAGTGCCAGTCGGGTGCCCGCGGTTGGAGCTTGGGAACTTCCATTTCGTATCTTGCTTTAGACGTCACATTGATTCGGATTTGGCCACGCTTAGTCATGCTGAGCAGTCCTTTACTCCATGAGCAAGGCCATTGCTTTTCATGGCATTTACTGGTGGTTTGAGGTCCTAAGTGGCAGGAGTAAAAGTGGCAGAATCTGGCAAATGACTAATTCAAAAAAATATCCATGTCCCCAGACTCTGGCATATGCCAGTTACCACTGGTTGCCTTCTCCTATGTACCAAAGAATGCACCTGTATCGCTTAGATCTTTAACCACTTCCCCTAGCTCTTCACATGCTGGGGGCGGGGTCAGTTCAAAGTTGCTCTCCCTCACCTGAATTCTCACCACTTGGTGTCCAGAATAATTCTCTGAAATTGAAGTCAAGTCCAGAGACCTCGGTGTCTTTACTAGGAATTTACGTTGGTGTAACTGAAACACGGCCCTTTATCCATATCTTGCCCCAGCCAAATTAATAGGCTGCAAGGGCTGAGCTGTCTCTGCTGGGATGTGAACTTTTGATTCGAAGGCGTTGATCTGGACATTTTAGAGCTTGCTTTGGTAAACTAAGGCTGTGTTTGCACAGCTTGTGGCAATGACCCGCTGAGCCCGGGTTGATAGACTCAGGCTGACCCAACTGTGCTAAAAATACCTGTGTAGACACTGTGGCTTGGGCTGGACTTTGGGCTCTGAAGCCTGGAGTAGGGCATCTACAGAGCTATTATTAGTGAGGTAGTGCTAGACTCACGAACCCGAGTCTGTTCTGAGACTCACCACCATGGGCTGTGCAGATGTGCTCTAAAATCCCAGTCTCTTATCCACTGAATAGAAAGCTGTTCTTTGATTTCCCTGGGAGCTGGACTGGCCCATGAACCGTGAGAGTAGAGTCTGCGTTTGCAACCTCTCTGTAGCACAGATCAAAAGTGAAACCCTCTTGGGTGAGCTCTGTGTGTGCTCGTGTTTGCATTGGAAGGCAAGAGTGTTTCTTTAACTCTGGCAGGCTTCCACACCAACCCTTCCATCCTTTAAATAAACCAGACCTGAAATGTATTGACATAACTATAAACCAGCATTAATCACACTCATAGACTAGTTTCGAGTAAATATTGCTACTGATCCTGCCAGCCGGGGTATTTTCCAAGACACAACAGCATCTTGCTCCAACTGAGAGGACAAAAGACCCAATCCAGAGGCCACTGAAGTCAACTGGAGGGTTTGCATTGCCTTCAGTGGGCATTGGATCGGGCCTACCTGCGCCTATCAACATGTAGCTGCTCTCATAAGGGTGAGTTGGTTCATTTTTCTGGGACTGATGTTCTATTCACACCTATCTTTGTGATCATCTAATCTAACCTACATAACACAGGCCACAGAAGTTCATCTAGTAATCCTTGAATCAAGCCCATATCTTGTGGTTGGGCTACAGCATATAATTCATTCCAATGGTTAATGATCTTTGCTGTTAAAAATTAGCCCTTTGCTGATAGCCTAAACGTATCTAGTTTCAGTTTCCTTTGGGTTTTCTTCAGCTCACCACATCTTTTTTTATTTAGGAGCTATAGCTTACTTCATCAAAAGGTCCCCCCCCAGGTTTGAGTCGCTGGATGGTCAGATAGGCTGAGGGAAGTTTGGAACTGGTATGATAATGCACTTGGGCTGGATTCTCATTTTAGTCACTGCAGTGTAAATTGGTAGTGACTCCACTGGATTTACATCATGAGCACGGAGAGCAGAATTTGATCCACAGAGGGAAGACTCGTCTTCGAAATTGGATGAGTTTCACAAACAGTTTCTGAGACTTTAGCGCTGGGCGGTGCAGCTCAGAGGCACACACATGAATCTTTATTGCCAGCATTTGCTTTTGATGAGACCCTGAGAAGCCAAGCAGGTGTGCTGCTGGTGTTAATTACAATTACTGGGACACATGTAGGGTGACCAGAGGTCCCGATTTTATAGGGATGGTCTCGATTTTTGGGTCTTTTTCTTATATAGGCTCCTATTACTCCCCACCCCTGTCCCAAGCCCGTCTCCTGATTTTTCACACTTGTTGTCTGGTCACCCTAGACACATGCTATGTGAGACAGCACCTGTAGCCAGCAATATTTGTGCATGCCGGGCACATGCCAAGCTCCCTTCCTACATTAGAAGGATCCAAAGGAATCTCACTGAATTCACAACCAAGGCAACAGGCAGAGGTCAGTTACATTACTTCTGTTTTTTATGGAGAAGGCTTAACAAAAATGACCAAGAGCAGGGACGTGGGCTCAGAGCCTCTGTCATAAATATAAGGGAAGGGTAACAATCCTTAAGTATGCAGTAACATCAAATCCCTCCTGGCAATAGGTACAGAATCCCCTTAGCCGTAAGGGGTTAATCAGTTCAGTTAACCTAGTTGTCACCTGACTAGAAGGACCAATGGGGATAGAAGATACTTTCAAATCTGTGGGGGAGGGAAGTTTTTTTGTTTGTCTCTTTGGGTACATCGACACTACCCGTTGGATTGGTGAGTGGTGATCGAGCTATCGGGGATCGGTTTATCGCGTCTACTGTAGACACAATAAATTGATCCCCAAGTGCGCACCCTGTTGACTCCTGTACTCCACCTCTGCAAGAGGTGAAAGTGGAGTCGATGGGGGAGTGGCAGCTGTCGACTCACTGCTGTGTGGATGGCCAGGTAAGTCGACATAAGATACGCCGACTTCAGCTATGCTATTCACATAGCTGAAGTTGAGTATCTTAGGTCGACCCCACCACCCCAGTGTAGACCAGGCCTTTGTGTGCTCTCAGAGTCAGAGAGGGTCCAGGGCAGGAAAATCCATCTCCTACAGCTAATCCTGAAACGAGTCTCTAAGATTACAAAAAGTGTAAACAAGCAAGGAAAGGCATTAGATTATCTTGTGCTTTAGCTTGTGAATTTTCCCTATGCTAGAAGACGTTGCATTCCTGGTTTTTATATCTTTGAAGTTAAACCTAGAGGGGAATCCTCTGTGTTTTAAATCTTTTTATTACCTTGTAATTTTACCTTCCATCTTGATGTTACAGGTGTGATTCTTTTACTTTTTTTGAAAATAAATTTCTTCTTTTAAGAACCTGATTTATTTCCAGTGTCCTAAAGACCAGGGACTTGATCTGTGCTCACTTTGTAACCAATTTTAGTACATTATTCTCAAGCCTCCCCAGGAAAAGGGGGTAAGGAGGCTTGGATGGCTATTTTGCGAGAGATAGGGCTCCAAGTGGCCCCACCCTGAATCTTTGTCTAAATCAGTTGGTGATGGCAGCAACCCCATTCAAAGACAAGAAAGGATTCGTGCCTCGGGGAAGTTTTAATCTAAGCTGGTAGAAATAAGCATAGGGGGGTCTTTCATGCGTGTCCCCACATTGGTACCCCAGAGTTCAGAGTGGGGAGGGAACCTTGACAGCCTCAGAGGTATTTAGGAACCTCACTTCAATTGAAATCAATAGGGGCTAGGCCCCTAAATTCCTTTGAGGATCTGACCCTGTGTCCTCACCTTGAAGGACTTGCCTGGAGGCAGCAGAATGCATTGGTTCCACACTGCTGACTGATCCTAGGGCAAGTCAGCTTTACCTGAAGATTAAATATAGCTACTTTGACTTTGAATAAGACCTGTTCTCCAGGGAATTTCAAGTCTAAGGTCTGGTCTACACTGGAGGGGAGGGTCAATCTAAGTTATGCAACTTCAGCGACATGAATAATGTAGCTAAAGTCGACATACTTAGATCTACTTACCGCGGTGTCTTCACTGCGGGTGAGTCAACTGCTGACGCTCCCCTGTTGACTCTGCCTGCACCGCTTGCTCCAGTGGAGTACAGAAGTTGACGGGAGAGTGCTTGGTGGTCGATTTATCACGTCTAGACTAGACACGATAAATCGACCCCCACTGGATCAATCACCGCCCATTGATCCAGCGGGTAATGTAGACAAGCCCTAAGATGAAGCCTGACCCCAGAGCTTATTCCTTGCAGGGAGATCCTAGAAGGGCAATGCCAACCTGCCTGAGGGCCTTCATGATTGCTCAGGGTGCTGCTCGTAAGTAGGGCTGATCAAATAAATCCAACTTAATTCTGAGATCGTGCATGCCCTGTGAAGAGCTTGCTTTGGAAATCTCAGCATCAGAAGAAAGCCTCATCCAGTTACGAACACCCCCTAAAAATTCACTGGGGTGTAATTCCACCCAAATCCATTGGGGCTATACCAAGAATGAGTATATGTGGCCTGTCATTAAAAAAAGAAAAATGGGGAGCAGAGAAGGGAAAGCAGAGATGAGGTATTACAGAGAGCCAAAAGTGCAGACTGGGGAGCTAAAACACACACACTTATCACTAGATCATTCTCACAGTTGCTAAAATACTACACATTGGTCAGTTCTAAACATCCCCATCTGGAAACCTTGATAACAAAGCCCAGTCAAGTCACTTCTTTATAATGGATGAGATTCACCCCTGTGAAGAGGGCTACACATAGCTTAAGTACTATTTGAGGTCTTAAGTGAAGGCTAAGCGATGCATAGGCCGTGTGCTGGACTCTTTGAAAAGAAGGTGGTTTTTTTCAGCGTGCCACTGTTGCCCATTTTCATTTCATTTATGCTCCGTCTAGGCTACCACAGAGGGAGATATTCTCCACAGCAGACTAGAGCAGACATAACTGAAAGCAAGGCAGTAGGCAGATGTCGGTAGAGCGAAGAGCCTGTGTTTGAGCCTCAGCTGGAGTAAATCAGCCTACCTCCTTTGTGCTGAAAAGGTGGGGGAGTCTCTACTGTAAGCCATGAGAGGTGCTCATCCTGGAGAGTTAACAGGAAGATCAGTCTCAGTTTCTGAATGACACCTTGTGCACTCTCTTGCTGTTGTAGTTTTTTTTTTTAACGTCTTGGCTCCCTTCCTGAAAAATTTCCATCTGCCTGTCAGGAAACAGGTGTGGAGAGATAAGATAACAGCTTCACCCAAAATATTCAAGGTGCATTGTCATCCTTGGCAATATTTGTGTTGCTGTCCTATTCTTGACAGACTCAGTGGAAAAGGCGGAACATGCGGGGGCGGGATATTTGCTTATCTGCTGCCTGTTTTCCTTTATAGGCAGTACAAGGCAGTAGAAATGGAAATTTGTACTTTCTGGGGTCGGTGGAAGGCTTGCTTCATTCTGAAACAAGCTTAGTCTGCAGAAGAGAAAAATGAGGGGGGATTTGATAGCTGCTTTCAACTACCTGAAAGGGGATTCCAAAGAGGATGGATCTAGACTGTTCTCAGTGGTACCAGATGACAGAACAAGGAGTAATGGTCTCAAGTTGCAATGTGGGAGGTTTAGGTTGGATATTAGGAAAAACTTTTTCACTAGGAGTGCGGTGAAGCACTGGAATGGGTTACGTAGGGAGGTGGTGGAATCTCCTTCCTTAGAGGTTTTTAAGGTCAGGTTTGACAAAGCCCTGGCTGGGATGATTAAGTTGGCGTTAGTCCTGTTTTAAGCAGAGGGTTGGACTAGATACCTCTCTCCTGAGGTCCCTTCCAACCCTGATATTCTATGATTCTATAAAAAGGTATCGCTTCGTAGCTTTTTGGCTAAAACTCCTGCAGTCAATCTGGGTCTATGCTGGTTATGTGCTATGTATGTATCTTGTGAACCTTGTAATCGATACTTGTAATCACTCATCACTCAAGCCCGACCCCAGATATACAGTGCCTCCCTTCTTGACTTGTGCAATCTTTAAATCTGTTAAGAGGCTGAAAGGCTTAGGAAACAAGCCTATAGATTCCCTCCCCTGGTCAGTGGGATAATAAATCATCACTCATCTCATTCAGGAGATTAACTTCAGGCATCTGGTTAAACTCTTCCCTCATGTCTTGCCCCACCTTAGGACTGGGATAGGGCACTCGAAATGGCAGGGCAGAGGCTGTTTGTCATGTCTCTTTCTTCACGTTTGTAGCTCATCTCCGTGTGCTGATCCTTGTGCAAACTCAAGTGAGTTTGTTGACACAGCCTGGTGCTCGCACACCCCGCACACTAGGCAGGTGACACTATCGTGCCTGTGCACTGCTCAGACACCACCTGCGCTCTCCCCGTGCACTCTCCAGGAGCAGGAAGTCTGGAGAATGCTCCCGTCTGCATCTTACAGATATGAATGGGAGGAAAATACTTTTACGGCAGCATTTGCAGGCTCTGGAAAGCAGTCTCTGATATGCCGGATTTTTCTGGGAGGTGTGGGGTGGTGGTTGTGGAGATAAAATGTTTGCGGTGCTCCCCTGAAGAAGCTGCATATGGAGATGAGGTGCATCAAGCTGGAATGTTTCCTGTTCTCCAGGGTTTCCAGCAGGAGCAGCTGCTCTTGTCTTTTAGGAGATGGAGGTAGCAGCAGCTCAGGCCGGTGTTCATGGTGGTCACTTTCCACATGCTCATGCCCATCTCTAGGATGGGTGCCTCCTGAAATAGCCACCTGCCCGAAAACACAGTGCGCAGCCAAATCAACGACGGAATGATTGCACAGAGGACAGTATGAGGTTTTAAAATAGCAGGCCCAGTTTTCCTCTCACACCAGCTTCACACTGGTGTAGCTCCACCAAATGCAGCTGGGCTCCTCCTGACGTATACCCATGCGGGGGAGCAGAGAATCTGGCCCAGTGCTTTTGAGCTGACACAGTCCCTCTATCGGCTCTGTGCCCCAGATTCCTCACCTGTGAAAAGGGGATGACTCTTTATGGGGTGTGTTGTGTGGCTGAATGAATGGCTGTTTGTAAAGTGCTCATGGGTGATGTTATACATGGGTGATGTGCGTGTGACGTTGTGCATGGGTGATGTTATACATGGGTGACGTGTGTGTGATGTACATGGGTGCCGTTGTGCATGGTGCTGTTGTACATGGGTGCTGTGCATGTGACGTTGTAAATGGGTGCCGTTGTGAGGACATGTGATAGTGTCAATGACAAAATATCTGCTGAACCAGAACTTGGACAAGCTCCATTTTAGTTTCTTGACATCCTGAGAAAATCAGCTCCAAATTCTGGACCAGGATTCAGGGAGCACCGGAAAAAACCCCCACTCTTTGAGAAATACACCTCGGCATTGACCTTGTACCCAATACAAACTGGGACACGACTTTGGCAGTGTTAGCAGTGTGTGTGGATCGCCTGGACAATACACATATGTTCTCTAAAGGCAAAGCTGATTTATTGCAATAGAGAAACGTAGCAATTTAGTTCAAATAAGTTTTTGGAACCTGGACCCTGTGAACTTGATGGAGGATGAGTCCCACTCAAATTAATTTAAACTTCTCAGATCTTTGGGGTGAAAACTCCACAGGGTGGATTATGGGCAGATTACGTTCCCAAGCTAGGATCAAAAGCAATGGAGCTCTTCAAATCCCCATATTTTGCTAGCCAAGCGACTTTAGCACAATGCTGCTTCTCCAAATCTGATTGTTACACCAAGCCAGAAAAACAGTGAACTATAGAACAAATACCTTCTTCTTAGTGGCACATTAATGCTGTTCTAATTGAATGGCTGTACCTGTCCAGATATGGGCTCAAATTCCTCCTAAGGCCTGGCGATGACAGTTTGTCAACACTAATGGGTATGAAATGAATAGGGTTTCTTTTCAGGATTTATTAATTTTATTTTTGGGGCTTATCTTAAGCAATTTTTGAGTTTTATGTAGATGACCCAAAATTGGGATTTTTACAGCGTTTTGTCTTTGTGTAGATAGTATTAATATATATGATATACATTACCCATTATAGTAGTATACATTGTAACAAGTAATCTCTTTGTAATGTTCCCTAGTGCACTTAAATGTAGTCTTATTTCAAACAGCACTATGTTTAAGTGCACTAGGGAACCTTTAGTACACACCAGCAGGTCTACACGGACCAGTTAATGCGTGACACATGAGTGCACTTGAGAAGTCGCACCCCTGGTAAAGTCCTCATGACTGCTCCTCAGATACAAGTAGCCCTTTCCAGTGTTTTTCTGTTATTTATTGGCTAAATACCAATTTCATTTTTTTTTTTTAGTCTGGAGGTGTTTCTTTGGTAAAACCTAAAATGAGAAGTCCTCAACATGAATTAGTCATAAGCAAGGCTCTGATTACTGTATGGAGGTCACGGAATCCATGACTTCCATTGATCTCCGTGACGTTTTCTGCCCTGGGGCTGGAGCTCCTAGCCGGCCTCCCGGGTAGCACTCAGCTCGGTGGGGACGACCGCTCTGAGATCTCAGCTGCTGCGGGGGGCAAGGGAACCCCACAGCAGCCCCAGTCCCTACAGGCAGGGGGACCCCAAAACTCCCACTTGCTGAAGGTGGTGGGCCTCCTCCCAGAGCTGCTCAGCCGCCATGTGGGGAGGACTCCGGAGCTTCCACTCACCGCAGGTGGCGGGGGACCCGGGTGGTGGCGGTCCATGACAAAAACTTAACCTTAATCATAAGAACTCCAGAGTGCCCCCAGCAATAGCACAGAGGTAAGGATGGCATGGTCTGGTATTGCCGCCTTTACTTCTGTGCTGCTGCTGGTGGGGTGCTGGACATCTGGCCAACAACCACTGCTCTTCCTCTGCCCATCTCTGAAGGCAGCCCAGAAGTGAGGGTGGCAATAACACAATGACCCCTAAGATAACCTTGTGACCCCCCCCCACGACTCTCTTTTGGGTCAGGACCCCCAGTTTAAGAAACGCTGGTCTCCCCCATGAAATCTGTATAGCGCAGGGTAAAAGCTCACAAAAGATCGGATTTCATAGGGGAGACCAGACTTCATGGTCTGTGACGCGTTTTTCATGGCTGTGAATTTGGTAGGGCCCTAGGAATAAGCAATGGACTACAGACCCCTTTACCTTATAGCCAGTGGTTCAAATCCAAGCTAACTGGGCAGTGATTGGAAGGTGTTATTTGCTGACCTGTGTGAAATGGATTCAGTCTCACTGTAGGTACTAAGACCCAGAGGCCCAAAGGCCTTTAAGTGCCTCATGTCCCTTAAAATCAACAGGATTCAGGTGCCATGAGTCTAATGGTCAGCTGTCCATATCATAGACACACACCTCTGTCCAAGGACTGCGAGGCCCTTTGCATCTGTGAGGAGTTAATCCTCACAACCTCGCTGTGATGTGGGCAAGTCTGATTCATCCCTGCTCCGCAGAGGGCGGTGCGGAGTATAAGGTCACGCCCCAGAACTGGGGCAGAGCAGAAGGTCTCTATCCCAGGCCTCTGACTTAATGCTCACGCCATCCTCCTTCTGTCTGGGTGTCCTGCTTTACGTGATTTGTATTTGTACTGGGGTGCTGATAGGGCGTGATGGCTAGAAAGGGGAGGTGTCTCTCTGGAGGTTCTTCCACTCAGCCTCGTTTGAAAATAAAAAAGATAAAACTCATGCTTGTGCTTTGAGGCCCTCAAGTGAAAGGAGTTGTCTAGGGGCAGTGTGTTATTTATCATTATCAATGATTTTAACTGACAAGAGTGCCCCGCCCAGCCTCCAGGTGCCCTTGAAAATAAAATGCAGATATATTGCAATTCCAGCAGTGACACTTCACCACCTCAGTTGCAGTGAGCAAGCAAAGAATAAACCAAATTCCCTCAAACACCAGTCACTGACCTCAGGGTTGGACCATCCCCTAAAGCTTTGGGACATAGATTGGGTTGATGCACCTGTCAGAAAACAGGAGACTGCTCCCAGGTGGAATGGGAAGATTATGGTCTGTTTGCTGATCATTGCCCCTCCAGATTGGAGCTGTCTACTCTGATTAAAGTCAACAATTAACTCCCCTTCCAGGACAGCCACAAACCAGAGGAAGGAGCATGGCTGCTCAGGGATGGAAGAGGTGGGGAGTCCCATGTTGGGGCAACTGTTCCATATGGATGTCCCATGATCCATGGGGTTTGGCCAAGCGTTTCATATGACTCTGCAACTAGCAGGCCACACCCTTGCTTCCCCCTCAATAGCAGAGCATCCCCGGACTCGCTGGAGTGTTTGAAGTAAACTTTTCCCATTCACAGGCTCGGAAAGCCATGATATGGCCCTTAGGTTGTACATTATTAATTATTGGTATTTTAATAGTGCCTAGGGGCCCTGAGTTCAGGGCCCTATTGTGGTAGGCAATCTACATGCCCGTGGTAAGAGACAGTCCTTTCCCCATAGAGCGGGAAAATTAAATAGATAAAGGCCAACCAGAGACACAGAATATTGAAGGGATGCACCTAGAGTCACACAGCAAGTTAGTAGCGACACTAGGAATAGCACCTAGGACTTTTGATGCCCTGTCCAGAGCCCTAACTAATAGACACACTGCCCTTCCTATAGTAATCGATATGTTGCCCATTCACTGCAAAGGCAAAAAGGCTCCGCAAATGTATAGCTGTTTGTCAAGGGTGAATCCCCTCTCTGGCACTTTGAGTGCAGAAGGTGGGGCCCCAAAAGTATTCTAAAAAATAATACTGGCCACTCCAGGCTTGTATTAAACTCCCAAGATTACAGTTTTTCTCTGATCGTGGCTTGGTAAATTCTGCCACGGCCCAAATGCAACAAAACCCCTTTAACCCAGGAAGGCGCATTTGGGAGTTCCTCCCTGTGCAGTACTCTCAAGCCATTTCACTACCCTCCAGAGAAGAGTGAGAAGAAAACAAAGGAAATTAGCTGTTGCCATCAGCTAATCAAACAGCACAGACACAAACCTCTTAGGACACAACAATCCAAATCCTGTTCTTAAAAAGGGTACATTTTATTAAAAACTAAAAGGAAGAAAATACATCTGGAACTTAGGCTTTTGCTAGTTTTTAAAAGAGCAATTCCAAAAGTTAAGCACCCAAAATAGCTTTCTTGGGGGTTCAGCTTAAACGTTACAAGTGAACAAAAGCATCTAGGGTTAGCACAGAGGAGATCCCCCAGCCAAAATAAAGAAATAAACCTGATCACGTCTATGTAAATGTTCCCTGTCCAAATGATTTTTCATTTGAAGATAATTTTCATACCTAGTTCAAACTGTACACACCATTCCTGCTTATAGCATTGCCGCTCCGTGTCCCTGCAGCCCAGAGAGAACAACAGACAAAGGGAAAGTTTCTTTCCCAATTTTAAAAAGTTTTAGCCCTCCCATTGGCTCTTTTGGTCAGGTGCCCATTCTTTTTCTTCATCTGGGGACTTTTTAACCCTTTACAGATAAGAAAGTAGACAACAGCTGCCAAGAGGGATTTTACAGCTCACTGGCTGCCTGGATGTCCATCAAAGGGAGCGAGCCTCCCTCCCTGTTAATTCTCACACTGTTGTCAAGATGCCCTCTCAAGACCTGGCAGGAGATACACACGTCTCTCATCATGCGTGCAGAATGGAGTGAACAAAGGTCTAATTTGCGTTTGCTCCCGGCGGGAGGGTGAACTTTACATTTCTATCTGCCAAGAGCAATTTATTGCAAAGCAGGGAGACTTTCTTCGTGCTAAATCAACTAGCAAAAGAAATGAGTTTGGTGTTACAATCAAATGGAAAGCTTAGTCATTCTCAATAGCCGTGCTGAGGAACTCATTTCAATATATTCAGCTGAAGTGTCAATATTTTAAACCAGAAAATGCACAAAGAACAAACTCAAAGCCCCAACTGTCGAGAAAACAATCTGACCAAAAGCAGCCTTGTAAAATTCACCCCACTTTCCAGGAGAGAGAGAATATTTTGTGCACCACAAGTAAAACAAGCTGCTTTAATTAGCGTCCTGGTAGGAACAACCTGGACAGGAGAGTAGATTTTGGATGATTTTGCCAGGTTGGTCTAAAATGCATCAGTATGGGGCAGTTCTTTGCACCTGTCCAGTCTTCAGTGGAAATACAAACATTTTGGTTGTGAAGATGTAAATTGCATTGATGCCCCCAAATTTGTTATTATTATTTTAGCTGGGGGAGCTCAAAAAGGCCTCAGCTCGGGGCCCCATTGTACCATGGCTCAGATTTTCAAAGGTATTTAGGCACGTCATTCCTACTGATTTCAGTGGGAGTGAAGTGCCGCAATACTTTTAAGGATCCAGGCCCTGGTAAATACAGAGTAAGGGTATGTCTACTTTGCAATCAAAAGGGTGAGCTGCAGTGTGTGACAATGTACCTGCATTAGCGTTAACCTCGTTAGCATGGCTAAAACTAGCAGTGAAGATGTAGCAGCACTGACTCGGTGCAGGCTAGTGCCATGTATAGGCACCCAGATTCCAAGCTGACTTGGCCAGCCTATGCCCCCTTCAGTGTTATTTTTAGCTGTGCTGGCTGGATTAAAGCTAGTGATATGCCTACATGAGCTGCAATCCGACTTCCATTGGCAGGGCAGACATACCCTGAGAGACAGGCCCGGCCCTGAAGAGTTTACAGTCTGTGTAGATGCAGATTTCGAGGGCAAAGGTCTTGGCCAAGATCATGCAAGATATTGGCTTAGCAGGTGGCAGCTCCTAGGTCTTTGCCCTACCCACTGGCCTACACAGCTGCTCCAAGAAACCATCTGCGTTGCATGGACGACTATCACTGGCATGTGGATATCCCGTTGCTGGGGCGGCCTAACCTGTAGCCATCCGAAATGATTTGCCTAAAAATTGGGGGTACAACCTTGGGTCTGTGGTTTGGAAGCTGGGTGGAGAACCCTTTGAAAATGCAGCTCATTGGCTCTAATACATGATGTCACTAAAGTCTATGTACATATGTCATTTTTCATCTCTGTTAGTAATGGGCCAGCCCAGAGCATCAAATCTGAACCCCCTTAAATGCATTACTGGTTTTCCCCTGGAAATGTACTTGAGAGAACGCCGTACTTTCATTTGGAGCTGGAGATGACCTGGGATGCTGGATCCTCTAATTAATGCCTGCCTACAGGCAGAAAGGAGGTATTTTCCCATCAAATGGCGTAACGTGTTGTCTGGCAATAGCTTGCACATAATCAAGCGTATTGGCATCTAGCAGTTCTATGCTGAAGAGCTGGAACTGAATGCTTTGACAAGAAGCCTGCTATTGATTATGCAACCCTGCAGGATTGGCTATTTGCGTGGACAATTTGCATCTGTAAAAGGGTAAAGAAAGTGGGACCCAGCCAGCACAAGGCCACCTCATTATGGAATGTCTTTCATTGCCACCTCCGTGCCTTGCTAGAAGCCTGCGTTTGCAAGTTCAATTGTTCGCAGGCGATTTGGAAAGGTCTAAAGTGACAATCAGTGTTTGCGTGCAGTGTGTGTTGGCAGGGCCGGGGGATTGCGTATGTGGAGGTGTTTGTGCAGCACACTAACTTTCTACCGTTTGTTTTTTTTCCATGTTTACGCCACACAGTTGACAAGTGGTGAGTTGAGTTATTTTGCCTAGTTATCGTGTGATCCCGTCCTCTCAGACCATGTCCTCGCTCTTATCCGTTAGCAGATAATGGCAATCAGAGCTGATTGTGTTGAGGTCTAGCATGTCTTCATTCTCTCAGGGCTTCACTGACCTACACACTCTGGACCGAATCCACCCCTCATTGAACTCCAGTAAAGTAAATGGAATTATAGCAGAGATGACTTGTTCCCCAGCTGTCACATACCAGAGCTCTTAGGACTAATTCTGCAGTCCTCATTCATGCTGAGTAGCACTCAGCTTATGTCTTCGCTGCAGAGTTGGCCTGGGTGATCGGCCTCACTGCAAAGCCCTCTCCGTATTCTTGTGTCCTCACAGGGACTGCGTTCCCCCATGGGAGTCGCTAGGACGTCTGAGATCACGCCTCATGGGTCTTTGAGCTGCAGTAAGCTGAGCTGCTGGGTGATTGTTGCGCAGTGAATTGTGGGAGAACTTTGTCCTTCTGGGCACACCAGGGAAACTGTGGGAAGGCACTGGAGGACTGTCATCACTTGGGGGATTTAGCTGGCATCTTCACTGCAAAGCAGGCAGATTACCAGCCTGAGGGAAACCACCATCTGGGCTCTAACTGCCTGCAGCCTTGCTAGCTAGTCTGGTGTGGGAAACACCACTAAACTCAGCTAAGAGGGTTTTGTGTGTGGATCGGAGAGCAACACCTGGGTAAGAGCCCGAGTTAACTCTTTAGACTGATCCTTACTTATGCAAGTAGTTCTTCTGCCTTCCAATAACTTCTCTGGGACTCCTCACATGAATTCAGTTAGCACTGCACAAGCAAACCCACAGGTGCCTAAGAAAGTTATGTGTCCAACACCCGTTGAATTTAAGTAGTTGTCCTAACTCATTTGGAACTCTGTGACAATCCGAAGTTATCTTAACTTGCTTTGAGGTCAATGGGACTCTTTCCATGGGCTGCAATGGTCTTTGGATCCTGCCCTGTGTTCCCCATAGCAAACAGAAGGCAAATGCTGCCAGTCAGCTGTTTATACGTGCAGCAAATGTGGATTGACAAAGGATTCCCTTCTGTGGCAGGGAAGGTGCAAGCATTCTTTGTCTATTTTATTCACAGCCCACCTGGTAAAAGCCACGTTATCACTCAACTGGGATATCAGAGCTGAGCTGTAAAGCCTGGCTGTAGAGCCTCTGCTTTGTGTTACTTCAGATCCTCTGGAACTGCATCCAGTGTCCAAAGAAAGCCTCCCTCAGCTCAGTTAATTGACATGCTGGCTCTTCACAGAACAGCTTGAGATGGGTCTGGTACTTCAGGCACAGGCCTGGGAATCAGAAGATGTGGACTTTATGGCTGACGACTTTCCTGGGTGCCCTCGGGCAAAGCCACTCAAGTTACTTCACATCTGGGTGGTGCATGGAGATCAGGGAAGGGAAGACGGTTTATCCAAGTACAGTATTATTGCTGAGGATGAATGGAATGACTTTTGCTGAGCTCTTCGGGGCTGTGATACCTTCACTTGTGATGAATAGTCTCTCACGCCGCACAATGATTGCACTCGGCACAAAAGGACCCACCTGCTCTACTCAACCTAAGTGCTGGCCCTTGAGTTTTATACTGTCAGGACACAGGGACAGCTGCAGCAGAATGTCGCAAGGAAATTTGCTATCTGCGGTTACAGAATTCACTCATTTCATGGGTCATATTCCCAACTGGTGTAAAGAGGAATAGCTCTGTGGGGGAACATCCATGAGCTGGCCCCATGAAAAAGAAGACCCGGTGATCACTCCCATCATTTGTTTTCACCACTTCAGATTGCACTTTCACTACTTACATTGCTAATCCCATGCTCGGTGTTTTACAAACCCAGAGGAAGACACGGACCCTGCTCTGAGGAGCATGGAGTCTGAAAGGACCAGGATGGATAAAGGAAAGGGAACAAGGATGCGGTATGTAAGCAAAGGCTTTGTAATTGCACTGGAATCCCCTGGTGTCGATCCTTGCATTCCTAGGGGATCCCAATCAAATGGGCAGCCCGTATAAGGATTTACGGCCAAAATATTCTCAATTAGAAGCCTAAAGTGAGTCTCCAAAATCCTTATTTAAGTACATAAATAAATGGGCTGATATTCAGTTTGTGCCGAGTATCCAACGGCCCCCACTGCACTCGGTGGAACATCAAGGCGCTTTTCCAGGTGGCCACACTCAGCCACTCGGAGCCACACTCGGCCTAGTTATGACTGATATGCAAGCTCAAGTGGCCAATTTTTAGCAAGGGGGCTTAATCCCAAAGGCCTCTGCTGCTCTGACAAACACCCTAATTTTATTGCCAATTCTAGCCATCACAGAACAGAACCCAGCTGTATTACACCTGCATTGCACTGCTGGCCAGCAAGTGAAAAAGACAACCATGTCCACCTCAAATTGAAGGGGAGATCTTAGCTCAGGAGAATAACTCTGTCTGCAATTGGCCAATCAGTGAATTCCCTGCTCTTATAGTTACTTCTGCAGACCAGGGGCCAGATGTTTGTTAGAATTCCCACTGATTGTGGACAGAAGCATGGGCCTTTGTGAGCAGATTGCCATTTAGACTAGCTGGCCATTTGTGTGCATAGTTAATACCATTGTGTGCAGTTGCAATAATGGTGTACAAATGATGCATGCACAGCTAAAATGCTGCCCTATTACCAGTGTTACCAGAACATTGGATTGCAGCATGTTTGTGTATTTCTTTAAAATGCACTACATCTGCATGCACAAATTTGGATTTTTGCAAGTGAAATGTGCCCTAACCCTAACCGTTTTATCACTGCAAGGGAAGGGTATTTCTGCCTGGCAGAGCTGTGTTCATTGGAGACCCATAGGAGAAGGGAAGAACAAGTAAAGGTGAGTTTAAGCAGTCGGTGTGGGCACCCAGTCCTGTGGGTCAGCCAGGGGCTGGTTTATTCTATAGCATAAGTTAGAGCAGCCTTAGGACTGCTCTAACCTAAGCCCAACTTCCCACGGCCCCATGGGGGAATCCTCTTGGAATTGAATCCACTAGCTTTCCTTTTGAAACAACAACAAGGCAGGGCAGCTATAGCAGAAGCTAACATCTGGCCCTGCAGCAGTAAATATATAGGTGCCTGCCTACATATGTACAGGAGGAATCCCTTCATGTGTTACTGACATATCTGGGATGAAACGCTGCCACTGCAGAAGAGAATCCAGCTGCGTTACAGATCAGTACAGGACGTCAAGAAGAAAGGAAAACAGCACTGAAGGGGAGACGTTGGGTGTGCAGAATTACTCAGTCTGGAATTTGTCCAGGACACCTGGGTTTAATACCCCTAGCTATTGGGAAAAACGTCATGAGATCTTAATAGTGACAAAGGGGTCAAGAGCCAGGGCATTGGTTTTTATAGTTCATCCAAAAGACACAACTGCCAGTTACACAGTGTCCCAAGGTTAGACTCCGGTGACACGCAGAGGCCTGTTCCCCATTAGAACTTGGAGCATCGCTTGTGCTGAAATTGCCACCACTTCTTTTGGTAACGTGGGTTTCTTTGTGGGATGTGGCCCAAGCTGACAGTGGCCAGGCCCAGCCTGCAAGGTATAATGGAATCACCACTGGTAGTGGTGTGGACTACCGGCAGCTGGGCATCTCTTGCCTTCATCAGTTGAGTTGCTGACTCAGCTCCTTGTAAATGGCACTACAATTTCCCCTCTCTGTGTACATCTGATTGAGAGAAATCAGTTCACAGACTAAATGTGCAGACTCCGGGATACAATGCCTTTATGAGGGCTTATTGCTTGTTTTCAGCAGTGGTAGCCACGGAGAAGGAGCCCCTTGGAAACAAGGAGATGTTTCTGAGATGAACCGAATACAAGGGGAGAGAGCTAGGGTACAATCCATTGAGTATTTACAGTACAGAGTTGGAACTTAATAAATAATGCCGAGTAAAAGATCATAAAACAAGGCAGAGTTTAAGACGGCCTCAACAGAGAGGACTGATGCTCACAGTTATGATGAGTAAGTAGTGAGGAGTGCCGTAATGTAGATAAATAGAAGTCCTTAGAGGAGACTTCACTGAGTCTCTGTTCACAGTCAGCACCACTTTCAGCCAGCACTCTACCTTTAAAGCCTATTTACAGGATTGCAGAGACACGGACAGTGTTCGCAAGCTGGATAAAGCTCACATAATACGAGGTACTGAACAAGAACAGGGTAAGTTTTGAGTTGAACGCTGTGATTGGAAACGCCACTGGGAAGAGACTCTCGAACCCCAAACACCTTTTTCAATGTACATTTAGAATCCAGGTGGTATCAAAAAATGTACGTTCTTTTTATGTGCTCTTCTGAGTGCCTTTATATACATATTTACAGTAGGAACAAACCGGGCCTAATGCTTAGCTGGTGTGACTCTGTGTTGCGCTATTTAAGTCAATTCACATCTGCTGACCATCTAACCTGCAGAATCCAGGTAATGGGTCCCCTTAGAGATCATCTGCAGGTGTTTCAAGTCCCCCTGTTAATGTTTTGGTTATTTTGGGTTCTCTATTTCTGCTCTTTAGAGTTCTGTGTTATGCCTGGTACTTGAAATAACAAGGCTTTGAAAAATAGGGTTCTTAAGTATTTGGGGCAATATCACAGCTGGATATTACATGTAAATGAAGAGTTAGCTTTTTCAGCTGGTAGGAAGTGGAAGAGAGACGCTGTTGGCACTTTACACGCCCTCTCCCAAGGACCAGGCTACAGATCTGTAGTGATCTCTAATCAAACAGGTCATGCCAAGTTAATTTCAGCAGGTTGTCACAAGGCTGCGGGTTAAATACTGTTTCCGGAGTGCTGAGGAGAAGAGGTCATTGAGGTTGGAAGGAGAGATGGGTAAAACCAATCATCCCAGATCACTTTGAGACGTCTGAAGCAGAATATGGGTCTGGGACTCACTTCTTCTCTTGACTGCTTGAGCGTAATTGTGGTAGGAAGCTGGTGGAGTCACTCCAGATTTACACTAGTGTAAATGACAACAAGAATTTGAAATCTGGAGCCCATCTACAATGGAAAGGAACTATAGTCCTTTGCTCCTAAGCAGGGTTGAACATTTGTACATGAGAAGAGCCAGGTAGCACTGTGAAGCAAGGAGCAGTGGATTTTACTCCTTGGTCTCTAGAAAGCGTAGCACACTCGTGATCAGTGCTAAGATGCTTTGGGAGGGGTACAGAGCTCCACTATTTACAGACAGAAGTTCTTCACGGACACATGGATTTTGTGGGCCTAGTCCTACTCAGAAGCATTCTCTCATGCTCAGAGCCAAGCTGATAATGATGCTTCCTAAAAGCTGGGAATTGGAGTGATGGGAAGGACCATGTTATTGTTCCAGTCTGTAGTTTTAAATCTGGACTCAGTCCTCTTGGACTGCAGAGAACATCACAGCTCAGAAGTGTTGCTTCTGCTACAAAAGGTACAGATGTGAGCACACGTCAACAGCAAACCCTGCAAACAGATGCCAACATGAACCAGCGGTAAAGCAATAAAATGGGCCTGACAAAGAAGAGGGTAGAAGTTTCCAGGTTTGCGGAACGTTCTTCCGGTCAGATCAGAAAGGGAAGAGATTTTATACAAATCTCCAAAACTTGCCAGTTTTTGCCTCAGTTAAATACATACTCCCCCTACTTTCTTTAGTGTGCCACCGTAATACTACGTGTTGCTGGTTGCTATGGGGAAGCATAGCCGTGGAGGGGTGGACGGGATCTCAAGATCTTGTCAAAGGCAACTGGCAAGGTTTAAAGCTTGACCCCTGTGTGTAGGAGTTAACTGTTTAGCCGCTCCACACACAGACCTGCCACTGCAGTCAGCAGGCACTTGTAGGAGCTGAAGAACCAGGTGTCTAGATGGTGGAAGGGCTGCGGGGTGGAAAAGGTGGAATGGAAATGAAGGATCAGCTCATCAAAACCATGTGGACAGTCATTGCCCTTCTAGCAGGGGAGTAAAGGGAAATCAGTTCCGGTGATAATTTTATCCATCGTGTAAATACTGCACTTAATAAAACGAGATTCAGTCTTTCACCTGTCTACATGCATGTATCCCTCTTTGGGTTTTCCAAGTCCCCTATCACCAGGGGATTCAGGTACTGACCTAGGATTGTCTCTCCTCATCGCTCCATGACTGGCATGCCATCTTGCCTTGGCTATTCAACAGAATTGTGAATGAAATGGAATGTTCAGCCCTAAATCAAGAGTTCTGATTGGCTGACCTACAAGGTATTCATTCACTGGTACCAACTTCATTTACAGGTACCAACGGCAGCTGCATTCATGCAAAAAACCTTTGTATGTTTATACTTGTTTGGGTGTTGCTCCCTGTTTTTATAACTCACCACAGGGTAATTCAGGAACTGAAGGACCAGCTAAGGTTAAAGGTTTGATGTTTCCCTCTAGACCGGGGTGGGCAAACTTTTTGGCCCGAGGGCCACATCGGAGTTCCAAAATTGTATGGAGGTTTGGGTAGGAAAGGCTGTGCCTCCCAAAACAGCCTGGTCCCGCCCCCTATCTGACCCCCTCCCACTTCCCGTCCCCCTCAGAACCACCGACCCATCAAACCCTTCTGCTTCTTGCCCCTGACCACCCCCTCCAGAGACCCCCGTGCCCCTAATCACCCCTCTGGGACCTCACCCCTTATCTAAGCCCCCCTGTTCCCTGACTGCCTGGGACTCCCTTCCCCTTATCCAACCCCCCTGCTCCCCAACCCCTTACCATGCTGCTCAGACCAACAGCCCGGACGGTGCTAGATGCGCTGACCGTGCGGTGGTGTGGCTGTGGGGGGACAACAGGGGAGGGACAACAGGGGAGGAGTCGGGGGAAGCCTCCCTGGCCAGGAGCTCAGGAGCAAGGCAGGATGGTCCCGCAGGCCGCATGTGGCCCACAGGCTGTAGTTTGCCCACCCCTGCTCTAGACTATGATTTCCTCACAGACAATTAGTAATCTTAGGACATGCCCATCTCCTCAGTTATTACTGGCTGAGAGAGTCTAGCGGTTACCACTCAGGACTGGGAACTAGAAATACCTGGATTCTAATGTTAGCATTGACAATAACTGGCTCTGTGGCTTTGGGCAAATCACTTAACCTTTAGGTGGCTCCGTCTGGAAAATCAGGGTAATATCTCCTTAATCATGACGACCTCTGGAGAATTAATTAATGGGAACGATTCTGATCTCCCACTAACATGCAGAAGAAAGAACTCATCTGAAATCAGTGGAGTTACAGTGAGGTCAGTGTCTAACTTTACTTACATGGTGTAAATGAGGAGTAACTCCACTGAATTCCCTGCTGCAAGGGAGCTCAGGATTTGACTCAATGTTTGCGAAGGGCTTTGAAGACTGAGTCTGATACTTGTGCTATTTACAGCAGTGCTACTTGATTGACATCGGTGGAGTTATTCCCTGATTTACACCAAAGTAAATGAGATCAGACTTGGGCCCTCTAAGGTGTAATTATAGTTAAGAACAGTGGATTGCATTGTAATTCTGTAGCTGTGGAGGATAATGCTGTTCAGATGGCACATCCAGGCTCCACTGCAGTGCCTGACTTTGCCCCATTTTCTTGTTTCGTTAACAGCAACGTACAGTCTGAATGATCGAAGAAGGTAAAGTTGTTGTCGTGGTGGTCCCAGGCTAGGAGAGCCACAAGGTGGGTGAGGTCATGGCTTTTAGTGGACGAACCTTTGTTGGTGAGAGAGACAAGCTTTCGAGTTCCACAGAGCTCATCTTCACACCTGAAGTTGGTCCAGTAAAAGATATTACCTCACCCACCCTGCCTCTCTGAAGAAGGCAAAGTCAACTGTCCAAGGTCCCATGATGAGTCAACGACTCAGCCTAAATTAGCAGCTGATCCAAAGCACATTGCTGTCCATGAGCATCTTTCCATTGGTTTTAATGTCCATTGGATCATACCCTCCTTGTTCATGTACTTGAACATAACCCCTGTATATTAAATCCTCCTTTAAAATGAAGCAAATAAAGCTAATGTGAGAGTTGTACATTACCTGCACCACAAATATTGCTACTTCTGTCAAAGGAGACATGCATGAAACAATCATTTCTTTTCAGTATATCATTGGACAACCTAATGGTGACATGCAGTGCTACTGTAGCTATGTTGGTCCCAGGAACTCATCGGGATGCACTTGTGCATTATATGTAGGCTTGGAAGGATATGATTTTGATCAGGAAATATTGATAAACGTCAATTTCACCAGACACGCAAACGACACAAATATTTCCTGCGATGATAATCTAAAGGTTGTTGGCATTCTTTCATCAGTGAGAGACGGTGGGAATTGCAGCCTATGAGATGATCTGACAGGCAACGTAACAAAGATGCCGCTTGAGAACTTTTTTAGAATTTGATTTAAGGATATTTACTTTGCTGAGTCTGCTAAGTGACTTTATCAGTTTATGCTTTAATGGTTATAAAGCTTTAATTTTTTGAATCTCAACACTGACCGTCATTAAATAATTATTGTCTGATCCCCCTACATTGTCTGACTCCTCAGTAATTGCCCACAACTGTGAACATTTAAATGAATAAAACTGAAAATGCTTAAAAGTAAACATTGAGATTATCCATTAAAATTGTTTTAAAAAAACCTGGAATTCTGCCATGCCTAAGAAACCATTTCAAATATGACTTTTTCAGGCATTGTATGACTGGTATGATAGTCTGATAACACTTCCAGCACTGTACTGTCACTGAGTACCTGACTTCAAGCCATGTCCTGTTGTCTGTTTTTCATGCAGAGCTCCCCAGCAGTTAGTACTGGGAATCCTATGTGCAGGTCTGGCTATGGGCATTTGGCCCTGGTCCATAAGAAACAGCTTGCTTATTGCCTCTGCTCCGGGCAAGCCCATTCACACTGCCCTAGTGAACGCGGTAGTGCCAGCGAAGATCAATTTCTGAGGTTGAAACTATAGCTTACAGAGATTCTATAGATCCAGAGCACAATTAATTTGCTTGTTGATTTGCCTTGGTACAACCATGTTAAAAAAAAAGAAAAAGAGAGAGTGGAAGGGGCCAGAAATGAAAATGTACGAGTCCTATGGTCATGATGATGGGAGCATCAACAAAGTCATACAATGTTGGAAGGGCAACGGGGCACATCTTCAAATGACCCCCGTGGTTGCCCCTCCAGGTAAGTCTGTCCTGGAGTCTGCGAGTGATTGCAACATGTGTGGACTTGTGTTGGCTTTAATCTGGCTGGATCAGGTAGTGGTACCAGTGAAGCCTAGCAGCATGGACTTGAGATCACGCTAGCTGCCGGAGTAAGTACCCAGCGATCTGGACGGGCTTGTGCAGCCCAAACTGCTGTGGCTTCACTGCTATCGTTATTTGAGCTCGCTCACTTAGAGCTAGCTTGTGCATACGGATGCGCGCTGTAATCATGCCTCCGACTGCAGTGTGGCCATACCCTGTGCTGAAAAACTCTTGTCGCCATTGTATTTTCTGTGCTTTCCCCACATCCCGTTGTCATCAGTGGATCTGGTGTGCATGGGATGAGTCTGGGACATGCCACAAAAATCTGCTGATATGGGTAACTGATCAGATCCTCAGCTGGGGTAAGCTACCCCCAGCTGGTATAAACTGGCGTAGTCATTGATCCATGTGTTCCATTGATTTCAAAGGCGCGATGCCCATCTGCAGCCACTGAGGATCTGGCCTAAGAGGTCTATAGCATGGACCCCAGCCGCAGGACTCTACACAAACATGGGTTTGGTTTAAATTCCAGTCCCTGTCCCCCAGCCTCGCCCACCTCCCTTCTCTGTTCTCTGTGAATGAGCAAGCATAAAAAGCAGACTCTACCCTGGTTGGTATTTTTCTCCCTCTCAGATCTGAACACTAGGGGAACACAGATGCCAGGGAAATTCCATGTAAATGACTACGCTGGGCCCACAGTTACTCCCGTGGAGAAATCCACAGACCAAGCCCAGCACAGGCATAAGCGGGCACAACTCTGGGATTAATTGGTCCCAGGATGGTGCCACCCAGCACACTGGAGGCAGCATCTGGCCCAATGACTTGGATTTTCAGGTCTACTATTGGAAATGGGGCAATTTGCCTGGCACAGAATTGCAACAGCTTCGAGACAAAGCTTAAAGATGGCATTCCCCTTTAATAACGTAGCCCAGGGATGCTGCATCCCATGAGTGAACAGAAGCAATTTTTTTTATAGACGGCTGGAGCCGTCTTTTCCTCAGCGTCACGGTAAGCAAAACATTGAAGGACAATCATATCTTATCATATCTTCCCCGTCATACGCATGCATCATTCTTATTACTCTGAGTGGACATGAAGGTCCTTCCCAATCAGTCACTCCCTTAAAAAATACTGCAGCATGCTGAATTAAACCCCCAAATGACATTATCGCGGTTGTAAGCTATACAATAGGAGCTGATTCTCATCTCTCAGACATTGATATAAAATCAGGAGAAACTCTATTCCAGTCAGTCGTGTTTCACCAGTGTAAAAACAGGGTAAGTGAGGGCTCGTCTACAGTACTGGTGGGATCGACAAGCAGTGATCGATTCAGAGGGGGTCGATTGATCAGGTCTAGTATAGACAAGCAACAGTGATTGCTTTAGGTTTCCTGTAAGTGTTTCTTTGTAAGGGGATGGTTGAGGTGAGTAGCGTGAAGGAGGAAGCATCTTGTGCCGGATCCCATACAGAAGGTTCCTGGGTTCAACCTTCCGCAGTCCTCTTAGCCAGCTCTGAACCAACCAGGGTAGATGTGGACATCTAATGCTCAGATGGAAAATCAAAGATTCCAAGCCGTGCGAATGGGTTTCCCCCGACAGGCCATCAAACATCTCAGCACTTATTGCTCAGTTTGTAAATATGAAGGAGGCATCACTGCAACACATTCTGTTACTCCTGAAGTAGCCATTTGGCTCAATCAGTGTAAGGTGAGACTGCAGTTGCTGCTCTAGTTGCTCTAAGAGGGGAACTAAGATGGAGAATAATTGTTCTCTCTTGCCACAGAGGGCAGGAGAAGAGGCAACAGGTTCAAACTACAGCAGAACAGATTTAGACTAAATCTCAGGGGAAAAGACTCCCTCACTGTAAGAACAGTAGGACAATGGAACGGACATGTAGGGAAGTCATGGGAGCTCCTTCACTCGAGGTTTACAGGTAGAGGCAGAGAGCTTGTCTTGGATAGTTTAGACACAACAAATCCTGCATCTCGGCCGAGGGTTAGACTAGCTGACCCTTGCGGCTCCTTCTAACGCTGTGGCTCTATGATTCCACGAGTCTAAGTAGAGGACCTCGGGTCTCCACAGCTGTCGATCTGGCACTTCGGAGCAGCATTAAATTCACTCCAAAAATGTAAAGAAAAAGAAAATTCCCACTGGTGTTAATGGGAGCAATCTACACACTTCAAATGGGGCTCACGCCCTGATATGTACATGTAAAGGTTGTTAAAAAGAAGATAGACGGTATGGTATCATGCTTATTGAAGATCTAATGATTTCCTTTGCAATACCTTCATCGGAGGACAAAAGCTGTTTGGAATAATTGAAGAAGGGATCAATTTCATAGCCCCACTTAGGGTGACCAGACAGCAAATGTGAAAAATCGGGACTGGGGTGGGGGGTAATAGGCAATAAGAAAAAGACCTAAAAATCGGGACTGTCCCTATAAAATCGGGACATGTGGTCACCCTAGCTCCACTGTTCCCTCTTTCCTATTTCAAACTCCTGCAGTGCCAGTTACTTGTGGATCTAAGCTTGTTTTGCCAAGGCCAATTCTGCCAACAGCTATTAAGTTAATTCTTCACTCTGGTTAGTGGCTCCTGACAGAGGGTCTGATTTAATCAAGCAATTCAAGAGTTCGAAGTCTCCCTTTCCCTGCAGTGTGCGTTATTCAGGTACAGACTTATTACAAACCAATATCCTTCCCGCAAATCCCCAAAGATTCTCGCTGTAAAAATATGCCAAGCTTATTGCTAGCCTAATCAGAGAGGGTTTCTTTTGTGGAAAACACAGCCATGCAACTGAACTGGCACTTGTATCTTATTTTTATAGATTAGCCATGCAAGTCCATTATATCCTGTTTTTTTTTAAAAAAACATAACGAGTATAGTGCAGAAACGGGCATTTACATTTTTGCACCTCAGCAAGCCACATTTGGGAGGCATCGTCGATGGTGGAGGTTCTCTGAAAGCTTTTATGAACGCGGGCGATACAGATTGTTGGCGAGCTGCAGATTCTACTCCGGTTCCGGAGCCGATGAGATGACTTGCTGCTCTTTCAGCTTATTTGTAGCCATGTGAAATGCATCGGGATACACACAAGTGCTGCACTCTGCTACAATCTGTTCCCTGCTTGTAGGTCCTTTCTCGTCTCACTGCCGTCCTTTCCCGATTGGACTCTTGGCACAATAAAAGCAATTTTTTTTCCTCATTGGCTCATTTTAAAAAGTGCATATTGTTTCGATCTGTTTCCGAGAAGCTGGCTCAGGTGAAGTCATTAAATTATCCCCCGCCCGCTATTCACGAGCCTTTCAGAACCTCCTAGGCCCCCCTCAGGAAAGCTGGAGTCCTGAACGAACATAATAGTTGGTTTGCGAGTTTCTCCATAGCCCAGGGACAAGTCTCTAGTTAAAGGTCTAGGGAGAATTAAAAAAAGATCTCTGTGCCCTGACCTGTCTCTTCTCGCTCAGGACGTCAGCGGCTTTTCCAGTTTCATGCCCTTCGTCTGACTCGTGGGGAGCCATCTAGTTTAAAAACAACTCTGCAGCTTTAAACAAATTCCTGGGTGGTTTCTCTCTTGCCAGTGCTCCGTGCAGAGGCAGTTCTCCCCCTCAGACCAGAGAGAGGTCCGCTTGGAAGCTGGAGCACCTGCGAGTCTTAGGCGAGCACTTGGTGAGCATGGAGATCTGCGTGCTGAAGTTGGTGCCGTTGCTCCCAACGGAGGGGTGGTGATATTTCATGTCGGAGTCCAGGAACCTCTCCTGGTGCCACCTGCGCCACTTCCGCTTCAGCTCGGCTTGGACCTAAGCGGGGACAGAGAAGCGCGTCAGTGGACGGGGTTCCTTTCTGCCGGCCTGGTTGGGTATTACAAGTGGCAGTAAGGGAGCCAGCTTAATTCAATTCCTGCTAGAAGCTGCTAACTGGCTCTGGTGCCAACGCCGGGGTGGAACGAAGAACAAGTGATCTCCCTTCCCTGGGAAATCAAGGCCGGGCACTTGGCAAAGGAAATGGGTGTGGAGCTGGACAAGGAGAGTCACTCTCTCTCTTTCTGAGGCCAGCAAGGACCAATTCACAAAGGCCACTGAACGGATATCAGCAGGTCAGAACCCTACAGCTACGTGCAGGCAGCGAAGAGATGCACCAATCAGGGATGTAGCAATCTTTGAGCCGGTTGGCTGGTGCAATGAAAGAGTTATAATGACCTCGACTCTTGACAGATTTTTACCCCTTTCTGAGGGTATTTAGGACACGTCTTTTACCCACAAGCTCCTTTCATCAAAGGAATGTTTTGCGGAGCTGTGATGCTGTTTGGTGCGCAGAGGGTACTGGCCTTCCTGAGCCATGCAGCAGGATTCAAACCATCAATAAACATGGGCTAACACGTCCAAACAGCTAGTGCACAGCCACTTCACTCTCTGGGGCGAGGCTGTAGGCTGTGGTATGAATTATAGGGTCAAATCATAGCACAAACTAGGCGGGGAGGATCCCCTTGGGGCTGGAGCAGGACTGAAACCTGATTCTGAACATCTCTGAGCTCATGGGGAGGCTGGGATACAAAGCCAGAGCCGAATCGCACAGCTACCCCCTTCTCTTCACTGCTCACTTGATTGGCTTGAATGCGGCCCACGTTAGTAGGGGGCTCAACGTTCTTCCCAGCTCACATCTGCTCAGTGGCTTTTGTGAAATGAATTTGAACATCAGAACATTAGAATGGCAATACTGGGTCAGACCAAAGGTCCATCCAGCCCAGTATCATGTCTACCGACAGTGGCCAATGCCAGGTGCCCCGGAGTGAGTGAACCTAACAGGTAATGATCAAGTGATCTCTCTCCTGCCATCCATCACCCCCCTCTGACAAACAGAGGCTAGGGACACCATTCCTTATCCAGCCTGGCTAATAGCCATTAATAGACTTAACCTCCACGAATGTATCCAGTTCTCTTTTAAGCCCTCTTATAGTTCTACCCTTCCTTGGTGGGTTTCAGACCAGTTTCCAGTGGACACATGCTCCACAGTACAAAACTCACTGCACTCACTGGCCTGCAGATGACAGTGGGTCTGATCCTGCTGCTCTGAAGTCAAGGGCAAAAGCCCGCTTGGCTTCAACAGGATCAGGGCCGGGCTCAGCGAAGAGGCCAAAGAGCGAGCGGGCTGGAGACTGGCTGCACCTTCAGCGCCAAGCATGGGGGGAACCCGCGTCTTGCTGCCTGTTCTGTGAATACAAGGGGGACTCGGCACTCAACAGCACCACCCTCAGCATCGCGAATACTAAAATTCCCATGCAAAGCCTGTATCTGACGACCCCGGCAGCCCCCATGTGCTGATATAAGGAATGGGACGCTGCTCAGTCTGCCCTTTTCCATCATTCACGCCATCCTTGTAACAAGCACGGCCCTAAACAATGCTGTGGATCTTACCTCCCCGTTGAGGAAACAGTATAGAACGGCCCCCACAAAGCCCTGGGAAGAAGAAGAGAGGACAGGCACTTAGAACCTCGCCGTCAGAAAGGCTACATTTAAATGGTCAGAACACACAGCTGCAACCACAGCCAGGAAACTTTTAACAGTCCCCCCAGACAGAGGCTGCTTGATTTTAGCTCCCTTACTAAAGTGCAGGATTTGAATTGAGGTGTGTCGTGCCCAGATGGTGACTTTTTTTTTTTTTACACGGTGCCATCTTATTCTTCACAATCTTGGCTTTCTTAAAAAAAAATAAAGACTGTCTCTGTCCTTACAGATGTGGAGATAACACTGAAAATGTGAACGGATGGCAAGCCAGTTCTCAGTGATATCTGCCTGAGTCTGCAGGCAGCCTGACATGACAGCTTTGATCTGCCCCATCCATCTCAGTAAGGTGCTAATTCAGCTGCCCAATGACGATTTAAATGTCAGCATTGCTAGCTATTTTGCTGCTGACCAGAGCACGTAAGTGGTACAGTACGTAATACAACATACTCTGTTCTCAAGGCTCAAGAAAGCAGACTGGCTGAAACTGACTGTACAACAGGAGAAAGTGCCTCAATGAGTGCTAATCATTGTGCAGAACTGGGGCCTGCGTTAAGAGCGGGACATTGATTGAAGTGAAGCGTGTGTTTGTATGTAGCTAATGGTTGAAATAACCCCTAGCATTTTTTATCCCTCAAAGCAAAACAGCATCATACCTCAAAGGAAGGCTGTATCATTATCCCCATTTTACAGCTGGGGAGACTGAAGCACAGGGAGGGAAGGGACGTGACCAAAGTCATCCTGCAGAAGAACACTGACTAGAGCCTGAGTCTCCTGAGTCCCGGTTCAGTGTCTTATCCACTAGGTCACACTGCCACCCCTAGGTCTCATTCTGGAGTAACTCATACAACAAGCCCCACTGCTGTCAATAGAAATTCTGCCTGTTGCAATTAACAGAATGCTGTCTGCGTGGCATCTGAGTACAGACCATAGGATCTGGCTTACTCTTGGTAAAACATATTGGGATGCCAGGAGGTGAATGCAATATGAGAAGGCACAACAGTAACCCATCCAGGCCTTCACTGAAGTCAATGGTAAACCCCCTAAAAACTCCTGTGGGAGCAGGATTGGGCATGTACTAGTGAAGCCATCTTCAGGCGTTTCCTTATTCCCATGGTCCTCCCTACGAAGCACCGCGGTTCTGAAAGACTCGCCCTGCTTTCTTGGCCCAGGCCTCAGGGGTGACACACCTGGAAGGAGCCAAGCACGAGCTCGAAGACGAGCTTTATCTCCATTTTGAAGTTATCGGGGAAGAAGGCGAACACGATGTAGTGGACGCCGAAGAGCGGGATCAGCAGCAGGGTGGATTTAGCCAGTCTCCTGTCAGAAAGAGAAACATGAGCTGTAAAGGGAAAGGGGACAAGCACCACAGGCACGAGAGGGGGTGAAATTCGGCTGCTGATGCGCCTCCAGCCCTCATGACCCACCTGCGGTGGAGGGCGGGCGGGTCAGTGCGATGGAAAGGAATTAACTCTGTGCTGGAAGTGGCATTGGAAAGCTCTGAAAGCATAAGCAGTGGGTAGTAATAAAAGAAGGGGAATTAAACCCAGAGTCTCAGGTATTTAGGCTCCTGACATTCACTGAAAAAAACCACCAGTGGAAGTTAGGAGCCTACATACCTTTGAGGATTTGGCACCACATCCTCCGCAGTGCAAATCAGCTTCCACTGACGTCCATCCAGCCACACCGCTTCTCCTGAACTGAAGATCTGGCCTGGGGTGATTGCTACAGGGTTTTTCAGAGACAATTTCCACCCTTATTAATAGCAACCATTGTGCTAGCAGCCAAGTCTTGGCAATAAACCAGTTGTTGTTCCCCTCTGCCCGGGGCTCACAGGTGGCTGGTTGCTTCAAGTGCAGAGATGCTCTAAGGTGTGACATTTTTATGCCCATCAACTCTAGTGGAGATATTTCCTCCGCTCCCACCAGAGACTGTTTTCATCTCCACAAGCTAACCAGAGCCCACGACTGCCTTTGTTGCCTGGGATTGCAGAAAAGTCGGGGGCTAGAGGAGAAATTGTATGTTTAGCAGGGAATGATGATAGCGCATGGAGCGGCAGGAGCGGCCCACGTGTTCCAAAGCAGGAGGATGAGCAGCATTGGAGCCTAATGGCCCCATAGAGGCTAATCAGAGCTCTAATTAGGAACGGCCGATCGTTTCTGACATCGAAGGACAGACGGAAATCAAATTTAATGGACTGAAATCAAATGAAATGCAAAACTTCAGTGAGCTTAAGGGGCATCTGACACCATCGATCTCCAAGGACTCTAGTCCCACCTCACCGAGGTGGCTGAAATGGCTCAGGTCTGTCCCTTCCGGGCAAGGCCATTAGGGTGTTATGGGCAGCTGTTCCTCACTTGCTAAGGCCCTCACCTGCACAGTCCCACGAGGCACGGTCTTCCTCCCCACCCGCCTCTAGTCACCATCTGTAGAAGCTACTGGTAGGGTGGAGGGGGCTGACGTGCCAGCACTACACAGATGACACCCATCGCTGCATCTCCATTGGGCCAAACGCCGCCTTCCAGAAGAATTTCCCAGCTTTTACACGATGTGGCCCAAAGCCTATTCACTGGCCAGATTCCCACTAGCTTCTATGGGCTTCCGCCAGACCCCTCCTACCGAGCTGAAGTCAGCAGTGGGTGTAAAGCAGCGGGCTAGAGCTGATCCCAATCTAGAACGATGCCTGTAGGAAGAAGGAGGCACTCGGACAGCTTGCCTCTGCTATGGCATCCCCCACCACCAGGGCGGCTGCCCTCAGAGTAAGTCGAGCCACAACCTGGGTCATTTTGGATTCTTTGCTGCCATTGGGTGGCCAAATGCAACAGCAGCAAAACATGCCCCCTTTCATCTGCCACTGACCAGAAGATCGTACCCCTGCCTGTGACACCCTGTCCTTGTCACCGTGGTCCGTGCAATCACAATTTCCAGATTTGGCGACTGCAACTTGTTATTTCTGAAAAAGCTGCAGCTACAAAAAGCAGCAACTCATCTGCTGAACGCACAAGTGCTGTGAACACATCACCCTAATGCTCTGCTGTCTGCACTGGTTCCTGGAGGACCACCGGCAGCCTGCGTAAGACAGAGCAGTACCGCCTTTCCCCCCACCTCCCTGTGCCACAAAGCTCAAACTGGTGTGACTCCATGAACGTCAATCGCAGTCACCATGAATAACACTTTCTACCACCTTCACGATGACATGGCCTTGGTTATACACAAATTGGTCACCTGGTTGGACTACAGCAATGGGATATACTTGGACATGTGGCCATCCACTCTTGAGAAACCCCAACAGTACAGAACACAGCCACGCATCTGCTCAGTAAGATGTGTCAACGGCAGCCACCAGGCCTGTCCTCTGCTCCCTACATTGGCTTCCCCTAGAATAATGAGTCAAACTCTAGATCTCCATCCTTCTCTTCAAGGCACTAAATGGCCCGGATCCAGGAGACCTAAAAGATTGACTAATGTCCCATGATAAAAACTGTGGCTGACTCCTCTGGTATAATGGCACTTCCTACCATCAGGGTAAAACATGGGTGTGGGAGACAGTGTTTTCTCAGGGGCTGGTCCCAGACTGTGGAATGAACTCCCTAAGGAATTAATGACCATCGCGAAGCTCACCGCCTTCCACTCCAAGTGCAAGGAGCTCTTCTTCCACCCGCCTAGTGTAGCGCACACGTAACGGTATGTACCTTAACCCCCTCCCCCCCCAGCCCTACCAACACACGACACTGCAGACACAATTCTCTCACCCTTGGGAGAGGAGAAGAAAAAGAATGACCCCCCCACACCAGACATCTGTTATGTTGCTTAATGTATGAATGGAAGTGGTATAAGAACCTATGTAGAATAGAATGTTGATGGAATGAATTAAGCGCAAAGTTCTTGTTACAGAAGACATGGGATTTTATCCTCTGTCTTGCCTGAAATACTGTTTTCCCCATGCTGCTCGATTGTCTGTAATTTAAAAAGGCTTTTTCATGAGGAGTTCCTTCACATTTTACAGTAAATTAAAGCGCAGCTCCATGGCTGTAGCATTAATGAATGAGTCAGCAGCGTACTTGGACTTTGAGACTTGGACTCAGATGGAACTGGTAAGCACTGAAAGATATTGTCAATGTGTCAACAAGTTATTCCTTCAATACACAGTGTTGGGTTGGGGAGGGGAGATCTCAGATTCTGTTAGACTAAAACAAACTCTTATCTCAGATGTGGCAGGAATAATTGAGAGGTATGATGAACAACAGATCTCTTGGTCCATCCAGACCACACCTCTGCAGTTGGCAAGAGCCTTCTGGATACTGAGGGCCAAATACTGCCATCAGTTGCACTCATGCAACGCCACTGATGTCAATCAGGTTATGCCAATTAACTGAGGGTCAAATTTGGTCCCCAAATCCAGCAAGATGCTGCTGGCTCACCAGGGACTCCTGGGCTCTTCTCCCTGTTTGAGTCTGCTTGGGCCACTGGAGCTTTGGCGGGGGGAAGTGTAGGAAGAGGGGTGGTAGATATGGGGAAGGCTGTGCTTGCCCAAGTGGCTGTCCTTGTAGGGGCACATTGGCAGTGCAGCGTGGGGATGCTGGTATTACTGGCTCAGGTACCATATCTTTGTCTGCAGGGACAGCAAGGTAGCTTTCTCCAGCATTAATTCACTGGGAACATTTTTAAAAAGACCAAGTCCAGTTTCTAGCTCACTAGGACCTAATCCTTCCCTTGGCTACCTGCGAACGCACACAGAACCTCCACGGAGATTAATGGAAGTCAGTTACCGAAGGAAGGCATGGATCTGGCCCCAGGACCACACTGTTCAAAAACATATTTCAATATGCTGATTTAATCTCAGCACACCAACAAGGATGTTGTAATCGGAGGGGGAGACATGACATCTGACTACAGATACATAAATAGAAAAGGCAGGGAGCAATAACGCACACTGGTCAGTGAGAGCAGAACAAGAATGAACAGGCTTTAGTGAGCTGCAGCAGGGAAATGGTAAGGTGAAATACCATTTCCTTTCTCTGTCTAAGAACAGTTCAAGTGGAATCACCAGCACAAGAGAGTTCCAAGGCTCTGGGAGACATCCAAATTTAAGGGCAGAGTAAGGATGCTGATATTGGTCCTTCCATCATATAGGGGGATTAACTAAATGACCCACTTGAAGTTCTTTCCAAAACAAATCTTTCGAGGAATCCCTCCATAAAGACCTAGATGTTCCAAATGCTGACTCGGGGCAGCAGCAAGATGCAAAAATGAGTCGGTGTGTGATCTTGATTCTATATAGGGCTCTACCAAATTCACGGCCATGAAAAACAGATCACGGATCAGGAAATCTGGTCTCCCCCTCCGAAATCTGTATAGTATAGGGTAAAATCCACGCGAAAGACCAGATTTCACAGGTTTCACAGATTTGACCCAAAAGGGAGTTGCGGGGTGTGTGCGTGTGTGTGTGAGTCACAAGGTTATTTTAAGGGGGTCACAGTATCGCCACCCTTACTTCTGCGCTGCCTCCAGAGCTGGGTGTCTGGAGAGAGGCAGCTGGTGGCTGGGCACCCAGCTCTGAAGGCAACGCCCCACCAGAAGCAGCACAGAAGTAAAAGTGGCAATACCAGACCAGGCCACCTCATACTTCTGAGCTGCTGCCTTCAGAGCTGGGTGGCCAGAGTGTGGCAGCTGCTGACAGTGGGCTCGGCTCTGCAGTCAGCAGCACAGAAGTAAGGGTGGCAATGCCATACCAGGCCATCCTTACTTCTGCGCTGCTGCTGGCGGTAGCGCTGCCTTCAGAGCTGGGTTCCTGGCCAGCAGCTGCTGATCTCCAGCTTCCCAGCTCTGAAGGCAGCGCCGCTGCACAGAAGTAAGGGTAGCAGTGCCGCAACTCCCCCATCATAACCTTGTAACTCCCCCACAACTCCTTTTAGGGTCAGGACCCTACAATTACAACACCGTAAAATTTCAGATTTAAATCGCTGAAATCATGACATTCACTGTTTTTAAAACCCGATGACCATGAAATTGACCAAACTGGACCGTGAATTTGGTAGGGCCCTAATTATATATCCTTATGCTGGAGTGAATCTGTGGAGCTGTGAATCTGTGCAGCTGGAGTGAATCAGGTTTACATTGATCTAATTGAGACCAGCATCTTGCCCATTGAGACTGACTTTGATCTCACGTACACTGGTGTAAATCAGCAGTCGCTCCACTGAGTCAGTCCCGTGCTGCTATACAGAAGTGCTCCATTATGGGGGTCTTTTGAACATACAGCGATAGAGCCTCTCAAGGCCACTGCCCTTCCAGATTTGTGCAACACAAAGTGTAGCTTACAACGAACATAAGACTCAGAGCACAGCCCTTTGAATGTGGACTCCAGGGCTTCTCTTGTAGCTCTGCCCTTTGGGGAGGAGCCAGAATGTACCATAACACAACCGAGTCTGCTGGGGGCAGAAGCCATTCTGCACTTGTCTATGGGGGATATGGAACTGGTTGAACTTTCCTATCAGTTACCCCACACCACTCTCCTTCTCCCAGGCTTTTCCTTCTGCCATCCGGACAAATGACTGACATTAAATCCATTTGATTTTTCATTAAATCATGAAAATAACACCCCCCACCCTCGTACAGGATTCCAGACAACTGTGCCTATTGTGGTCTCCGGTCACCTCTCTATTCCTCACTCTGTTCTTTTCGGTGTCATTGTCATGGCTGCAGTGCCTTGGGACATAGTGCGGCCAGATAAGATTATGGTTCTGGAGACAGTCCTGGGGACCTGATGAGTTCCCCCAAAAGCCTTAACTGAAAGCCTGATTAAGCAGGTACTGGTGAAGCAGGCCCCTTCTGGGCAGCACATACTGAGCTTGGGGTCTGGCCAAACCCTACAGACTTCACAATGGATGAGAATTCCAAGAACGTGGCTAGATCCAGTTACCCTGGATGTTGAATTACTGGGCCACGTTCTCTGCTGATGTAAAATGACGCAGCAACACTGAATGCAGAGAGACTTCAATGGAGCTGTGAAGATTTGCACCAGGGGAGGATTTGTCCTGTTCTTTCTGAGTCTCAGGAAACTTTTAGCCACCTATGCCAACTGAACCCAGTAAATGTACGAATCAAGCACCTGTTTATCTTACAACGAAGTGTCATCGTGGAGCTCACCTGTTCATTGCTATTCCTAGGAGCAAGGCTCCTGACCCATCTATAAACAGTTTGACAGCAAGATGCTTGATTATTTTAGCATATCTCCCCAACCCTCTAATTTCACACACCTCTGATTGACTCAAAACATTTTGGAGTGTGATCAATCAGATATAGACAGGGAGGATGGTTCTGGGTAAGAAAACAGCCTTGCCTGACAGGTCTCATTGATGCTGCATGGTTCAGGTGAAAACAGAGTCAAAGACTTACAAGTACTGGCTGGTTTCATTGTGCCCGACATCTGGGGAATGCAGCTTCTGGAATAGGATACGGATAATACAAATGAAGAGGATGAAGTTCACCTAATGGGAAGGAGAGAAAGGAGAGAGAGAGAGAAAAGGGGGTTAAAGTCCCATAATCCCTTTCCACAGTGAAATAAGCTAGTTGTTAGACTCAATGATCTGTTCATGGAATGAGCCGTTGTTAAAAAGCCACAGGCAGAAAACCCCACTCTGTGAGCACACGGTAAACCGAGACAGAATGGCAGCCATCTTGGGCCTGACATCAGCCTGCTTGGGACTTTGTGTCATACATCTCAAGTATGATGATGTCAAACCCATAGAGCACAGCTCTGCACGACGTCCTGCTGAGCGGGGAGGGGGGCTGGCGACAGGGCAGGATTAGAGCTTTTCGGTTAGCCGAGCAGTGGTGGTCACAGCCCGCAGTAGACGGCGATACGGGGCTCGCTGCCAGGCACGCCACAGACTGGGATTGGGGCCGTGCGCCGAAAAACAGATACAGGGAACGGTGTCAGAGAGAACTGCGAACAGGCTGCTAATCCTCCTCACCAGGCAAACCTTCTTCACACACACGCCGAGGAGCTAGAGCAGCAGGGAATTAACATCATGGGTAACACTGGCAGGTTGCCTCTGCTTCCAGACTAGGCCAAAGCATAAAACCATTGGTGTCCCTGAGCTACTTTTATTACCCCTAGCTCTGCTTTTCATCTGAGGATCTCAAAGCGGTACAGGTACTATTGTCCTCTTTTTACAGATGGAATTGGAGCGTGGGGTAGGAGAGAAAGGGGACTTGCCCAAAGTCACACAGCAGCTGGCAGGACTAGAACTCAGGTCTTCCCAACTCCCACAGCAATGTTCTAACCTCTGAATAACACTGCTGCTTGGCACAACTGATAGGCAGGAGATGATCTACACCAGAGAAGACTTGAAACCTTGGTGTGAATTCAGACCAGTCTGGGCACGAAATCTCCTTCCTTATCCTTTACCATTAATGACCTCTCAAGGGATTCTTATTTTATACTGTCTAGATGTAAAGGCCAGAAGGAGCCATTATGATCATCTCGTCTGACCTTCTGCACAGCCCAGGTGAGAGAACTTCATTGAGAGAGTCCCACCTCTAGCCCAACAACTTGTGGATGTGTCAGAACCCCGCCCCTTTAGACAGTTATCCACTCCTCATGGAAAGACTCTCAAGGATGGAGAATTTACTACAGCGCCAGGTCAAGCTATGCCAGTGCTTAATTACCCTCATCTGAGCTATCCCACTTTGCTTGCCATGGTTTCTGATCATGTTTTCCAGACTAGAAAGAAGAGAGACTTGCCCCAGACACGCAGCAGATTCTAATCAGCATTGGGAACCTGCGAGTTGTAGTAAGTGAACATAAGCTCTGAGCTGCTTCCCAAGCGTCTGTGCAGTTTGCAGTATTGACTGTGTCTAGCCCAGGTGGCTGAGAGGGTGAACAGGGAAGGTTAAATGTGAGTGGACTGTGCTCCGGCAGATGGGCAAAGGGGAGAGGCTTTAGTGATGGATTTTTTTAAGGCATGCAGAGGAAAATCATAATTATTGGACTGGGTCTGTTTTGTGCTGAGAAGAAAAGTTTAGACTTGATTTACTGAACAACAGCAAAGGATAGTAGGCCTCCCATCCCAGTAGAACGATGTATCTTTCTTCCTAAAAGAGGTTACATCGAGAAAGAGAAAATCTGAGCTACCAGGCTTTCTGAAAGACAAATACACCGGCCCCTCGCTATAGCCCATGTTGCTATAGCGCGGGTTCGCGCATAGCGCAGTCGCGGCAATGGATTCCAAATGTAATTATTTAAATTGGGATCCATGGCAACGTGTCCACATGTTAACGTGGTCCCTGCGTTAACAAGGGACCACACATGGATCCCGAATCCCGAGCTATAGTGAGGGTCCGGTGTAGTTTGACAGCTGTCAGATAAAGATTTCAGTTCAGTTAGTAAAGTTAAAAAAACACAAAGTGGTTATTAAAAATGCTTGTTCTTGAGATTAGCTCTGTGACAGGTGACACAGGCAGATTTTCTTCACAAAAAGGGTAATATATGTTGGCCATAAGAAGAACTTATGTGCAAGACAGAGATCTCAGGTTAGGGTGGGCTGGACAACTCTTGTTTTATGTTGCTTTCTCTGTCCTTCCTCTCTCACATGTTTGCCTGGAGTTTGGGGAACAAACTCAAAGCTGAATTCACCTGAAGTTCATCTGATTTCAGGTCCTTGCTCACAAACAGACCCATGTTTGCTGAACACCCAAATGGGGAAGTTGTATAGAATCAAGAGGGATGGAACCCACAGGTGTCTTTAGAAACATCATGGACAGCTAAATTTCACAGACTCCCATTGACTTCAATGGGAACTAGATCAAGAACCATGAGAAATTACTCTAGAAACCTATAGCAAGGATAACACCTATGGAAAAGTGATAATTTTTTTATTAAATCCCTTAGGATATTTCCAGCAGGGAAGGTTTAAATACCTCCAGATGATGAGCCTGGGTTGAATTTTGCATGTGAAACAAAACTGCAACCAGGGAAGATTATTTTTGTGTTCAAGAGAAAATGAGAATTGGTTGGAGACGAATACAGGGAAGGGTCTGCAAGAGGAGTCTGAGGAAAATCAGGGCAGTGAGATGGGGCCAAAAATGGGTAGGTATGCTGGGTCAGACAACCTGATTAGTCCTTAGTCCAACTGTGCTGTCAGAGGTGTGGGAGTACTGCTTGATGGGGGACTTACTTGTGTACAACTGAAGATGACTTTTGTATGGCTCTCAATAAAAGAGCTGTTTAACCACATGTAAGAGGGCAGACTCTAGGACCCTGCTCTGAGAAGCAGGACTCCTCTGATGGGGTGGGTCTTGAACCATGTATGGTGGCGCAGTTTAATTAATGAATCATATTAGCAGGTGGATCTGATTAGCCCCCAACCAGAGTACAAGAGGGGATGGAGCCTCTCTGGGGCAAAGGAAACTAGAGCCTGAGACAGAGGGGTCTGGCAGAGAAAATCCTAATGTTGGATGAGAAAGTTGGAGCATTGTTTTTTAAACTGAGTTAAGGTATGTGTACACAACAGTGACACAGCTGCAGCTGTGCTGCTGTAGCATAGACACTTACTATAGCGACAGAAAAAGTTGTTCTATTGCAGTAGTAAATCCACCTCTTGGAGAACTGGCAGCTAGGCTGATGGAAGAATTCTTCCATCGACTTAGTGGTGTCTACATTGGGGCTTAGGTCAGCTTAACTATGTCCCTGAGAATTTTTCACATCCCTGCGTGACGTAGCTAGGTCAGCCTAACTTGGGTAGAGTTTGCCACCCCTTAGATGTATCTATTTGCTACTGTGAATCAATATATATTTTATGTTCTTAAATATCTGTGTCCTTTTTCAGAGCAGAGGTAAAGTGCTTGTAACACTGATTGGTGCTTCTTTCTTGGAGGTCCCTTCCACCAACTTTCCAGGTTGGGCAACTCAACCTCCTTTCCTACATGATCCTCCATCAATCAGAGGTTTCTTTATACCACCCCCCACCACTATAATATCTGAGCTCTCGGTCTTTCCTCCCAGATTCTGTGGGATGAAGTGTTAAGGGAACTTGAGGACCAAGGGCTGGATCCTACGAGGTGCAGTGCGCCTCATGAGACTTGCCAAGATTCCTCAGCTCTTATTGAAGTCTAACTTACCCAAAGTCAAACCCCCTTTGGGAAGGATGTCAGCACCTCACAGGAACAGGTCCTGGGCATTCTAATCCATGACTTATTTCTTAAAGGGTGGAAAGGTTTTGCAAATGGGACTTTCATAAGGAAACATCTGCTTTTCTCGCATTAGCGACAGTAGAACACAGGAAATGCCAGACTGGGTCAGACATGCGGTTCAACTAATCCAGCATCCTGGCTCTGAGAATGGCCAGCGCCAGCTTCTTCAGGGGAAACTACAACAAGCCCTTCAGTAGGTAGTTCCGGATAACCTGCCCCGCAAGGAAAGTTACTTTAACCCCAGTTCATTAGGTTGGCCCATGCTGTGAAGACAGTTCACCCCCCATCAAAGAAATGCTTGGCAAAGACTCTTTTTTAGTCAGTCTGTCTATCCATATATATCTGTCTGCCTGCCTATGTCATTTACAGAACACCCATCCATGTATAACCTAGGCACTGAGCCTTTCACTAATGAGGGCTTTTGCAGCCAGTGGAGATTGCTGATACTTTACCAAAATAGAAACCAAAATAGGAGCTTTGATGATCCACCAGTACCAGGACTCGCCTATGTGCTCCCAACACCTGAAAATAAACAAAGGAAAATAACAACCACGTTCCAGCAAACAGACTGTGATGCAGAAATCTGACAATGCTCCAGATCTGGGCGGCTACCAATAGTTCAGATGCAAAGCTTCACAGACAGGGATTCCACAGAGCAAAGAGCAGTAAGTATCTGCTGAGTGAAACCCTGGGCCAAGGGAAGTTCATGACAAAACGCCCATTGGCTTCAACCCATGTGTTGTGTTATGGGTTGTCTTATGGGTTGTCTTTAATGGGTCAACATTTGGCTGGAAATTAGAAATGTCAATTATAACATTTTAAAAGTAAACAGGAACATTTTTGACAATATTCACAACCATTCCCCCCTCCCGCCAATATGGAACTAATCGGTTTTGTTATTAATAGAGAGAGACATTCATAATTTTGTTCCTCTTTCATCAACTCTAGTCATTGTAATAAACACGTTACTTACAAATGAGAGACATATTGATAAGATACAGTATACACTAAAAAGAACCAACTTTATTACTGATTTGAAAGTTCATGTGCCCAGCACTGGAGCATAAAGGCACTAACTCAAATACTCGTTTTATTACATACATTTTTAGGTTCATTTAGGGACACTCAGTAAAGTCTGGCTGCTAGGGGAACTCCTTTAATTCTTGCAAAATCTATGCCACCGGGAATAAAAACCATAAAACCCCAAATTGGTTCATGAAACACTCAACTGATAGCTGCTGCCCTGCAGACAAATTCAAGCCTGCAAGCCTCTCAAAGCTTAGACTCTCAGATTTTAAAGCCAGAAAGAACCATTGTGATCATGCTTGTGGTTATCTGCTCTATTGCCTAGGACACAGTGTTCTTTATTCTAAGCCTGAATGGCTCCACTGGTCACGATGAACTGCTCTCCCAACCATCCTGGAGAGAGTATGACCATTCTTAGTGGTGCTTTCATAGCTCCCCTGGGATATTTTGTGGAACCCTGCAGCGATATACTGTGCAAACCACTGTACGGAGATTTCAATGGAGGAGCAATATTAATACGGACATTCGGGGGAGATAAGCCGGGACCCTACACAGGGTACGGATTCATCAAGTTTCCAGCAAGCTTGGAATGAGTTGTGGTTTTGGGGAAACCCTGTGAAATTTTAGGCAAAACATAGTTTTAAAGAGACAGAAAAGAGAAGAGTACTCCATTGATATCAGCTTTGTACAGTAATTCGAAAGTGAAAGAGGAGGTGAGACATGAGCCCTACATTAGCACAGCAGCAAGGATAATGAGATTGTCACTTCTTGGTGGCTACCTTTACTTGTGACATGGGTGGAAGGGCCCATTTAGGAGACTAGAAGGCAGTTCCAACTGCTTTAATCTTGGATTAAAATAATCGACAATAAACATGAACCTATAGAGCCAAATTGTACACTCAGATATGCAAGTGCAACTCCCATTGGCTCCGATGGGAGTTTTACAATGGGTCAAATGCGTCTCTGGAAAAACTCCACTGATCTCAATTTACTTAGCATTAGCGGTGTTACATCACGGATGACTTTGGCCAATATGTTTAATAATACTTTCCATTTCCAAAGAAGCTGCCATCCAAGCACACCATTTAGAAGCATTAATGAATTAGCCATGGCCTCACAAATCCCTTGTGAATCAGGTTAATATTATTACCTCTGTGCACAGATGGGGAAAGTGAATCACAGAGGAAGTAAATTCCATGTGGCAGAACCAAGATTAGAACTGAGATCTTCAGGCTCCTGGCCTTGGGCTTGAAAACCAAGCCCATCCTCTCGCTCAATTTAAAAGCCAGCGTTCTCCATTTTAACTTGTTAAGACAGTACTTTTTATGCTGGTTAAGCCAGTATCACCTCTCAGAAAGGCCAATTCAAAAGGAAAAGTTTGATTTTCAAAGACTTTTTATGGTTCATTCTTACTGAGCAGAATTTTGAGCTAGCTGCTGCTAACATTTTCCTTTAAGGCATCTTAAAGTCGAAGAAATTAAGATGACGTCAAAGACTTACGCAATGTTGTCATAGTGAACCCTGATGACAGTCCAGGCTGTGATGAAAACTGATGGTGCACCTATCAGAAGAGGAAGAAGGATTAGCATCACAGGTGCTATGTGTTTCACTGTCAAGGCCCTTCCAGGCCTATTCCCACCCAACCTCTCAATCTCCTAGACTTTTACGGTC
Organism: Dermatemys mawii; assembly: GCA_007922305.1. NCBI lineage: Eukaryota > Metazoa > Chordata > Testudines > Dermatemydidae > Dermatemys > Dermatemys mawii. Next base: position 398,962 of record ML677391.1, on the reverse strand, counting down.
AGAAGGGACCATTATGATCATCTCATCTGATCTCCCTGCACAATGCAGGCCACAATCTCACCCACAGATTTCTGCCCCAGATCCCTAAATGGCCTCCTCAGAGATTGAACTCATAACCCTGGGTTTAGTAGGCCAATGCTCAAACCACTGACCTATCCCTCCCTCTTAATCTCATTTGCTATTGAGACACTGACTCCAATTGTGACAGTGTTGTGGATGGGTGAGGATTGTTTTACAAACCAGAGTTCTGGGCCCTCGCCAAGCTCGGCAGTTATGAACCGAGATTGGGGTTGGTTCATACTCTGTCTGAGAGGGATAGATAATAAGACAGAAAATATCATATTGCCTCTATATAAATGCATGGCATGCCTACATCTTGTATACAGCGTGCAGATGTGGTTGCTCCATCTCAAAAAAGATATATTGGAATTGGAAGAGGTTCAGGAAAGGACAGCAAAAATGATTAGGGGTATGGACCGGCTGCCAGATGAGAGAGATTAATAAAACTGGGACTTTTCAGTTTGAAAAAGAGACGACTAAAGGGGGATATGATAGAAGTCTATGAAATTATAACTGATGTGGAGAAAGTAAATAAGGAAATGTTATTTACTCATCACACAAAAACTAGGGGGTCACCAAATGAAATTAATAGGCAACAGGTTTAAAACAATCAGGGAAGTATTTTTATACATAATGCGCAGTCAATCTGTGGAACTCCTTGCCGGAGGATGTTGTGAAGGTCAAGACTATAACTGGGTTCAAAAAAGAACTATATAAGTTCATGGAAGATAGGCCCATCGAGGGCTATTAGCCAGGATAGGCAGGGATAATGTCCGTAGCTTCTGTTTGCTAGAAGCTGGGAATGGACACCGGGATGGATCACTTGATGATTACTTGTTCTGTTCATTCCCTCTGGAGCACCTGGCATTGGCCATGTTTGAAGACAGGATCCTGGGCTAGCTGGACCTTTGGTCTGACCCAGTATGCCCATTCTTATGTCTGGATTATGCTCATTTCATTTCACCGTATAAATACATGGCTTATTTGCTTTCTCAGATAGAGGCTACTTGTGGTTTCAGATTCCCCAAGGCTCCTGCGTGCATCGGAGTGAGGAAGAAACACCTCCCACTCCTTTCAATCTTAAGTGCCTGAAATATGGGACAGAATTAGGTTTTGGGGAGGGGGGGACACTCTTGCCAACCATTTTGGTTACTTTAAACAGAACCCTCAGACATCCTCATCTGAATCTGACCCTACCACTACTAACCCCATCTGGCAGAAAAGTAATGCCCACATATCACCTCTCTGATCCCACATGCTAAGGGGTGAAGTCCCTGCTTGAGATATCTCCAGGTCACCTCAAGTTCATTTTCCTACCATTCCCGCTTGAGGCCCTAGCACGTACCCCAGCCAATCAGGATATACCACCAGAAGTACTTTCTCTCTGAGAAGAAAGAGACGACCAGAAGGGTGTGCAGGTACAAGCCTTCCACCAGCAGCCAGAAGAAGTTGGCCATGATGCAGTACTGAAAGAAAACCACTGCAGCCTTGCAGCCCACCTGGAAGAGAAGAAAACAACAGGGGTGAGCCGAGGAAGTTGTTTGAATTGTAAGAGATTCGGAGGAAGCAAACAGATTTTCTGGTAATGCTTCTTTTCTACCTAGCCCAGTATCTGGAATCGGTAGAGTTTTTATTCATTATGGGCTAGATTGTTCCTGGAACTGCACTGCCTGGCTGAGTCATAAGGGAGACCGAGACAGCTGTGCTCTGTTTATGCCCGACTGGCCTGACCAGTGGATTTGGGCATGCAGGGGTTAATGGGCACTTGTACTTGCTGTTCCCCACCGTGGTGCAAATGGGTGAGACACGGGCCCTTGGTGCTCCCAACACACAATCCCGAGCTAGTAGTGGTAGTGATTTTCTGCTGGGATTGACCGGCAGCAAATTACTACCCCCACAGGCTACATCATACTGACCGTCTACAAGCTAGTCCTGTCTAAATCAGCCTTCAACTCTGTGTCCAGTTCTAGTCCTCCCAGCCCTAGAAGATGTAGCCCTAAAAGAGGGGGTTCAGAGATGAGTGACAAAAAAAGATGTGGGAACGGAAAGGCTTCCAAATATGAGAGCTTAAAAGGATTGTGACTGTTTGGTTTGGAAAAGAGATGAATAGGAGGGGCTGTGATAGATGTATATGAAATAAAGAACGGTATAAAGCAGGATAAGAGGTGAACAGGAACACCCTCTGTCATAACACCAGAACAAGGGAACAGTCAATGAAACTGAAAGGCAGCAGATTTGAAACAGAAGGGACTTTTCTTTTTCTTACACACATCAAAATTAGCCTGTGGAACTCACTGCCGCAAGATGTCATTGAAGCAAAGAGATTGGCTGTTTAGCTGGACAGTGAGATCAGTTACATAAGAGAAGATAAAAAATGTAAGTGATATTAACACTTGGGCTCAGAGTATATGTTAACCGCTAACTTCCCAGGATTAGGCAAAACCGCCCAGATAGGCAGGTTATTACAGAGCTCTTGCCAGGAAGCATCTGGTACTGGCCATTGCTGGAAAAAGATGATCACGGGGCCAGACTGGTAGGCAGTTCCTAGCTTCCTATTGCAAGGAATTTGCACCCCTCCAGCCTGCATTTTACAGTAACACACCATTTATGTAGTGATCAGATTTATCGCAATGCTAAAAAGGGCATCTATCGATATTCCCTAAGAACCTTTGACATGCTTTAGAAATACATCCACTAGCATCAATGAGGCTACTCATAGCATCCAGTTCTACTCCTCAGGAGCAAGAGGAGAAGACTCCGGACCTGGGTATTGACACCCTTCAGATACTTGTAGACAATTGTCCCTTACAGCTTGCCAATAGAGTGACTAAGTACATAGGGACAGATCCTCAGAGTGTGTAAATCTTCCTTCCCCTGACATCAGTGGAGCTCGACACTAGCTGAGGGAATATGGCCCTTTGTTCTTTCATTTTCTTTAAATCTCATGCTCAGGACAATTGACTGGCACATCGGTGCTCTCCTGGGATCCAGCTGGTGCCAGGAGAGTCTTGCTGCGGGGAGGGGGTGGGAAGAAGGCTGGCAACTGGCAATGCAGCCAGCTCCAGCGGAAGGGAAGGTGATGAAGAGCTGATGTGACAAGGCACCGTCTGTGGCAGCCAAAGCACTGAGCAGGCTCCTGACATCTGTTTGCTTCTCTGCAATCTCGTAGCACACCTGGCGGGTTGGAACCAAGGCAGCTTGCTTGCTTCACGCCCAGCGCGGCGGCACGGAAGGGCCAAACCCTGCTCGCCTCGCTCGCTTGAGTAGCCATTTGGGATTATCGACGGGAGTAAAGCAAAGAAGATTTGGCCCTCATGCAGCAGCTGGCACATGGCCGGGACCTGTTGGGTGCCAGGAAGCATGGGGAGCTATTTTGACGCTGTCAGGCTTGATCAGATGGCACCAAAACCCAATCTGCTCTGCCTGCTTTAAACTTGGCGCAGACTCTCTGGAGAGATTGCTTTTAAGCTCTGCCACCCTCCTGAACTTTTCTGTTCTGAGTATCTAAGCAGCACACGGAACCAGGAACTAGATTGGTTTCAAGGGGCCCCGGGGTGGGATGCACAATCACTGCTCTGCTGGGTTCTGCTGCTCTTCAAAAGTTATGTTACTCGTGCAATAAACAGACTGCCTGCTTGGGGATCTCTCTGCTCTTCAGGGTTACCTCTGTGCCTAGGGACTCTTCCTCTCCAGCCACCTGGCTGGGGGAGCAGGTTCAGCTTGGAACCTGATGTTCTTGCTGGGGATGGGAGATGGGGTCTGCCTGCCGAGTCTGGGTGCCAGGAACGGGTGGGGAGACCCGGCTAGTCACCCTCTGCCCTGTTGGTACTCAGCTACTCCAGTTCTTGCTGGGACGGACTCCCCAGGGACCTGGCCTGGCCTGGAGAGCTCCTTCTTTTGGACTCCAGGTTGCCTCCCTGGTCAGGGTGATGCTGCACGGCTCAGAGAGCAGGAGGAAGTGCCCCTGCCATTTTAAGAGCCTCTTGACTTGTTTACAGAACGCGGATGCGTGACAGATCACAGAGCTGCCGCTGCCTGCCTGACGTGAATACACAGCGCCTGGTGACTCATGCACCCATCACTGGGAAAACTTGTCTCCCAGAGGGTGCACTTCCTCTAAGGGAGCACAAGAAGCCCAGACTCTGTAGCCCATTGCCCTAGGCGATTACCTTGAAAGGGAAGGAATAGGAACCACATTTTATTTACATATCTCTGGCAGCCAAGGGCATTGCTCTGAAAATGATCTGGTCCCGGTGGGGTTTTGGTTTAGTTTGCCAACAGCACTAGGTTTGAGGTTTGATTCTCCACTGCCTTGCATCTTGGGTAGACACTCACACCTGTGGCAAGCGCGTGTAACAGGCGGTCCGTCCGACGAGCGGGTGTTTTACAGATACTGGGCGGGAGGAGGGGTGTCAGTCACAACACACGGCAGAGCAGAATCAGGCCTGTCCCAGCCAAGGCACCGTTCTAACTTTGTGAGCAGCATCTACAACGCTCTGGGACACGGCCGGCCTTGAGAGCATTCCCATTTAATGGCAGGTCAGAGGAGGGCCCTCAGGAGAACAGGGGAATTGAAAGGGTAGAAGTTGTGTTAAGTTTCTGTCAGTGGCGCGTTGACACGATACCGACGGAGGATCTGGCCCAGAATCTAAGAAACAGGGAGCAAACAAGGCCAAATTCAGAGCAGCTCTGTTGAAATCAATGGAGTTGCCCCGATCTGCATTTGGTCCAAAGTATATTTAACACCCATGTGCTAAGTCAGCTGAGTAGAACTCATGCCCGGTGCGTCAGGCGGCAGTGAAGGTACATTGAGGATGAACCACTAGCGGAGATGTTTAGACCGGGACAGGATGAAGGGCCGTGAGGAGGGATAAAGCTGGGAACTGGTGAGGAGGAAAGGCCGCTGGGCTGGTAGGCGGAAGCTAGTAACACTTCTTATTCTTTCCTAAGTCAGGTGGATCAGCTTAACCTCTCCCTAGCTCTCCACAAGAGAGAAGTTTCTTTCCCACAATGAGAGGCTTTGAGCCAGATGTCTGAGGCAGTGATGTGCAGCCACACACTGCAGGCAATTAGTCACTTGCTGACTAACTGAATACTGTAGCACACTAAAAGCTCATGCATCATAATCCCCCATGACTAAGGACACTGGGTATTCCCACATCGTCATAAAATAACTGGCAGCTTTCCCTAGTTACTCTTGCTCTGGAGAAATAACTCAACTCAACGTGCACCCCTGTGTTCTGATGGAGGGTCCACGAAATACCCCTCTACTTTGATCCCTGGGGGGAACAAGGGAACTCTCCAAAAGCAGACGGTGCAAAGTTTATTGATGGGCCGGCCAGTCTGTAGTGCCAAAGAGTGCAGCTGTACCTACGTGCGTCTCTCTGCTTCCCTTTCAGAAATACAATGTAAAAGAAGTGGTACTAAATTTATTATGAGTGGAAAAGGTATAGCTGAAATTGGGGTATGTTGCACATTTAGCCTCTATAAAGAGCAAGTGTCAGACTCTGCTCTCTTTGAAGTGATGGTGGGTCATGTTCTGTCCTGCACAGAATTTGCACCCATTGGGAGGAGGCCTAAAGTGTCTTTAAGCTGCTTTTGTGACCTCCCAACCCTTGGCTGCTCTGGGGCTTCCGGTGAAATTCAGACAGCCCTGGGGACCTGGGGCTCCCAGTGAAAGTCAGCCAGCCCTGGGGGCCTAAGTAATAGTGGTGTCCCTGGGCTGTCCTGAGGGCTACAGCGCTGCCTGGAATCTGCAGTGCTGTGTTCTGGAGCCCAATTCTGAGATACCCTCCCACCTCTATTCCTGCCCCAGTGCACCCCCAACTCCAGGGCTTGCGAGGAGGTCATTGGAACAGAGCTTTACGGCTGCCTTGAATGGTACTTGTGCCTGGGGAATCCTCCCAAGGCCAGATCCAGGTTCTTTAGGGTCTGTTTAAGTTGCTCCAGTCCTTTTACATGGCATACGGGAGCTGGAGCAGAAGTGCTCACACCTGGTAAGCTTTGCCAATGACTTCAACAGAAGCAGGACTGGGTCCTAAACTTGCAATAGCCATGAAACGATAGCATTTATACAGCCTGTTTCACCACAGAGCACATGCCAGACGTGAACTAACTCATCCCAAAACACATCTGGGAGGTCAGTCCCTGTGTTACTCGACTCATTTTACAAATGGGGGAACTGAGGAACAGAAGGGGAAGCCCACGTTTTCAAAAGTGGCCTTTAATGTTTGGTGCCCCAGTTTTTAAGCACCCGACTTTAGTTAATTAGAAGCAGGATCGTCAGAAGTGCTGAGCACACCTAGCTCTGAACCACGCTGGTGGAAGCTGCAGACTCTCAGCTTGTCTGAAAACCAGGCCCTCAGGGTGCAAGTGACAAAAGTTATTTAGGGGCTTAGCTCCCATTGTTTTCAATGAGAGCTTGGCACCTAGTATTCTATCATTATCACTGTGTGCATCTCCCAAACCAACAGCCACGATTGATGTGTGCATCACCCAAACCCTTCCCCCCAGAACTAACAGCCGTGATCGCCGTGTGTATCGCTCAAACCTTTTTCCCTGGATGCAACAACTATGCTAGCTGTGTCCAGGCAGGGCACCCAATAACTGAGACACAAGTTGAGTCTACTTTGAAAATGTGAGCCACGGATGGAGTCAGTGCCAGAGTCCACATCAGAATTTAGAGTTTCCTGATTCCTAATCATGCTAGTCCGGACTTCTGTCCCTAAACAGAAATGATCAGATCACTACATATCATGGGCCAGGTGTCAGTCTCATTGACACTGGAGTCATCAGAATTTCTTCAGCTTTACATCAGTGTAAATGGCCTGGAACCTTTGATGTCTGTTACAATGTTCATCTTGCTGTGAACAATGAGGGTGCTCTATGAATAGTACCTAATACTCATGGACTAAGATTCATAAGGGTAGAGCCACATTTAGTCTATGCTGAAAGCCCTTTCCCTTCCAGCAGGCACATTCCACCTGGAAGCACCTGGTTGTTAATTGCAACCTGGATGTACCGGACTCATTTGGCAGCACAGCAGGTGAGTTTTACCCAAGCATCCAAACTATATTCAGTAGTGGAGCAGGTGAGTTCAACCTGGAAGAGCCTAGTGCATGCAAAACAGCATGTTCTCCCTGAGACGCTGGGAATGGCAGCAGTCTTGCTTGAACCGGACGCAGCTGACTCGTGTGGAATCCCAGCAAGTAAGTTCTGTCCAGACTAATCTACTCTGTCTGTTTCAAGGGCACCCACCATCACATCTAGGCAAATTAAAAAGACTCGCGCTGCATTTGCCCATAGTCAATGCTACTCTTCTTCTCCTAGATCAAGTTGCTTTTGCTTCGCACATTTTATTTTAATGCTTATTCCGGATTCCTTGTCGGTGTCCCTGTTACCTGGCTCTGCCTAGAACACTGGGTTGCATACAGCAAGCAGGCTCCACCTGGGAGATACGCCAGTGGAGGTCTCCAGGAGCAGGCAAACAGTTAACTTGCTTTCCAGCCAGGAGAACAGCTGGAGCCTGATTTGCCGATTTCTCGGCGTGCCTGCAATGCAATGCAACCCACTTTGTGAACTGCTGCCAGGAGCAATCAGGTAAGTGCGGGGAGAAATGCCCTGGCTCAGCCGGTTCTTTGATTCCAGAGGCTGATTCAGCAGGCACTTGGCATTTTGTAATTGCAGATATTGAACACGGCAGCATCCCAGCGGGGAAGGGGTGATGCTCTTCTCTGAACACGAAGAGCTCTTGCAGCACCAGCCTCGGCTCTAAGCCTTCCCCAGAAGATGAATGGATGCCTTTGAGAGGGGCTTTGTGAGTCACACCCCTCTGATGGCTTTTCGCAGACCGCTCTCGCTTTCATCTGACAAGCCATCCCTTTGGACCCAGCTGTTTCAGCTGCTGCCTTCTGAATGAACCTGATCCATCAGCGAGCCAAGAATGGATTTCTACGACATCGGCGATTCAAGTGCAAGGCTCGAGGAAAAAAGGATTAAAAAGGCAGATTTAATTAACCGATTGCTGTCAAGTGGGAAGACAATAGGCACCTCCACCTCTGCTATCATCCTGGGTAGGGCAGAGCTGGAGAGATTCTAGTTCATTTCAAGCCAACACCACTGATGGATGCTTAGGAGTGAGGGAAATGGGTAGTGGATCTGGAGCGTAACAATATGTAATTATTTGTCTTTGTATTTCATGGATTATACTGCAGTGCCTTTGGGCTTGCGAATTCTTGGCCTGTTCAAATGCAGCAGGGGAACATTTATGGTTTCGCTGTTATCTTTTTCTCTTCCGCCTCCTCCCTATTCAGCCTCATGTCTAATGAATCTATATACTAATAAAGCACCAACCACCTTATAACCTAAGCGCCCAACGGCCCCATGTTGTATTCAGCTACATAGTGCATCTTTCACTGATTTCAGTAGTTGTCATCTGATCAGAATTAGGCTCCAAACATAGGTTTTCTCCTCCTCCTAGAACAACACTCTCTGCTAGGCCCTGGGTGGGGTTGTATTCTATAGGATGGCTTTTCTTTTGAATGAGGTACTTATGGGGGAATATGGGTTATTAGCCAGGGCATCACTGTCTATATTGAGGGACGGCTGATGGGGGCAGATGGGTCTTGCATTATGTGCTACCAATTTTCCTGGTCCCTTGCTGAAAACACCTTGGGGCAGATCCTCTCCTTCCGGTCCATTCTCTGTGCACAAAGATCTCCTCTGGCACAGAACCAGTGTCTCCGGCTCCTAGGCCAACCTCCAGCACAAGAGGCATGTCAGGAGTGGGGAGGAGCCAGGGGTGGAGTTTGTTGTGCTCTGGTAATGCTCAGCTAGCATATAGGCCCTTCGGGGCTCTTAGCAACTGGCGGATGTTAGAGCAGCTCATTTGCCAACCCCCAGTGTGCCGTTACTGGGACACATGGGATGGATTTCCAGCAGAGATTGCTGACTCTGGTATGGACCTCCCTTGAAAAGGTGGCATAAAAAGAGCCCTGTTGAATCTGGACAATCTCAGGCAATATTCCCTTCTCAGCCCATTTCTCCAGGTGTGGCTGAGTGTAGCTTTCATCTCCTAACCCTTGGGTGTTTGACTTGGGAGGAGGGGCAGCACAGTTCAGGCATGGCGCATGCAGCGAACGTGAGAGAGCAGGACGCGCTTCCAGAATCTGGACAGCAACACTAGTGAGCGCATCTGAAAACGTGGCTAGAAACATTTTTGCTGACCCCCAATCTGTTGCTCCCAGGAGCCCCTTGTTTACTCTGCCCTTTGTGGGAGAACCAAGCCTGGCCGCTAGGGATGAAATTGAAGCGAGGGGCAAAGCTCCCATTGACTTCAACAGGGCCAAGATTGCGCCCCCGGGACTCATTTTCAGAAACTCCCGATGATGTCGATAGGAGCGGAGGGGGCTCAGTTCCTGAGACAATCGGTCCCTGGATGCTGCCACTTTGCTTAGCGTCCAAGACTGGATTTAAAAAAAGCAAACCCAGCCCCACCCCACCTAGACTCTTGGACATCAGCAGAGAAAGTACATTACAAATCTGAGCAAACTAGACAGAGCTGGTAAAAGCCCGTCTCTTTATTCCCTACTTTCCTTTATTGCAGTTGTCACCTGTATGCAAGTGGGTTTGCAACTCACCCCGCCCTGATTTAACTTCCTCTGTTCTACAGTAAAGAGGAAACTAGGTCCAGTTCAATGGGACTCATGCTCCTAAATCTCCTGGGTGCTGGTGAAAACTCCCCACTAGCATATTAAGATCATGAAACATGACGTGAATTGTGAAACGAGCTGAATTCTCAGCTGGTTCACCTGCCCAATGCCCAGAACTGTAGGCTGCTGAGGAGGGCAGCTTAGCACTGTGTGTATCCACGGAGCCTCCAGAGGTCCTTAAAATGGGGGGGCTGATAGATGCAACACGGCTTCTAACTGCGCCAGTAAAGCTGCAGCTCCCGTGGGTTCAAAATGTAGTGCGCCTCGGTTCGAGTGAGACGAAGAGCTGAAATTCTTCAGCGTCTCGGCCAGAGGGAATCTGGCATCTACCATGAAAAAACTCAGTGGGATGAGGAGTCCCCCTTAGGTCTTGGTGCCCCAGGGAGATGCTCTACTACATGGGTCCACGTGGCTCACCCTTCAGCATTTGCTACCCTGGGGAGTTCCAAATCTACTCTGCCCTAGAGAAGATGCATTCAAGATGGGTTTGCTCTACAGAGTTCAGAGGGAGGTCCATGGTGAGGGCCATCTCTAATGCAGAGATACAGATTTGTCACAGCCGTCATGAAGACGAGATCTACAGGATGTCTACAGACACACACTGAGGAGGCTAAATCCTGCCCTCTGGTACACTTCTGTGTCACGGTGGGGATTAGGGAGGCTGGGAAGAGGCTACCAGGCTCAATCCTGGTCCTGCTAATTCAATGGGAGTTTGCCAGTGATTTCGTTTGTAATAGGATCAGGCTCACAGTGATTCATAACAGGCTTTAGGCAGCAGCCTGACCCAAAATGGATCCTCAGGCCCCATGATGTAATGGTGCCCTTTCTTTCTGATTTAACCCTACTCATATCAGCTGAAAGGATTGAAATGTCAAGACATTTAAAATCCGTCTCTATTAATACACAGGTCACACAAGGTGTGACTTCTGGTATTATACGAGGATCCAAAACACAAACCAGCGTCAGGGTCAGACCCTCAACTGGTGTAAAGCAGCAGGACTCTATAAAAGTCAGCGGGGCTATGCCAGTTTGCATCAGCTAAGGATCTGGGCCTAGGCAGCTATTTGTCCTCACCTACTTGGACACAGCTTCACACAGTAGTTTTACACTGGGGTTACTCATTCCATTGACTTCTGTGGAGTTAATTTCTCCTGAGTCACACTATGGTGAGAAGAGAATTAATTAGTCCTTGTATGTTTGGGCTGTTATGAATACTGCCCTGGGTTTTTATTCCAAGCCACATGACTGTACTGAGAGCTAGCAGGCCCTTTGGGTTGGTTAGACCAACATAAAGATGAGTTTAGAAACTGAAATAAAAATAGAATGACCTCCTCAGTAAGCTGCATGAATGGGGCTAATAGTCCTTCATTCGTTACTAGAGCAAATCAATCACATATTTATAATGAGCTTCTCGCCCAATATTTTTGTCAAGTGAAAGCTTTTAAAATAATCAGTGGACTAGAGTATCCTCCACAGTTTCCTGAGCCTAATTTGCACAAGAGACAGCCAAGTTGTGACACTGATTAACTCATGCTGGTGCTGGTAGAATTAGAACTTTTGGTAAAACGACCAGAGAAATACAAGACTGAGGTTCTAATGGGGAAGATGGTCGAGACCTTAAGGATGGGCCCCTACATAATGTGTCCTTTCCTTTGGTCTCTCGTTCCCTCTCTCACCTTTTCTATGATCAGTTACTACAATACAGTAATGCCAGCAAGGATCAGGTGCTGTACAAACACTTATTACACGGACAAGCCCTGCCTCAAATTGCGCACAGTCTAGTTTCCTGTTTTTCTCTCTTTCGCTGGATCAAAGCAGCAGGAAAGGAAAAAATCAAAAGGTTCAGAACCTGTTAGGACTTGCACAGTCCTGGGTTAGAGTGCACCCTTATAATGCGTCTGGAGTCAGGGATGGTTGGGGCCTGTGCTGTTTAACTAACACGCAGCAGCACCAAGTGCACCTCGGACTCACAGCTCCTCCCATTGTGCTGGGGAAGGAGGAAGTTGCTTCACCCATGGTGGTAGAGCAGCTAGCTCCCTGGGCTGTGCACCTGCTTAGCAACTCTGACCCGCGAATGGAAAGAGGACAAAGCTAGGCCTCCTTCTGTTCCCTGCTCTCTCTGTCCATCTCCATCCATTTGCTCATGCCGAACAGCTTCTGTTCTTCCTCACCCCAAGAGCGGGCATGGCAAATTGAGCAGGGGAGCAAGAGCGGTGACAATCCAGACCCTTCTTTTTTGTAGGTGCTTGTGGCCTCACGTGTGCCTTCACTCACAAATGTCACCTGTGATAACTTAGACCCTCCGCCCCTGCTTAACCCAGACACTGAAACAGGAATCGGCACAAAGGAACCATTGTGCTCACCTATTCTGACCCCCTGTATAACACAGCCAACAGGGCTCCCCTACCCCCACATAATTACTAGAGCAGATCTTTTGATTTCTTCGCTGAACCCAACACCACTGAAGAAAGCAAGCTGTCAGCAGTGCTTATTCTTTCTCTGGCAAACCCAGCTGAGAATCCCTGGACAGCAAAGCCCTCCTGACTAAAGGTCAAACCTCCTGTTTGTGTGTGTGCCAGGAGAGCTCATCACCATGCGTTTAGCGATATGCTTAACTGCTTGGGCTGGCAAAGAAGAAAGATTTGTAAAGCTTTTTGTTATTGAATCTCCTTCATGCAGGACAAAGGGTCTGCGCTCCTTTCCACAAGCCTGCAAGCCATGGTCAATTTACCCTGCTACATTTACTTATGACAACAAGCCTTGTTTGCCAAGTCATGAGTGCAGGGGAAGAGGAGGGGGCATCAAGATGGAAATACTTTTCTCTTCCCCACCCGCCAAAATTCTTTTAACCTCAGCAACGGCTATTGTCACACGGGGACAAGACCAACAAACCAGCACCCCGGAAGCTTAGCGACCACACACGTTGAAAGCCATTTGCCTCTCGCCCCAGGTTTTCTTAACTTACTGGTTCCACTAGATGAGAAGCTTTGCAATTTAGATGATGCTGTGATATTCAGGTTTCCCACTGTTGGCTAAATAACGCACACAACTCCATTGCAGCAAACCAAAGGTGCAGGGCTTTTAAAATATGACATCAGCACTTAAAGGGTCATTCACACTTCTCGCAGCATTTGACTGTGTTTATGCCAGGGCTAGTGGGCCCTAAAGATTTTCTGTTTTCATGGGTGTATGAACAGTCAGTTTAGTAATCTCCGGGGATTGAACCTTCAGAGATAAGATCTACATCTTGAGCCACAGGACTAAGGCCCAAAGCCCTCAGGATATTTAGGCACCTAAATGCCATTGAAATCAACAGGAATTAGTCCTCTAATTACTTTTGAGGATTGGGTCCTATTTCTGACTCAGGTAACATGTGCTGAACAGTGAATTGCCCTGAGAGTTGGGTTTGCTGAGTAGAGGGCTTTGGAGGGGCCGATTTTCATAGAATCAAAATCTCAGGGTTGGAAGGGACCTCAGGAGGTCATCTAGTCCAACCCCCTGCTCAAAGCAGGACCAATCCCAACTTTCAATACAATTTACATTAAAACAGGAATTAAAAAAAGTTTTTTCCACTCCCCCAGAGTCAGAGTTTACAACTGGGTGAACAGTGGGAAAATACGTTCACCGAATCCAAATCCCCCCGTCCATCTAAGAGCACTTGTACCCCTTTTGATTGGATTCTCCACAAGCGCTCAGGTGGCCATCGGAATGTTTGGAGAGAAGTTTTTACCTGTGCAGGTCGGGTGGGTATTTGTGTGTGAACTTTCTTGCCTGGGGTTGCAAAAGAAGTGATGGCAGGATGGGGGCAGAATTTGCAAGAGGACAGTGCAGTCCAGTCCAGAGGAAGAATTCTGCTCCACGGGTCTTTATAATATTGGTGGAGCATCCAGCGGTTCACTTGGTTGTACTGAGCATTGAATTTACTCGGAAAGACACTGCTGGGGATAAAACACCCAACAGCAACAGCCAAGGGACTGGGGTGAAAAGTCGGTGTACTAGCAGGCACAACGATCTTCTCTCTTGTCCATTCACATTTGTAAAGGGGCCAAGCTCAGGCTAACGTTCTTCCTTTAGCTACAGAACGGTTATCGGAGGGGTAGCTGCGGTGGAAGATTTCCACCAATAGGCCTCAGTCATGACCTAGAGGGAATCCTCCTAGAGGTGAGAGGTTAGTTCAATCTCCATGGCTCATTGACTTCTCGGCTTCTTTTCCAATTAACATTGGCAGCTATTTGCGGCACAAGGCTCGGGCCAGTTATTTATTACTGTGTATATATCTCTCTCTAATCATTCAGGGTGTTTTACAATAAATCTCCCACCCTGAAGAGCCTGGAGTGCAGAGGCAGAAATGGATAACAACCCAGGGAACAAACATGGTCATTACCTCCGTAATGAGTCGTGGAACAGATGGGTCTCAGGGTGGTCTGGGAGGGAGCTTGCTTGGCAAATATTAATTGGGAGGCTGTTCCAAGCATGAAGGGGACCATGTGAAAGACAACATGGAGCTAGGGTGGACCATGGGAGCAGTGGGTGGGTGAAATGGGATGAGAGTTTATTTTCATGGTCATAGAGTTTAAGGCCAGAAGAGGCCCCTAGATTTATATCACAGGCCACCAACACCACGCAGCAACCACACACTAAACCCAACAATGGAAATGAGACCAAACTAAATGAGACCCACAGAAGACTAGACTATTATATGCCACAGGTGGAGAATAGGAGGTGCTTTCCTCTGCTCCGGGGAGGTTGGCCAGTAAACTATTGTTCAGTCGCCTGATTTTGCAAAGTATAGAAGATTCCAAACTCTTCTAATCATTTATCACCTCTGCTTCATCACTGCAGCGGAGAGACCCAGGCACTGACAATTAAAAAGCAACATCTGCCGAGTGAGGAACGTCTGCTGCGACCTCTTCCTCGACATAAGGCTGAAGCCGGCAGGTTTTTCCTTCCTTTCCAACACGGCACGATAACAACTAAAAGCTTCTGCCAGCATTTCCCTGCCTGCCTTTCCGTGTTCATTATTTTATTCTCCAATTAAGGGAGCTGAACCCAAACCATCTGGCATCTGAAAACATCAACTGCTGCTACTTACAGAGCTCTCAAAGCAGAGGTCAGACTCGCCCCTCTCAAAGAGGATGACGTCCTTTACGAAGACTGCAATGGCTCTCATGATGAAAGACATGAAGAGATGCATGTGGATGTAATTTCGAGTGCAGTGCAGTTTTCTGTTATGGGGTGGGAGAGAGAGAGAGAAATAGCATTTTTTAAGCATCAGGGCTTCATTTCAATACATTACTCTTCTGGCTGGAAGGTTTCAAGAAAATCTGCTTTATCCAGAATATTTCTGATTTCAGTGTTTTGCCAAAAAGTTGACATTGTCAGCAGGTTAAACTCCATTTTCTGAACAGCTCTAGCCAAAATTCATAAATATTTGCATACTTTATACAGCAATGTGGATTATATTTGAACTTTAAAAGATATAAGTTAGGGTAACTGACATTAAGAGCAACACTGGGCTTATTCCATCCCATAGGCTTTAGCAGATTATGAAAATCTATCTGGATCAAGGAACTCGGGGGTTTTCAAGTGACATTTACCAACAATTAAAAGCAACAGGCCTAATATCCTGGAGATGGGCAAGTTTTACAGCCATAAACAACACAACGGGTCTGATTCTCAGTTACTCTGTTCCTGCACTGGGGACAGGGATGAAGTGAGTATGGGGCAAAAGTGGTTCTCCATATACCGGAGCCATGGAGGTAGCTGTCCAACCCAGGTGTAAGTTACATCAGCCTCAAGGCTGCTCTCATTTATGCTCTGCTTCTTACAGCTCCTTGTAGGCTCTAGTGCAGTGCGAGATGGCCCCATCCACAATCCACCCCCAAAGCAGGGGGCTGGGAGCAGAGGTGGTGTAGGGCCCCCGTACCAGTTGTGTGCTTGTCAGGGAGGCATTGTGAGCGGGGGGATTCTCCGGGGGTTGTTTCTGCTTGCTTTAACATCCCTTTGTGCTGCCACAGCTGCCTAAACAGGTCTCAGTTTAACTAAGAATCAGGCCTAATCAGCCAACCTCAAACTACCCTGAAGGAACATCTGTTAAGATCAGATGGGTGGCTGCAGGGCATACCTTACCATACAGCTCTGTTGTATACTTGTCTTCTAGTTCTGTTCAAGGTCAGTTGGAGCCAGCGGACAGACTACTTTGGAGCATTAAAATATCTCATTCCATACAAGGAGTCTCTTAGCTTGTGGAATATTCTCCCTAGGAAAATGGTGGAAGCCCCGTTGCTTGGTACAAGATTGAGGGAAAGCATTAG
This sequence comes from Dermatemys mawii, assembly GCA_007922305.1. Taxonomy (NCBI): domain Eukaryota; kingdom Metazoa; phylum Chordata; order Testudines; family Dermatemydidae; genus Dermatemys; species Dermatemys mawii. Next base: position 382,878 of record ML677391.1, on the reverse strand, counting down.
AACTAGATACCCTTCCGCTTTGGCTTTAGGGAGTGGGCTAGGGAATCTAGCAAGTCTTTTCCATCTCCCGGTTGTTTGGTACTCTGCTATTCTCTCCATTCCGTAAAAGCACGGCAGACATCACACGCCTCTAAGATCTCTGCCTGCTGTCCTACAGGAAACAGCTGAAAATCAGACACCAAAACTGGCCTTCGGACTTCCAAAAGCAGTCCCAGCCTCGAGTCCTCCACGGTAGGCCTATTGCACCATCACCATAATGTGCGGTTCCTTTATATCCAGCAGTTAAAGGAGGTCAGAAGTCACTGGAGGACAATTCTGCCTATTTCTAAGGCACAAGTGGCGCCCTGCTTAACTGAGCTACGTGGAGTACAAGCTGGGGCTTGCATGTCCCAATGCCAATGGCGCAGTTCAAATGCCACACAGATGCGTCACCCCAAAATGTGTAGCTGCGTCCTTCTTGGAGGAACTTCAACCATGCGTCCCTCCACCACCACCGGCCACCTCGCTCTTGAAAGGGGTTGCTGGGCCTTCCAAAAGCAAGGCACTCGCAGCCTATAGCTAAACATCTGCTGAAGTCCTTGGCATTAAACAATCCATTCCCCCATCCCTGCACTTTCCCTTCCCCTCCACGCCCAGGTTCTCACCTGAAGAGGCACAAAATGATCATAGCAGCAGTGAGAGCAATGAGAGATAAACTGTGCCCGATGGTGTAACCGGTCTTCACTGTGCCATAGAAAATCGTCTGCCAACATAGAGAAAAGAGGCAATGAGTAGATCTTCTGGGAGCCACCAAAGATTCCTCCTTAATAAACACTTTATACAATATCACTCACTAATTCCTAGCTCACCACAGCGAAAAGACCCTTTTCATGTGTACAATGGCAGAAGGCATGATCTCAAACCCATTGAAGCAAATGAAAACAATCCCACTGACCCCAAGCGTCTTGGATCAAGCCCCAATAAGCAGGGATTTTACAAGGAAAAGGGCCCTGTGGGGTGTAGTGTTATTTATTTAACCACAGAAGTGGCTACATGGTGATATTAATGCAGAAGGGGGATGCTTTACACGCAGTAATACAGGGCACTGGCTACACATCACTTTGATTTATCCAGTAACACAGGGTGTGAGGTGGTTTCATTTAATCAATACACACTGGGGATAGAGCTGGGATGAAAATGGGTTTTATTTCTACAGAAGAAAAAAATGACATTTTGGGAAACAATCAAAACCCAGAATATGTTGGCTGAAAACACAGATATTTTGATTCAGACATGCTTGTGTGGTGCTTCATGGGAGTTGTAGTTTGGCTGCTTCATGTTTACGTTCTCTGCTATAGGCTGGGCTCCCCACTTGGATTCATCTTCCATGATGCAACACAGTCTCTCCTCCTGGAGAGGGGAGGTGGCACCTCCTGAGAGTCTCTGATCCTGGTGCATAATGGAAGATGTGGTCCAGGTGAGCAGGTGTGTTGGCATTCTCGCCCCCCGACTCTACAGATCGGGAAATCAAGACAGAGTTTACATGATCTACTCCAGGCCACAGAGGGAATTGGGAACTTGGCTGAGTCCTGTGCTTGGGACACTAAACCATTACTCAGACTAAAAGAGAAAGGGATTATGTTCTGTTCAATTCATGAAAGCTAGGGATTGCACATCAGGACTCCTGGATTCTGACGCTAGCTCTGCCATTGACTCTCTGTTTGATGTTAGTCAGTTTGTTTAATCTCTCCATGTCTCCAGTTCCTTGGGAACACCACCACTTATATCAGAGGGGGTTTGTGAGATTAATTAGTGTGGACCAGATTCTGACCTCTGGTATGCTGGGGAACTGCAGAGGTAACTACACTGACTTCAGCTGAGTAACTTCCACATTTATCCCAGTGTAACTGAGATCAGAATGAGGCCATTGATGTTTGTAAAGAGCACTGAGGACATCAAATGAAATGTGATATAACACAGTATTTGTAGTATTAACTCTATGAGCAGTGTTGCTGCCAAAATGCATAGAGCAACTCTAACGATTCTGTAGAACACCAGGGGACTGATTTGCTCTATATTTGTAGGCCACGTTTACACTCACAAATCAATGCACTTACAGTTTGCACACTTAGGCCCCTATCTAATAGTGAGCGTGATTAATCACTGGAACAATTCACCAAGGGTCATGGTGGATTCTCCATCACTGACAATTTTTAGATCAAGACTGGATTTTTTTAAAAAAAATAGATGCTCTGGTTCACAGGGAATTATTTAGGGGGACGTTTTTTAGCTTACGTGATTTGGGAGGACAGACTAGATGATCACAATGGTCCCTTCTAGCTTTGGAGTCTCTGAATCTAGCCATATAAGAACAGAAGAATGGCCTACTAGGTCAGACCAAAGGTCCATCTAGCCCAGTATCCTGTCTGCCGACAGCGGCCAATATCAGGTGCTTCAGAGAGAATGAACAGAAGACAAATGAAGTGATCTATCCCATGCTGCCCATATGTGCACAAAACTGGAAGTTTGCACATACCCAGCCGAATAATGAATAAAAAATGGGCCAGCATTGGCAAATGCAAACATTTTGAAAAATCAGCCCACAGCTATATGGCTGTACAGCCATAGGGATCAGAAGTACACCACTTTGATGCTCGTACTTTCCACATTCTGTGGCTGACAGAGTTCAGGAACAATGTCTTCTAGAAAGCGTTTCTGCATATTTCATACTTTTCATGTTGTTTTTGAGTTGTGCTTAGCAGACATTAAAAATTCAGGAGACATTTCAAGCCTGGATGACTATCACCCTAGGGTGGACCTCATGTCTCACTGGCTGATACACTCTGTCTTCCTCCCTCTTTCCAATCCTCCTTCTCCCTCCCACAACTGACAGCCAACTCAACAAAACACTTCTATTTTTCTTCACAGCTGAATAACGTTCAACCACATTTTGGCTCAAGCGGCATCACAAAGCTGTGTGAGTCAAAAGAAAATAATTAAGAGAGAATTAAAAGAACACAATGTGTGTTCTCTTGGTAACGAGGCATTTACACAACGCTGCAATCCACTGGGTCTTCAAAGCCGGCAACAGGAATTCCCAAATCCCGTTGTGGTCAGAACACAAACTAGGGTTCTTGGAGGAGGCCCTTCGCGTTTCTGAGCCGTAACAATGGGTTTCAAAGCTTGGAGCCTGGGCTTTAAGTTTTGATCTTAGAAACAAGACACTTGAAGAGGTGAAGCTGTAGCTGGCCCCAGCAGCTGACTAAAGCTCTCTCTTCAACAGGGCACTGACGTCCTTTGTGCAAGTCTCCTTTAGCATTTTCTGTCCGATCTGGCCATTATTGAGGCTGGTTAAGCCCTCTTGAGATTTTCCATGTAATCACTTAATTGTCTCTGTGATGTGGGAGGACTGGGAGAGACTTAGGAGCCCAACAGGCTGGATACAAGTGTCTGCCAATATAGAGATACTTTTATTACTAAGCCTCCTGTTGCCTAGCGCTCACTTATGCTGACGCAGGCAGTAATGCAGGGCAAGACATGCACACAGTGGAGCTATGTTTATGCGAGACAAAAGCCCGGATCCAGTCACGTCTCATGCTTCGCTAGTGCAGCCTACCGGCTGACTCCAAGGCTAAGATTTTCCAAACTGACTAGGGGATTTAGTCACATACCTCCCATGAATTTCAATGGGAGTGAGGCGGCTAAATTTCCACGTCAGCTTTGAAAATCTCAATCCAGGTATTCCTGTGTAGACTGGCGATGACTGGTTTATTCCAGTGAGGGACCAAGTTCAACCCTCTGGCTAACTGCTGCACATGGATGTCTGCTATGCATTATGGGACCACCCCCACTTTTAATACAGAGGTGTAGCATGGACACACCATATGTCCCAACACAGAATGTGCAAAGCTTCATCTTGTTCTGTTACCAATTTCATTCCTATGCAATATATACACACATCTATACGTGCACACACACATTTATATTAATGAGATCAATACCATTAATTACTCACATAGAAACATGCCTAAACACGTGACCGTTTTCTTAGAAAACTGAATAATGTTGTTTGAGTACTTGCCATGGCCTAGGTATTCCCTACAGCTTTCTAGAGTCTTAGCTTTATCAGCATCACTCCACTGATGTCAACAGATCTTGGCCAACGTACACCTTCAGCAGACCCTCTAACTATAGGCCATTTAGGTAATACTGAGGTCACTTTATCTACTGAATGAAGGTAATGCTGGCAAATTGACTCTGTCTAGAGAGCTACCGTAGTTTTCCAAGTACGTTAGGGGGAAAGGCATTATGGCTGAAAATGTTCAAACTTGGATATGTAGAGTGAGGCAGCTATATTTATAAATAGGCAGATGCCTGATTTCCAGAGGTGCTGAGTACCTGCAACTCCCATTGAAGTCAATGGGATTTTGAAGGTGCTTATCACCTGGCTCTTTGGTGTCAACGCTGACTAGCAGGAATGATTGAGCTCAATTTCCAGGTGAACTAGGTCAGAAGGAGTGTGATCTTCTTGTTAGAGCTTGAGGATCGGCGCCGAAAGGCAAAAATGAGGCGAGGCAGTCAGGGGATTCCTCTCTGCACCCCTGAGGAAACGGCCATATTGAATTCTACTCATCAAGGTTTTACAGACCTCTTCTACTGGAGTGTTGTTGGTATCGTATCCACAAGCTGCTGCATAGGCGGAAGGATACATGTCTGTCCAGCCTTGGCTCGTACAGTTCCTGGTCACATTACCTAGAAGGAAAAGAGTAGGATGAGTAAACAGTGGGCACACTGATTTGATGTTCACAAAACCAGGCATCACTTGCAAATTTCAGTTCCAGATCATGAATTTTACAACATCTGGGGCCAAATCCCGACCTCCTCAGATATTATTTAGTATTGGTCTTATAATAGAACCTGTAGAGCGGCCCCCATTGTGCAAGGCACTGTACAGACACATGGTTTGCAACAGTCCCTGCCCCAGGAGTGTTTCTATATCTAAACAGACAAGAGAAGCGTTATTGTTCCTATTTTACAGGTGGGGAGCTAAAGGAAGAGAACTATGAAATCACTTGCCCAAGGTGACAGTTATACAAGAGGCTTGTGGCATTGCACGCAGCTTTCCCATGTCTCTTTCAGGGCCTTACCCCCAGCCTCTCCATTCTACTTAAGCAAAAGCCATTGAAGTCAATGGGAGTGTTGTCTGAGTGAGGTCTAAGGACCTCTGATTTGGCTGCAGGAAACAACAGTTATCCACAGGTTGTCCCGGACGCTTTAACATGTGTTCTGGAGGGGTAAGAATTCTTGGACACTGTAGCACTGGCAAATCAATTAACCTGTGTGTGACCCATAACAATTTAACAAGAAGCATTGCAGTTGTAATCAAGACAATCCACTTATGTATGGATATCAAAGAGATGTTAATTAGGCTAGCAAACCTCAACTCATTCACTTTGTATTGATAATAAGCAAAGAATAGTTGCTAAGTGTATTTATCTGTGTTTACCTATATTCAATTATAAATTTACTCACCTAATCAAATTAGCTTTTAGATGCTAAATCCTCTTCATGTCTTAACTGCCTTCACATTATGTATGCAACTAAGTTCAGTTAACCTTAAGATCAAGGATGTGAGGCACAGAAGGAAATTAATATTACTTATATTGTCTTCAACTTATCGGTCCTGTTATAATGAAAGGCTGGCTAATTGCTTTATGTAAATGAGTGCACCTAGTTTACCTATGTATGCACAGGAAATAGAAGATTAACTTCAAAGCAAGGGTCATAGTTTAACAATGAAGACCCACAAATTATTTGCATTGCCTATTCTTCCCTGGAGGAAAGCCCTGCTGTGACAAGTTCTTGTCAGCCTGCTATGGGGCTATAAATACTGAACCTTGAGCAAGATCCTGCATCACTAATCCACTGAACTTTAAACAGGGAAAGTTTAAGCAGAGGGACCAAGATCTTCCAAGTAGTTACTTGGAATACACTGGAAAAGGCATGAGAAGATTCTAGCAACAACATTGAAGCTGTCTTTGGATTCCAACTTCTTGGGATGTTTCCGGAGAGACTTTTGCAAGCCATCAGACTTGGCCATCACCGCTACAAAGCTGATATAAGGACCTTGCAAGCATTTGTAATGTATATCAGCTTTGAACCATTTAACAATGCTCTTCTTTTATTAATAAATCTTTAGTTAGTTTACTAGGGATTGGTTGGCAGCATGACATTTGGATAAGATTTGAAATATATATTGACTTGGATGGAGGTAAGTGTCTGATCCTTTAGGAATGGCAGAATTGGGTTTTCAGTAACCTCTCACTATATTAGACCATTTTGTCTGAATAGGAACCAAGGGCTGGAATGCCTAAAGGTTTCTTGTTAACCAGTATGATGCTACAGAAGTTCTTTGTTACTGGTTGATGAATCTAATTATACAATAAACCCCCAGTTTTGAAGGATTGTCTGCACCATTTCTTGCTGTCTCCCTGAGTGTGGCATTCTCAGGATGGTCCATCCCAGGCATCTGGTCACAGCCACATATAAGCAAGTCATGTGCTAGGTAATCTTTTGAGCCACCCTTTCCAACCTTCTCTCAAATTAGACAAAACTCAGAGTGATCTCTGTTAGAGGTTCAAAATGCTTACTTAGCTCACACCTCTGTATTCCTGGGTCCAGTTGGAACTGACCACGGGAGTGCCCAATGTATCCCAAGGAAAACTGCTCTCATAATATTTCTTGCCTCACTAGTGTTTCATACTTCCAGATACCTAAAGCCTGTTCTACCAGGCCTTTTAGCCCAGGTCTGCAGTCCAAAGAGATTAAGCTGTTTTGAATAAACATCTGAACTTTTCAGCATTTAAGAGAATTGCATCAAATCCCCAATGTCAGGTCCTGACTCAGAAAGCACGGAACATCCGCAGCTCACAGATTAGTGTTCATTCCCCTGCAGAATCGTTACATCGACTGGAGCAAATTATTCGTTGTCAATACTATTTGTTGCCAGTGTAGCCAGTTTTCCTGTTTCTGAAGTATTCACAAACTGATCCCGACTTTGGCAGTGATATCCGCTACTCCGGAGTAACAATCAAATAACGCATTCTTCTGATTTATTATTCGCACTACACTAGCCCCCAGAGATCCTGTGCACACTGTGATGCACTCGTACAGATCTGAAATAGTTGTTCCCTAGCACGCTGCAGTAACTGCTCTCAGATTGCATAGCATAAAGTGGTTTCCTTGTCCTACCATTTAGAAGTCAAGCCAGGCCGGCACTTTCATTAGTTCCCTTACTTTTTATAGGGGTCTAAATTACAACCGTGACATTTCACTTGGAGGTGAAAAACCCATGCTCAGTGGAAGCATGTCAGTCAGGATACAATGCTGTCTCTCTTCGTCTGAACGACAAGTATATTTCAGTACTTCTTCATATGTGCAAAGTTGTCATAGAGTCTATCATATGAATTACTGGGTCTCGTATTTCCTGCTAAAGGCCATCCCGTCAACTTAGAGTGTTTTTCAGTGGTTTCGACTTCTTGTGTCTTATCTCAACTGATGCTTGTTTCATTCTGTGGTTTGCTTGGGTCATTTCCCCACACCTTGAAGTTTCTAATTTCTTGTTCATTTGTTCGTCTTCATTACCACCGAACAGTAACACCTGGCACTCAGACAACGCTTCCCATCCAAAGGATCTTAGAGCACTTTACTGAGAAACCCTTTTTCCATTTTAACAGAGAGGGAAACTGAGGCAGAGTGGGAAACTGAGGCAGAGTGGCGCTATCAAGCACAAGGGAGCTGCAAGCTAAGATGAGGCCTTTAGTTGATACTGTAATACAAATACGCTGTAAGTTTAGTAAATAAAGAAAGAACTAATGAGATGACTGGGGAATGTGGCGTACCTTATTCAACTCCGGTTTTCCCTCTGCACAGTGACCAGTGGCTCACGATGCTCAGTTCATGGTAACACTTCTGAGCTAAGCTTTTATCAAGCTTTGCCCACTCATAAGCACACAGGAGGCCCAAATGCAGGGTTCTTACTCCCAGAGAAGCTCTCAGATGTAGGCTGGAGGTGAACTCGTAAAGAAGAGTTTATTTTTATCACTTTGTTCTGGTGCTGGAAGCGCGAGTGAACTGAGGCTGTGGTGATGAGATGCAAAAAGAACAAAGCGATCTGCAAACAGCTGCTGCTGCAAAGAGGAGGCTCAGCTGCTGTAGTGACCGAGTCAGACGTCAGACTCTGAGGTCTTGGTATAAACGTCAAAGGCCAAAATGTCTCTCTTGGTTTAAGGAATTCTTAGACGTTTTCTCCGCTTCCTTTTGTAGTTCATACGTTTTAGGAATTCACAAAGCCAAGGTCGTAATCCTTCAAGATTCTACACTCCCTTTTTCTGTTATGGCAGCTTGGGGTGTACAACAAATACATGATTTTAGACACCTAGGTCTGGAGGTAGATTAAGTTTTCGTGGGGCCATGGGCCAGAGCAAGCGGAGATCCCTCCCCACCCCTTCTGCCTGCATTTCCCCCTCACCTCCCCCATGCTCCTGCTGGGAAGCGGGGTTGGGGTGCGGGGGTTCTCCCCCTGCTCCCTAGCAGAAGTGCTAGGCGAGCAGAGCAGGTTGGGGCACAGAGGTTCCCATTTTTATGGGATGCCCCCAATTGGCCGTGGCCCCCATTAACCCGCCACTGCCTTTGTCTTATCTCCTGTCGGTAGTCCCGCAGACTAAAGGCAATGGACAAAGTCTCTCTCTGAAGCGGACACCAGTTCGAACCTATTCTTGCTGGGAGCGTGGCCTTGTAGCGATGGATGTACTTCTAAAGATTCAAAATCTTTCCAGGAGAGGAAGGATGGCATGGTGGTTAAACTTCTAAAAATTCAAAATCCTTCCAGGAGAGGAAGGATGGCCTGGTGATTAAAACACTGGACTGAAATTTAGGAGCTTTGGGATGACTTTCTATGGAGCTACTTGATCTGTCTGTGCCTCAGTTCCCCATCTGTAAACCAACCCTCTGTTTAGTTACATTGTAAGCTATTCAGGGCAGAGATTAATCTGTTTATACAGTGCTTGGAACAACGGTGCTCTGTTTCTTGGTTAGGGTCACCCCCGGTGCCGGAGTAATTCAAATATTACCAATAGTGACTAACTGAACTTTGTATCTCATAAGGAGAGCCTGAGGGTTCCGGTATATCCGGCCTCACCGAGAATAATAAAACCACAACATGTCTTGCAATAGTTCAGCTTCCTATCTCGGCCAGTCACGAAATGCAAATGCAGCACAAAGAAATACCATAAAATTATCAGTAGCACTTATTTTTGCAACGCGGAAGCACCTATGACTCCCAGACACGGACCAGGCCCCCATTGTCTTAGGTGCTGCACAAAACACAGAAAAAAAAGCATTGTCACTCCCCCAAAGAGGTTGCCATCTAAGTATACGACAAGAGACAACAGATGGATAGATTGATGGCGGAGCTCAAGGAAACAATGAGACCATATTGGTCAGCATGTGGTCTCAGCACCCCAGCAGCCTAACTGTTGTCAAGTTTTTTGGAAGGCAAATGAGTTTTAAGAAGGGATTTGAAGAAGGACAATGTATTGTGCAAGCTTACATTAAGATGATAATAAGGTAATAGAATAGGAATATTAGGCAGAAATGCAAGAGACCTATAGGCCTAGACCTATAAGAAGTAGCTTAAGCAGACAGCATATGAGGGCATGAGGGCTAACAGGCTGTGCAGAAGTAAGTAGCTTAATAGATTTCAGAGTAGTTGCCATGTTAGTCCGTATCTGCAAAAAGAACAAGGACTACTTGTGGCACCTTAGAGACTAACAAATTTATTTGGGCATAAGCTTTCATGGGCTAGAACCCATTTCATGAGATACAAAAACTTGTTAGTCTCTAAGGTGCCACAAGTACTCCTCGTTCTTTTAGCTTAACAGAGTTTGCCTAAGTACGTAAACTAACAGCGATCTTAAGTCACAAGATGGCATCTGACTTTGTTTTGCAATAACTGTAAGTGCTGAAATTAAGGGGAAACTGCTGACAGGTAGCCACAAGTTCATACCAATTTTAGGATATTTGTGGAGGAAAACATCAGGAAACGCTTAACCACAGGTAGTTATGGGAACTGGTGGCTGTATATGTTCATGAGGGTAAATTAATGAATACACTCGGGTTTAGGATGAGGCCACCCCATGCATACACATGATGGACACCAAGGCCCATAAAACACTCAGCTATAGGTGAAGACTTTGGAGTTCTCTATCAGTATGCTGGATTCAGACTAGGATCTGTCCTTTTGAGTCCTCCCCAAGGACAGAATGAGTATAAACATGTAATGGTGCAAGACATTATTACAGGAAGGTAGTACTCCACCTTATTTGTTTGGATCGTTTTACTCATAGGACTAATCATAGGGATAATGAAAATTTCACAATTACGAAAGGTCTTCCCAGAGCATGAGTGTTGTTGTCACTTCTACACCCCTGAGGGCTTCCAGGTGTCTAGTAATCCAAAAATCCTGGGCCTGGTGTTGGGACAAGAACCTACCAAATTTCAGACTGTTAACTGGAAGTCCTAAAGAATGGGAATAATCACTATTTAATTAAAAGACCTGGCAACAACAAAGAGGTGATTTTGCAGATGTTTATCAAGAGCTCCTCCCATGCATGAGAGAACAGAACAACTAAAACAACAGAACATTTCAGGACTTTCCAAAAATGTTTGCCTCTGTGTTGGTTCTGTAGTGTGCAGAGGGGGTTCCTACTTAATTTAATGGAAATAAAAAGGCTTTTTACATTTAAACAGCCCCTGCAGAGCCGAAAACTCAAGACACAAGTAGCTCTGAACTAATGCATGGGAATCAGAATGGGATACTGACAAGTCTACGTTCAGCATCCAAGCTAAGGGGCCGTGGTTAAGGTTAAGATTTTGTCTCAGGTATTTTTAGTAAAAGTCACAGACAGTTCACGGGCAATAAACAAAAATTCATGGAAGCCAACGATCTGTGCCTGACTTTTACTAAAAATATTGGGTATGGGAATCGGAGCCCCACTGGGAGCTGCTCCAGCCCCGCTAGTTCTCCGGTGGTGGGAGCAGACAGCTGCTCCAGCCTTGCCTTTCTGGGAGGGCAGAAGCTAAAGAAGTAACAGAGAGCCGTCAAAGTCATGGAATCTGTGACCTCTGTGACAAAATCATACCCTTTGCCATGGTTAACAAACAGAAGGAATAGCTAATGAAAACATAGGGCCAGATCTTCAACTAGTATAAGTCAGTGAAGTCCATCACAGTCATTGGTACTCTCCTGATTTATACCAGCTGGGGCTTTTGCCCATGATTATTAATCTTGACTGTGTTCCTTGAAACACTATCTCCAGTGTATCATGACCGCCCATAGACATGATACATAAGGCACTGACCGAGATTGTGCTTCTGGTCTGTAACATATGTCTAGTTTATGGCAGTGCTAGTGTTTTAAACAAAGGATCCTCGAGAGTTCACAAACCCTTAACTATCTGATAATGTAAATGATTTTATGACATCTACACTTAGGAAAACACAACCATCCGGTTACAGACAGTTTACATAGCACGGACTCCCATGCCTCTTATCAGTTTGCAGTGCTGTTCAAAAGGTGACCACAGCTCAAATACCCAGTGTATTCTTTCCTGGCCCGTAGTATAATTTAGACGCTGCCTGTGCTGGGTAGTGAAGAGGATGGAAGGGAGGAAATCGTAAGAAATAATTTGGACTGATCAAAATTTTCCCTCAAAAGTGGTTTTCAACAGAAAATTGGATTTGCAAGTTAAACATTTGTGCAAAAAGTGCTTGTTTTTGGCTGAAAACTTTGGTTTTTCCTGGAAAAACCCAAGGTGCCAAACCAGAAATGTTTTGTCTGAAAACTAAAATATTTGTTTTTTGCTGAAATTATTTGGTATTAAAATTTCCACTGGGGGAGTGGGAAGGGGGAGAGATGTTTCCATTGAAAACCCTCTCCTTTTATGACCTACAAATAATACCTTATGCTGTTGTCAGTCATAATGAGCTGAGTAGAAAAGAAGATGGGAGACAGATATATTTTTGTTCCTTGTCGTTTTTATTAATAACTTGAGAGGCTCTCGGATACCATTATGCTAGGAGCCACATGAGTACTTAGAGAGATAAAGTGGTTAATGGTGGCCATGTAGGACTGAAGAATAGTTAATGATTTGATAATTATTGTGTGCGGGCATGATCAAATCCAGACTGGGCAGATATTAACCCAAACACAGTTATGACCATTGGTCATCTGATAGCAAAGTTTGGCAAATTTTGTCAAAAAGATCAACGAATCCCACCTTGGACCACTTGCATTTGTTCAAAATGCTGCTGCAAAGATCTTCCCGGCACCTCACTTTGTCCACATCCCTCCCTCTCCCGGGTTCTTTGCAACCCTCCTTGGGCTCCCCTTTTTCAATACACCAAGCACAAGCTACTTAGCTTCATTTTTAAGGCCAATCCATCCTTGCCTGACCTATTGCTCCTGTATACTAGGAAGATGTTGACTCCCATCTCTGCTTCATTAATGATGCTGCCTTTGATTGCTCATGTGTTAAGCTCCATTGTGCATTCTCTCAAGCTTTGCCACTGGCATTGAAGGGACTCCCCATAAAAATGTGAAAAGTCAGTACATTATTCTGCTTGAAATCTCTTCTTAAACCCCTCCACAATGCCTACAAAACACTTGACAATGCTTAGCTCTTGATGTGCTGTAGCCGCTGCTTATTCCATTGTTCAGGAGTCTCCCTAGTCTCTTGTGCTTCCTCCTACCATCTTTGTTCTACCTGTTGCCTCTTGTCTTGGACTTAGATTGTAAGCTCCTCCTGGCAAGGCCTCTCTACCTGTTATTTGTTTGTTCAGCGCCTAGCACAATGGTGCTACCACATCAAATAATGCTTATGAGCAGTATATTATTCAGTCACAAGAGACCTCTGTGGGCTACACAGTGATTCTGACAAAGTGTATTACCTGGTAAACGAGGGAGACAAAGCTGGAACTCAAGCTGTGTGGAAACCTATTTGTTTGTGATTGATTGTTGTTGCTTTCTTCAATAAATGCTGCCTGTTCCAGAAGATCAGTGATTTCATATATTTGTGACAGCACCCACAAGAATGGTAGGTGCTGCATGGAAAACACGACTTCAAAGAGCTTACAGAAGAAATGAGGGACAACGCAAGAAAGCTGCTGAAACTGAACCGGTTGCGATGGAGGCAGTTGATGAGTTCAGTGTCACCAACTTTAGCAGCAATCTCAGGGGCTGAATTGCTGCCTCATCTTTATGGCTGGCTCCTGCAGAGGCCTCTTAACAGAGTTCTCTCTATAAATATCTTCATTGCTGATCTTGTCCTGTCACTCAATGTGGAGCCATACAGATTTAGCTTACAACTTAGTGAGTAGCAAGTGATGAGCCACTGAGTTAAAACTGGGATTCATAGATTTTAAGACCAGAAGGGACCACTATGATCATCTAGTCTATTTAATCCAGAGTTAAGTGAAAACAAATTAACAGCAAACTGAAAACACTGGAAAGATAAACCCTTGTGTGAATTATTTCCATGGGTTTGCAGGAGCCAGTATACATGCTGCCATCTGAGCTGTGTGTGTCTGAAAATAACGTGCCCCACTGGTGAGCGGAGAGCTTTGGCAGTTGGTTGGTGATTCTTCCAATTGACTTTGCTCCAAAGCTTCCTATGGGGCTGGAAGAGACATAGAGGCTTTGTGAATAAACACAAGTGAGGGACTGGGATTGAGCCAGGTACAGGAGCTGAAGTCTACTGAACCTATTGAATAGGGCAACAGCAAAAAGGCGATTTTCTGAGGGAGCTCAGTGATGGAGAAGTATCAGTGACAGGCTGCCCCAGGAAAAGAGGTCTTTATGAGAAAGAAGCAGCATCAGTTAGTCAAATGGATACTGGAAGGACCAATGTCATTTGGTGCTGAAGACTTTATTATAATTAATTATTTGTATGATTATAGCACATAGGAGCACCAGGACTGCACAGTGCTGGGAGCATTGGCCTGCTAAATCCAGGGTTGTGAGTTCAATCCTGGAAGGGACCATTTAGGGATATAGGGCAAAAATCTGTTGGATGATTTAATTGGGGATTGGTCCTGCTTTGAGCAGGGGGTTGGACTAGATGATCACCTGAGGTCCCTTCCAACGCTGATGTTCTATGATTCTATAAGACAAAAGATGGATAAAGGCCGATGGGAGAGTACAAGGAATCAATGAGACAGTATTTGTCAGCATGGTAGGCTGTGGCCTCAGCACATCAGCAGCCTAAACCCTGTCAAGATGTTGTAGGCCTCACTGCAAAGGAGAGTTTTAAAGATGGTTTTGAAGGAGGACAGCGAGTTAGTTTGACAGATGTTTATGGGAAGCTTCTCCCAGGTGAGTGGGGCAGCTTGGGAGAAATCAAGAAAGTGCTTGATTTTGATATCAATTGATATCAGTAGTTAAGCACTGGAATAAATTGCCTAGGAGATTGTGGAATCTCCATCATTGGGGATTTTTAAGAGCAGGTTGGACAAACACCTGTCAGGGATGGTCTAAATAATACTTAGTCCTGCCATGAGTGCAGGGGACTGGACTAGATGACCTGTCGAGGTCCTTTCCACTCCTATGATTCTATGATAATTATAGACTAAATTTCATTGTCATTTCTTGATTTAAATGACTCTTCGCTCCAATATGCTAACTTTGCATTCTGTGAATATTCACATGAACAACAAATATTCACAAAAAGCAAATGTACTGCTATGCAAATGTGCCCAGACTGAAACAAGACTCAACATGTGCAAAAATAGCTGCAAAATAATTTTTCACTAGTCATTCAGTTCTACCAGAAATCCTTTTGTACAAAATAATCCAGCATTACATGCAGTGGGATAGATTAACTAACCATCTTTTTCTATCTTCTTTTCACTCTCCAATTCCTACATTTTAACTCATCAGTTACACCTTAAAAGCATTAGCACACAGCAGAGTGATGCCAACAGAATAATCTAGACACTTTAATTAGCCCATTTCCCCCCATCTATTTATTTTGCAAGACCATAGATTAAACGAGTTGACTTTACTATGTTTCAAATGGACATGTCAGTCTCAGTAAAACTAATTGCATGAAGTGCTGGAGGTGAAAATGGAATTAAGGAATAAACACCGATTTCCAAACCTATTCTCAAGGAAAACAGACCTCCAGCCACAGCAGAGGTGCGGAACTGGAGAGGAGTACAGAACCTTACCTACAGAAATCTTATCTATAATGCAGTCACTCCTTCTCTTAAAAATGACTTGATTTAGGAGCAGTCGTTCCAAACTGAATAGAATTCTGATACCGATGGGACATATTGTTAAAGACCAGAAAGATATCAGGTGTTGGACAAATAGGATAGCAATGAGTTTGATTTTTCCGTGTGGTCCCACTACTGGGGCATGTTCATTAGAATTTAGCGCTCTAATAAACGCTTTGGTGTAGCCCTTATTGTAACACTCTGCAAGCGATTTTTCGGTCACCTTTTGTACTCACGATGACCTCTGGGCGCTGCAGGACGCCAGCAGAAAACTTTCCATTGCACAATCGCTTTGTCACGTTGACCTGAGCCAGCAAGGCTTATATCTGAGGCACTGCTGCTGCAGTAGCAAAGTAGTGACGGACCTCAGCTTTCATAAGCACTGAGCAGACTTCCTAAAAAAATAAATAACTCAGCTCTTCTGGCTCACAGAGAACTCTCCCCAGCAGGTTCCAGTTGCTCATCATATATGGCAGAGATGGGCGAGTGGTGGGCCAAAGCTCACCACAACCCAGCTCAGGACAGGTGATTGGCGTCGCCCGGGCCAGGAAGGGGCAATGCAGGGGGAGTGCCCTGCCTGTGCGTGTACATGACATTGTGGCACGAGCCAACAGATTGGCACAGGGAGCTGCTGCTGCTGTGGGGTGACTGCAGGGTGGGTCACCCCCACAGAGTCTCCCCATGCCATCCTGACATCACACCCCCGGGACCATTCCTACCTCCCCCGTGTCCCCTCCTGTGTCAAAGGGTTTTAGTGGGGTTTGTGGCCCTCTGGTACCTTAAAATTGCCCATCCCTGAACTAGGGTGTGTCCTCCCTCTATGTACCATGGTTCTTCTTCTGACGAAAGCGGGGAGTGGAAAGGCCTGAAGAATTATGGTCTCCAGGTCACCCCCAGCACAGGTCCAGGAGAGCTGCTTTGCGCATCTCCCCACCAGAGAGCACTGGGCTTGGCCCATGCTGGTCAATGAACAGATAGGTGGGTACATTGCAGCTGGCACCCTGGATGGCAGCCTCATCAGAGAGGGGCAAAGAGCAATAGGCAAAGAGGCGTGAAGAATTCCTCAGCTCTACTTTCCCTGCTACCGAGAGGAATGTTGCTACTGAATGTTCTTTCATTGCTGTTGCGGATGGTCAGTGAGGTTTCACAGGACAAAGGAAATGGGACTGGATGGCTGATGCCATTGATAAACCTGCCTTTCCTGGACTCGACTCTATTGAGTATTATTGTTACTGTTATGATGGTTTCCATCGTTGCTATGGTTGTGTGCTTCCAGCACAGGTCCTGGTACTCCAGGGACAGACTGCTCCAGCTCCACCACCCAAAAGGGGCCAACAACAACTCCTCATCTCATATGGCCAGCTGGACACCTTGTCCTCCACTTGGACACAGACAGAAGCTTCAACAATCATCATCCAACTTGGGAGGAACTGCCCAAGGGAACAGCAAAGATGGCTTAAGAAACTAGATACTCTGCATCGACTACTTAGCCACTGCACAGGATCGTTGTCTAGGCGTGGGCCCCACCAGGCAACATGGACTAAAACTGAGGTTGAGAAATGGGACATCTGAATCCAGCAAACAATACATGACTATGAATCATCCTGAAATCCCAGGCCTGTAGGCTTGTCGTCCCATCCCAGACCCGGACAGGGCAAGAAGGCAGGCGGAACAGCATTCACCTTCTGTGCAGCCAGCCAGTCCAAGAGAGGTAACTCAGCTAAGGCAACTTCATTCGAATGCATTTGTCTGGTGATAGAAACCAGAGCCAAAGCTAACAGATTTTAGGCTCATTTACAAACCAACACAGAGTAACGGGGTTATAAAGGAGCTCACAGAGACATTGTCAGTGACGGCCGTGAAATACCCCAGACTGGTTGTCTTGGAGATTTTAACATTCATGTTGACAAGAACACAGAGCTCCTCACTCTCCTCCCTTGGACTTTGACAGGCCATCTCTGGTCCAGCCTACACAGCTGGTCACACTCAAGACTGGATCTTTGAATTAGATGTCAGTATCAAAGACACCACTACCCATCCACTCTCTTGAACAGACCGTCACCTCCAGCACTTAAGCAACAAGACAGACCCACGACACCTGATCCAACCACAGAGACTCAAATGCCACCAAATTTCAAAGTCTGCTAAAGGACAGCAGCAATCCACCCACAGGAGGTGAACTCATGAATCTGGTGAAGCAATATCATTATGTCCTAGTCTTGATCATTGACATACTGGTCTTACGCCCTATCACCTCTTTCTTACATATCAATACATGTGAGCATCACTTTCTACCACCTCCCATTGGCTAAAAGACTCCATCCTATCCTGGTGGATGATGACAGAGCCTCAGTTTTACACGCTCTGGCATTACACCCCATACTCTTCATAGAAATATGGTGTCATAAGTGTGAAGTAGCCTAGAATTAGTGTTTACCTGTAAGGGGTTAAGCTAAAGGTAACCTGAGAGGTGGACAACTGACCAATGAGAAATTCCTCAGGAGACAAAGGATTTTAAGTTTCAGTTTCTCTCTGGGTCTCTCTGGGTTCAACTCGGCTATGGGATGAACCACACAGCTATTTCTTTCACTATAAGTTTCTATCAAGTACTGTAGTCAGTAAGTTTATCACTTGGAGGGTTCTCAGTGGTGAGTGTTGGCTGGGTGCTTCTTGGTATTGTAAGATTCAGCAGAGATATCAACAGTGGGAGAAAGTTGCCTCAGGGGAGAGGTTTGGTTTCTGAATCCTTTTGTTGATTATGGTAGATGCTGTTCTATTGATGGTTATAAGGGATTTATTCCTTTCTTTTTCTTTTTTTCTTTTATTAAAATCTTTCTTTTAAGAATCTGACTGCTTGTTTTCCATTGTGTAAGATCCTGGTTTTGGATCGGGCACGTCTCGCAGGATCAGGCGAGGTTTGGGTTTTTTTCTCTCAAGCTTTCCAGGGAAGGAAGAAGTTTGGGGGTTTAGTGGAAAGGGAAAGAAGGGTCCCAAACTACCCTAGCCTTAGTTCGGTGATGGCAGCTACTAAGTCCAGACACAGAAGAAGTTGTGTTCTGGGGAAAAACATTTTAACCCAAGCTGGTAAAATAAGCTTGGGGGGTGTTATTTCTTTTTCATGCGGGTCCCCACATCTGTACCCTAGAGTTCAGAGTGGGGAGGCAATCCTGACATATGGTTATGATATGAATATGGCATAACTAAGATATAATTTACACAAGATGGCTCATGTAAGATATCATTGGAAAAGTTATGATCTACTGAATGTGATTATCCAATTTGTATGCTGTGATGGAGTCAGACCAGAAGGATATAGGAGAGTGCTGGAAGGCAGGTATATTAGTCTCAGGATGTGCAGGTCCCTGTTCCCTGGATTGCCAAACAAAGGCTACTCCAGGCCAATCAAGACACCTGGGGCCAATTAAGAACCTTCTAAAAAGGAGTAGAAACAGCTAGCCTGATTGGGACACCTGAAGCCAATCAGGGACTGGCTGAAACCAGATAAAAACCTCCCAGTTAGTCAGGTGGCTGTGGGTGTCAGAAGCTGTGGAAGAAAGTGGTGCTGTTGGTGAGACTGAGTGGTGGACAACATATCATATGCAAGGAAGGAGGCCCTGAGATAAGGGTGAAGTGGAGTTTGAAGAAGCAGTGACTTCTGTGGGGAAGTAGCCCAGGGAATTGTATTGTGTTTTGTGGATAAAAGGTCAGCCATCTTAGCTGATACTATTAGGGTCCCTAGGCTGGAGCCCAGAGTAGAGGGCGGGCCTGGGCTCCCTCCTTTCTGCCTCCCCTAATTAGTCTCTGAGATTGGGAGACAATAGAGATTGTGCCAGGAAGGATAGCTTCTCCTCACTGGCTTATGATGAAAATGGCTCAATAGACTGTGACCTTGTCTCCAGAGAGAGAAGGGCTCTGTGGAGGGTCACAGTGAGCTGCTGAGGCTTGTAAAAATCCACCAGGAAACGCAGGATCCACGAAGATAAGGACAGAGCTTTGTCACAATGCATGTATCATTTCTGTATCTAAAGTTAGGAATATTGACTATGTAACAATTACAGCTGTGTGTGTGTTTGAGAGACACCCACCAGACAACTGGCCATCACAGCCTTGATGGGCCATTAGGAAGAAACAATAAGACTGCGAAGATACTAGTCTCTCTCCTTCCTGAGAGGCATCCTTGGATGTAGCTCTGACTCTACAAAGTCAGGTGGTCCTGTCACCTGATACAAAATACCATTTTGGACACTGCTGGTACTTTTCCATTGTAGGGAGATGGGATCAAACAAAGGATTCCTGCCTTACGTAAATCCTCTTTAAGGGTTGGGGAGGGGGTTGATCTGAACTTTCCTCCATTGCTTACTCAAGAAGAACGACTGCTGAAAGAACCTGAAGGGACAAAGGAACTACTCTGAAGGGAAAGTCTGGGGTGAGTCCAGATTGAAACAGGGGTCCAGTCTGTAAGAAGAAATAACTGGAACTCTGAGCTACAGAAACTCTTCATCCTGCCTAATTCCACATTTAGGGTGAGAAATGGCATTTTGTAACCCGTTTCTTTAGTGAATCAAGCTTAGTTTGCGTGTTCTGTTTTATTTGCTTAGTAATCTGCTTTGTTCTGTTTGCTATCCTTTATAATCACTTAAAATCTGCCTTTTATAGTTAATAAACTGATTTCTTGTTTATAACATAACCCAATTTGTGCAATTCATATCTGGGGCAGGGGCAAGAAGCTGTGCATCTCTCTCTTCACACTGAAGGACCGGGTGAATTTTTATGAGCTTGCGCTGTGCAGATTTTCCTATACAGTGCAAGACAACATACCTTTGGGTCTGTACTCCAAGGGAGGTGGGCACCTGAGTGCTGGGGCAAGTCCCGTAAGCTGATCTCAGTGTCTGTGTCTTTCTGCATCTGGGTGTTGCCCTGCCTGTGTGTGTGCTACAGGAGGCTTAAGAGCCTGGCTCAGCAAGACAGGTTAAAGAGGCTCCAGGCTGGCACAACAGGTACAGTATATCAGTACATCAGATGGCACCTTAAATGGGGGCCACCTGTCACACATGCTTCCGTCACTTCTGATCTGGACTACAGCAATGTGAGATACCTGTACATGACACCTTCAGGAAACTCCAACTAGTACAGGATACTGCTGCTGCGCATCTCCTCAGCAACTTGGGCTACCGCGAGCACGTCACACCTGTTCATTGCTCTCTGTGCTGACTTCCCATACAATATACTGAGTCATGCCCCAGATCTCATTTCCTGTCTTCAAGCTGCTCGATAGCCTGGGCCCAGCGTATCTAAAGCTCCACGTTGAAGACTATAGCTGATCACTCTGCTCCTCTGGCACAATGGAACTTTCTACCAGCAGGAGACAGAGACAGAGCTTTCTTGGGGAGTGGTCCCCAGACTCTGGAATGAGCTCCTCCAGCCCTACGTACAATCACAAACCTCACTTTTCCACTCTACTTCTTCAACTTGCCTTCTCTAACAAACGCAGAGCGGCCTGTAAATCCAAAAAAAAAGAGAAAGCCCTGCACTAAAACAAAACACTGCATACAAACTCTCCTGGGGCAGGAGATAGATGTGAGAGACAAAGGCCCGCAGGTGAAGGGGTAATCACGTCACTTAATGCACTAGCCTAGAGAATAGAATAGAATACCAAATGCTAATAGAAAGAGGCATTTCTCAGTTGTGTTTCACCTCTAATTTACCTTGATCTCTAAGAAGCCAGTCTGGAGTGAGGCAGTGGCAAAGTGAAGGAAAAAGAGCAAATCCTGTTCCTAGGGAATTTAATTGGAACAGGAAGTTGATGAATTAAGCATTGGCGAATAGTGTCACTTTATTATTTAGAGCAAAGACTTTCTGGGACAGAAACTCCTGAGTGCAAAAGTTGTAATTGAATTTCTTGGTGTCTAAACTTAATTGGGAGTGAATGTGAAAGAGGTGCATTGAAGTGGCTGGGCTGACTGTTAAAGAGCATGAGGCAGGAGCTAAGTGATTTGCTGAAAGCGTAACGGAAAGATTGCAGCAGGAAAGCCAGTTAGCGAGATGCCAGTGGAAGTGAGATGATGACAGGGAGGGTTCTGATAAAAAGGTATTTGAGTTAAGTGGGAGTTGGATGCTGAGCTGACGAAGATGGGAAAAAGTGGGTAAGACAGTAGTGGAGAGTTAAAAACAATTCATGATATATGTATGTCAGACTCTCTTACAGCTTTCCTCATTCCTAATTTGTTTTCAGTCTCTCAGTTGTTGCAAATACTGGTTCAGCCCTACTAGTAGGTCTAAGAAAGTTCTCACCACACCACAGGTGAAATCCTGGCTCCACTGAAGTTAAAGGCAAAACTCCCAATAACTTCAATGGAGTCAGGATTACACCCATGAAGATAGTCTAAGTCAGTCATGATTCTGGTAATTTTTTCTCTTCTTATTCCTCCTGGTCCTCTCTTTAGTGGCCTCCTAACAACAGTGGAGGTCCTGTCTTAATTGGTCGTCTCTGTTGCTTCCCTGTCATCGCATTCCCCTTAGTTGAAATGTATTTCTCCATCCAGTTTCGCCCAGAGCAACAGTACTTTTCATCACTGACTTGTAGATTCTTTGGGTTATACTGAGTCCCTTGCAATCTTTATAGCTGGAATTTTATCACCAGAGAGTTGTACTATTATTAGGAGTCAGCAGATAACACTCAGATAGTTTTACAGGTTCTGCTTAACTGAGTGTATAGGTGTTTAGATCTTGGAAACATGCTTATGGTTAGATGTGGTGAAGTTATTTTCAGAAGCAATGCATCTTACTAGGAAAACTGGTTCTATCTGCCTGTGACTCACTCTTACTCAGAGGATCTCAAACTGGGGGTTGCGACCCTCCAGGGGGCCGCAGGGCAGTTCCCGGGGGGTCACGAGCTCCGTTTTCATTCGGCGGCATTTCGGTGGACACAGCGCTTCTCTATGTCTCCACTCAAAAGCCGCCGAGTGGAACACTTCCACTGTCGGCAGAGACACGCAGAAGTGCTGCGTCCGCCTAAATGCCGCTGAAACCCGAAGTCTTCTATTCGGCGGCAATTCGACGGACATATCCCAGGGCCACAGCGTGCGCTGAACTGCAGAAAGGGGTCTCGAACCTAGAAAGTTTGAGAACCCCTGCTCTTACTGAAGCAAAAAAAAAAAATCTTAAGTAGGCTTGGAAGACAGTTTTTTTATTGGTAAATGTCAGTGAACGTTGATTTAACTAGACACCCCAAATTAACAAAAAATATTTCCATCAATAATAATCAAAATGTTGAAATGTACAGCTAGGCAAAGTAATAAAAATGCGCTTGAGAGCTTATTGGAATTCAATTTAAGAATATTTACTTTGCATATTTTGACAACTGATATTGACAACTTGTGTTTTGACAGTTTTAAAGCTTTAACTTTTTGAATCCCAATGTCTACTGTCATTAAACAATTATTGTCCGACCCCTGGTGAGTATTTCCACAACTGTGAAAATTTAAAACAGATAAATATCTAAAAGTGAGTTTAAAAAACTAAACATCAATTATTATCTGTCAAAATTAAACAAAAATAAAAATCAGATTCTGCCAAGCCTAATTATATGGTATCAAAACCCTGCAGGGCATATGGATTTCTTCAGTTTCTCATTGTTTTTTTAAGATCAGTTTGGTCTCCACTAGTCACCATCACAGCCATTGTACTGACTTTAACCAGACACAGAGTTACTTTCCCTCTACATTCTTGCTGTGGTCGAATTTGCAGCTGTTTGTCTGCTTCCTCTTGCCTTCCTGTAATGTTCTGTTTGCTCATGGAAGAGATTTCTGCTCTCTTAATAAATAGGCATAACTCTCCCTCCACCACTTGTTTTCTTTAACTGGGCATTGCCTAGGGTGAGCAGATAGAAAGTGTGAAAAATCGGGACAGGGTGGGGAGCAACAGGTGCCTATGTAAGAAAATGCCCTGAATTTCGGGACTGTCCCGATACAGTTGGGACATCTGGTCACCCTAGCACCACATGCTAACTGCACTATTGCTTCATATTAAATTGCCGCACTCTAAAACTTCAATCCAAGTTTCTTCTGGGTTTGAAGGGACTTAGTGGCAATTAGCCAATGGTGCCACAATTTTGATAGGACTCTTTAAACTCTAATGCAGTGGTCGCCAACCTTTTAATGCCCAAGATCACTTTCTGAATTTAAGAGCTACCCAGGATCTACCCTGCCCCTTCCCCAAAGTCCGGCCCCACTCACTCCACCCCCTCCTCTCTCCACCACTTGCTCTCCCCCACCTTCATTCACTTTCATTGGGCTGGGGTAGGGGTTGGGGTGCAGGAGGCAGTGACGGGTGCAAGCTCTGGGGGGGGGTTGGGTGCAGGAGGGGGCTCTGGGCTGGGGCAGAGTGTTGGGGTGCAGGAGAAAGTACAGGGTGCCATCTCTGGGAGAGGGGTTGGGACTGAGGCAGGATTTGGGGTACAGGAGGGGGTACAGGGTGCCATCTCTGGGAGGGGGGAGTCAGGACTAGGGCTTGGGGTGCAGGAGGGATTGAGGAGGCAGGAGAAGGTTTGGGGTGTTGGCTCCAGGACGGGGCACAGGGCTGGGGTGAGGCCTCCTGCCGGGCAGCACTTGCATTTGGCGGCTCCCCGCCGGTGGCACAGCAAGGCTAAGGCAGGCTCCCTGCCTACCCCGACCCCATGCTGCTTCCTGAAGGGGCCAACGCATCCCTGCAGTCCCTGGGAGGGGGCGGATGGCATGTGTCTCTACACGTTGCACTCTCTGCAAGCACTATCCAAATGCATTTAACAAAACAAGTGGCATTTTGCTTGCCAAAGTTTCCAAGAAGTCTGACAAATGCAGTGTGATGGGTTCGTTACAAACAAATTGCAAAGGTGTAAGGCCACAACACACGTTAAGCATCTAAAGCCACTTATCTTCTCAGTTACATGGTGTGGTGTAGGAGCAGCTGGTGATAGGTGTGGGCGTAGTGCCGATACAGGATACAAATCAGCATTCATCTACAGATCTGGGATTCTGATTCGAGCCTTCTGTAGTTATTTACGTCTGGGCAAAGAGAGCTATCCCTTCGCGTTACAACGGGTCGCAATTTTTCAAATGGCTTTTTTTTCACCAAAAATTACCATTCTCCCCCAGCAAAAAAAAGGAAAATGTTAAAAAAAAAATTATTTGGTAACATTTCTGTTTTTAACATGAGAGTGAAATGGGTTTTTTGCTCAGTTTCCCTTTCTTTCCCCCTCCTTCTCACCCATTTCCCTTTGCCCCCACTCCTATTTTAGTGGCAAGATAGAAGACGGAATAAAAAGGGTGGAAATGAAAAGAAATATAATAAATAATAATAATTAATAATAAATAATCAACTGCCCCCAAATGACTTTTTTTAAATCGACTCTTTTTCAAGGAAAAAAAATGGAGAAAGTTTTTAACTATATGAAAAATTCTTCCTTTTGCCAGGCTGGAAATATACATGAGATTCTGCAAATAAAATCTTGACCATGTTTTGACCAGATCAATTTTACACCCACTTTGCACAAGAGTAAACAACTAAGCACTTGGAAAGCAATGGAGACTCAGACTCTGAGACCCTGATCCTGTCATGAGTTACTCAAATGCTTACATTTTACTATCTTGAGCAGCTCCTTTGATTTCATAAGGCAACTCACAGTAGTAAAGTTAAGCACATGCCTTAGTGGTTGTAGGATCAGGACCTTAATCTCATGCTCTTTCATGCTAGGTCCTTTGCTTTGCATAGACACTTGTAAGTGTGGTGGTGTGTGGGGGTGTAGCCACTAATAGTAACTGACTCATATCTGATGGGTCTTCTCACATGATATTCAACTTGGCAAAGCTCTCTCCTGTATAATGAGGACAGATAATGATATGCGGGATTAATCAGATCTGCAGTACAAACAGAAGTGCAGGGAGAGGATGCAGTTTCCAAAGAAGTGCCATGCTGCAGGTGTGTTATGACAGATTTAGCTACCTCCTGTCAATCATTCTAGGCTTGTTTAAAAGCGCTTATGAAGAAGCACAAACTAATATGATGGGTGGCTTGAAGACAGGCTCCCAGGACAACTGGGCTGAATGCACTGAAAATGACTTCTGGCACATGATTAAATAAAAAGGGATGACAAAAATTTCATAAGGCTGTTCAGTTACTTCTACTGGGCTAAAAAAAAAAATAATCAAGGGATATGGAGGAGAGATCTATCTGAAACCCAAAGCAGAACAGTACAGCAAGGTTTGGACAGATTTAACAAGAAGTATTGAAATAAATATTTCTTATCTTAGAGGTGACCTATTGGGATTTAAAAAGTCTAGGATTCTCTCAGGTAAGGTCTGAGCCCACCTGCCTCTGCTAATTTAAAGCACCACCAACCAAATAACTTTCTTTGCCCTCCTGGATAATTTAAAGCCACAGGGCCAGATTCTGATTTCGGTTATGTTGGTGTAAAACTGAATTAATTGCTGACATGACTGGAATTACGTGGGGTTAACAAGACAGCAAGACAGCAGAATTTGGCCCAAAGGGTATGGCTACAGTTGGAGTGGTGACACTGTCTCGCCATGCTGAGTTTGTACCTATGGGGCTCAGGTGGGGTGATAATTGGGGCGGTTATTCTGTGCCACCACTCACTGCTACCCATGCTACTCCAGCTACACCAAACTAGCACAGGTATGTCTACACAAGCTGGGAATCACGCCCCTATCTCCATGTACGGCTATAGCCTTAGAATAGAGAGAGGGTAACATTTTCAAAAGGGCCTAACTGGCTTAGGTGCCCAAGTCTCATTGACCTTCCATGAGACTTAGGCGCTTAATGTCTAGTTTCCACGACGAACTCTTTGCCCGTATACGGGCAAAGCCCCCTAGTGGAGACCCAGCTTATACTGGCAAAATGTGTTCTTCTGCCAGTATAGGGAAACCACCTCCCTGAACTACCTAAGCTACACCTGCAATTGGACTTTTTTTGCAGGCATACCCGGGGGATTGTGCTGCTATAGTTATGTCAGCTTAGGTTGTTTTTTCCCCCCACACTCCCGATCACCACATCTATGCCAGCAAAACTTTGAAGTGTAGACCTGGCCATAGTCACTTAGGGTGGGACCCACAAATGGGCGTACGCGTCGCAATGCTGAGCTTCACAGCACCCCATTTTAGGTGCCTCGAGAAGCACAGGAACGCTCTGCGGTCCACACCATGCGAGATAAGTGCCTAGGCTCCTATACAATGGACTGAGAGAGAGAGAGGCGCCTATGAATGCAACCCACACAACCCAGCATGCTAGGTGAGGAGCTGCCTGAGCTAGCCACTGGGAGATGCCACCCAGGAGGGTGTGCTAAGTCCCACGCCTCTGATGAAGATAAGCTCTGAAGTCCAGGCTGCAGGGAGGTGCTTAGCTCTGGATAGTGATCCACAAGTGGGCACCTGCCACCTGGAGTCGGACGGCTCAGGTGCCTAAAGGGTTTCTTGTGGGCCTCTGCCCCACAAAAGATAGCAGGAGATGGAGATGGGTCAAGCCCTCAGCTGGGATGTGGGAGACCCAGATTCAATTCCCCACTCTCTGCCTGCAAGGGGAAAAGCCCTTGAACAGGGGTCTCCCGCCTCTTTGAAGAGGTGCACAGAGCTAAGGGATATTCTGATGTGGGGCTCCTCAATCTCATCTGATTACGCTGTTCCACTGTGGCTAAGGCTATGTCTACACTATGGCAGTAAATCGACCTACGCTATGCAACTCCATCTATGTGAATAACATAGCTGGAGTCGACGTACCTTAGGTCGAGTTACCGCGGGGTCTACACCGCGGAGGAGTTGGTGGGGGGGCGGTTTGACAGCAGAAAATCTCCCATCGACTTACCTTACCCTTCTTGTCAGGGGTAGACTGGAGAGCGATTTGCTGTCGATTTGGCAGGTCTTTATGACACCCGCTAAATCGACCGCTGGTGGATCAATCTCAGACTGTCAATCCCTGCTGTAGTGTTGACCTGCTCTTAGAAACGAAGGAGGGGCTCTGGACCCAGGGCCTCCCACCTTCCAGGTGGGTGCCCTACTCTCACAACTAGTGTCTTTCCCTCTCTATCCACAGTGGAGCAGTCATTGGGCGAGAGAGAGAGAGAGAGAATTATAAAGCTGGTGTCAGGTATCTAAGAACCTCTGTGGATTCCCCTCCATAGGCTTTCTGAAAATTTTACTCGTTCTCTTTTTCTTTGTGCCTTGAGCAGAATTGGCCTGGGTTGCAGATACATCCCAGGTAAATAGGAGCTTGGGGTGTCCTCTGACCCAATCTCAAATCTCCTTCACCCAATCCTATCTCTTCTTGTTTCTCACCTACCCTACCAGCTCACGCAGCTATGTCCTCACTGCTATGTTTACCAAGCTAGACAGACTACAGCTATCATTCTAATGTCCACATGCATTTCACCTCCCCCCGCAGTTGCCATGTAGATATAAACTATGCTAGAAAAAAGCACCACTTTAACTACATTGATTAATAATAATGGATAGATTAAACCAGGTCAAACCCCAGTGTAGACACTCTTAAACCAGTTTTACCCTCACTTATTTCTGTTTAGCTTATGTTGGTAGCTTACCACGTTAAGTTAAATCTATATAAGTGACAGTTGCCTGGTTTAAGTGCCTCTGCATTAGGAGTTTTCTCTGGTTTACTTATGTTTACACTGTATGTCTACACTGCACACCACTCGTGTTGGTGTGTAGGGTATGTGTGGTTACATGCCCCAGTGAATAGCAGACTGCATTTATACCAGTTAATCGCATGAGTTAACTGCGATTAATCAACAGCCCTACACTAGACACCAAAGCCAGCACAGACTATGGGGCAGTACAGGGAAGATGTTTGAGGAATGATCACTATTTAACAGGTTACCTGCCACGACACATTGGTGAAAATGCAACGAGTAACCTTGCAAAATTCAGGGTGGTCCAGAGAACATATCAAAGTGGCATTTACTTTGTGACATTGCCTCTGGAACTACCCCCCAGTGGACACAGTACTTCTAGATACAATGTGAAATTGGTAGCACGTTGGCCCTCAGTGGTCGGTTGTGCTCTCTAGAACCTGTTACTTGGTCTCTCCCCACCTACACCCAAGAATACTGGGGATCACCTGTATAATGAAGAGAGCTATCATGAACAATTTGGCAAATAGCATTAATTGTTTTATTTTCCACTATCTATTATTCCAATTTTAATGTACCGGGTCCTCCAATGGTAACATTCTCCCCTCCCCCCATGCAGATCTAGGACCTAGACCCACTCATGACCAAAGTGAAGCACCATATTTCAGGAAGGTCAATGAGATCATCGGAAAGGGGTAGGGGTGAGCAACAGGAATAAGAGAAGAGGGACACTGCGTACTTATAACGAGAAGAAGGAAAAACAGGCTGCATTTATTGTGGTGGGAGAAAGGGAAATGACTAAGGTCTCCAAGCTTTCTAGAGGATAATATGCTTGGAGATAGCTAAACCATTAGAGCTAATGATAATATACAGGACTTGAAGGGGCAATACAGTACAAGAAAAGAACAGCTGAAAAGATTATGTAGGCAGAGTATTTTTAGATAGAGAGCGATCAGTTTAGGGAGGAACTGAGGTAACCAAGAAGACGACACACTAGACAGTTAGGCCTGAATGAACATAAGGAGTTTGGCATTAGTTTGTCCCAAATGAAACATGGGAGTGGAGGGGAGCATGAGAATGACTTGACAGTAGGATGGGTAGAGCACTCACCCAGGTGTGAGAGACTCAGGATCCAGTCGTGCTACTCCTATGACTCTAATTACTTATCCAGAGTGCAACAGCTTGAACATGGAGACAGCTGAATGAGTCTCACATTGGACTACACCTAGCTCAGTGCTCAGAGCACTCAGCTGAGAGGTGGCAGATCCCAGTTCAAATCTCTTTTCCCCCCTCAGGTGCAGGGGGGTGTCTCCCATATCCCAGGTGAGCATGCTAATCACTGGGCTAGAAGCTATAAGGGAGGCCTTCTGATGCTTCCCGCCCTCCATTGCTTCTGTGATCTCACCTGAGGGGCTGATCCAGTACGCTTCTTGGATCAGGCCCCACACATGACTTAGGCATTCGAACGCCAACCTTGCCCTGGTTTATGAAATGCCCCAGAGTTAGGCACCTGGATGCCTAGAAGGAGGCACCAGTCCCCGTGCACATGTAATGCATAATGTAAATGCAAAGTAGTGCACACTGGAAAACATAATCCTAACTATACGTATAAAATGATGGGGTCTAAATTAGCGTTACCTCTCAAGAGAGAGAGAGATTTTGGGATCATTATGGATAGTTCTCTGAAAACAGCCAATCCATGTGCAGCGGCAGTCAAAAAAGTGAACAGAATGCTGGGAATCATTAAGAAAGGGACAGATAATAAGACAGAAAATGTCATATCGTCTCTATAAATAGAAATTGCAGATGTGGTCGCTCGATCTCAAAAAAGATATATTGGAATTGGAAAAGGTTCAGGAAAGGGCAACAAAAATGATTAGGGGTAAGGAATAGCTGCCATATGAGGAAAGATTAAAAAGACTGGAACTTCTCAGTTTGGAAAAGAGACAACTAAGGGGGGATGTGATAGAGGTCTATAAAATCATGACTGGTGTGGAGAAAGTAAATAAGGAAGTGTTATTTACTCCTTCTCATTGCACAAGAACTAGGGGTCACCAAATGAAATTAATAGGCAGCAGGTTTAAAAAGGAAGTATTTCTTCACACAACGCACAGTCACACAACCAGTGGAACTCCTGGCCAGAGGATGTTGTGAAGACTAAGACTATAACAGGGTTCAAAACAGAACTAGATAAATCCATGGAAGATAGGTCCGTCAATGGCTATTAGCCAGGATGGGCAGGTCTCCACCACAAATGCTACATTGGCACAGCTGCACCGACGGAGCTACGCTGCTGCAGTGCTTTGATCAAGATGCTCTAAACCATCATCTTAGATACTCCACCTCCGTGAGAGGCAGTAGCTATATGGGTAGGAAGAGCTCTCTTAGTGACATAGCATTGTCTAAACATGGGTTACAGGACAGTACAACTACGCTGCTCAGGGGTGTGGATTTTTCACACCCCAGAGTGATGTGGTTAAACCGAAGTCAGTGTGCAGCGTAGATCTTAGCATGTACAGTATTGGCTACGTCTACATTGGTGTAATTCCCAGCTCAGGTGGCCCTACCTGTGCTAGCTCTGATTTTGCCAACGGGCTCAAAACAGAAGTCTCTCTGTAGAACAAATAGCGGATGGGCTGTCCACCCTGTGCGTGTCCTGTCCGAGGCCCTAAGTACATTTCCTCCAGCTGGAAACAATAGCTCTACTTCCAGGGTAGCCAGAATCACTGATGATTTCCTATTCGAGAAACTGCACGAAGAAGTTTGTGGTTGGTGTCAACGACTTTTGGATTAGAGACATAAAGAGAGCTAGAATATTCTAGCACAATGAAAGTGAGCAATGCTCTTTAATACAGGAATGTGCCAAATGATATTTTTGTCCATCCTTTCCCAGCGCACATGACAAACATCATGAAATAATGAAGCTCTACTTGAATTTGTGAATGGCGTAAGACCTTAGTGTCAGATGAGATAAACTCCGTACGAGGCTTTTTATGAGTTTCCATCTTTTATCTGCCACAAGCCAGGATATGAGACACTGGAAGAAAACATTTCTTTATCAAGGACGAAATTTCATGCACTAAATCTTTGTTTCCTAATATTTCCACTCTAACCATAAACACAGATGACTCAAATTCTTCACTGCTCTGCACCTTGTGTTAGCATTCATATCGCTGCAGGGATATGAATCTGGGATTCCAGAACAGACATAAAACGCTACCAAGTTATTATTTTCCTTGTGGGCTTTTCTATAGTGCTCGTCACTGTGCTGTGAGTGCTTCACAGCCATCCACAACGAATTCAGCTTCACAACACATTAGGACCCAAGAGATATGCATTCAATTCCCGACTCTGCTACAGGATTTCTCTGTGACCTTGGGCAAGTCATTTAATCTCTTCTTCAGTTCACCATTCACCACCTGTAAAATGGGGATAATATTGCTTCCTTTTTCCCACCTTTAGTCTGTCTTGCCCATTTAGACTGTATGCCTTTAATACCAGGAACTGCCACTTACTAAATGTATGTGCAACTCCAGCATAACTCATCATCTCAAATGAGGCCTGCAGGAGTTCCTGTAATGAAAATAATCAATAACTGCAACCAGTAAACTCATTATTTCTTTGTCCATGAGTCAAGATTTAAACTCAGCTTTCCAGGACTGATAGATCAGTGAATTAACACCCTTTCCATTTTGGCCTTCTTATGCTTATTACTTGCCAGGTTATCACCTCTGCTGGGGACCAAATTTTCTGCCTTATATGAAAGAGATTTTGTTACATACAAGAGGAGCTTGCCTATTTTATACATCAGATAATTAATTAACAAGAGATCCAGATTGTCTGCCTTGTGTAACAAAGATTTTATTACATACACTGATTTAATTTTCATGGCATAATTGTAATATTAGAGGGTTTTACTGAAAGCCATTTTGGGTCACTAATCTAGAGTAAAAAGAACAGGAGTACTTGTGACACTTCAGAGACTAACAAATTTATTTAGGCATAAGCTTTCGTGGGTTAGAACAAAAAACTTGAAAAACAGACTACAATGAGAAACTGCTGAACTGGAATTAATTTGCAAACTGGATACCATTAAATTAGGCTTCAATAAAGACTGGGAGTAAATGGGTCTTTACACACACTAAAATTATTTCCCCATGCTAATTTCCCCCCCACCCCCCGACTGTTACTCACACCTTGTCAACTGTTTGAAGTAGGCCATCCTGATTATCACTACAAAAGTTTTTTTCTCCTGATAATAGCTCATCTTAATTGATTACCCACTTAAAGTTGATATGGCAAGCTCCACCTTTTCATGTTCTCTGTGTATATCTTCCTACTGTATGTTCCACTCTATGCATCTGATGAAGTGGGTTCTAGCCCACAAACGCTTATGCCCAAATAAATTTGTTAATCTCTAAGGTACCATAAGTACTCCTCATTCTTTTTGTGGATACAGACTAACACGGCTACTACTCTGTAATCTAGAGTAGTTTTTCTCAGATGAGAAGAGAGATGAAGTATGATCTAGTGGTCAGGGTGCTTCCTTGTTACATGAGAAATGTGAGTCCAAGTGCCTGATCTGCCACAGACTTTCTGCTAAGACATGTCAGATAATTTCTCTGTGGCTCACTTCCTTTTCTACGAAATGGAAATAACAACCTCACAGTGGTGTTGTGAGGGTAAACACATTAAAGATTGTGAAACACTCAGCTATTAGAGTCCTGGGGATCATGTAAGTACCAGAGATAAGAACATAAGAACGCTGTACTGGGTCAGACCAAAGGTCCATCCGGCCCAGTATCCTGTCTATCAACAGTAGCCAATGCCAGGTGCCCCGGTGTGGGTGAGCCTAACAAGTAGTGATCAAGTGATCTCTCTCCTGCTGTCCATCTCTGAAAAACAGAGGCTAGAGACACCATTCCTTACCCATCCTGGCTAATAGCCATTAATGGACTTAACCTCCATGAATTTATCCAGTTCTCTTTTAATAGTGGTGGTGAATACCTACCGAGTGAATATCAATATATTCGTTTCCCTTCAGTAGGGAGAAGTTGTCCTAGTGATGCAATGAGATTTATACTGCAGCCACGCAGAGTTGCATCCAGAAATGTCCCGTTACCCCAAAACACAAACATATGAGTTACTTAATGGAAATCAGGAATCTTCCCACCTATTTATGCATGTCCTTAAATTAGCATCCAACGGTGCAGTATCCCAGCATCTATTTGACCCTTCTTCCAAATCAACAGCTGGTGCCATCTTGAAATTATGTTGTTATCTATAGAAGTATAGATTTCTCTGACAATACAAGTTCTTATACAGGAGCCTGCCACCATAACAGCTGAGTACCTCAGTCCCCAGATAATGGAAAAAACAATCTTTGCAAATGGTTGCTGCACTTACAGCTTTCCTTGAACTACTACTGTTTGGAAACAGTTCTTCAGTGCAGTTCCCAGAGAAACAGAGAGCAGAATCTGGCTCAGTGATTGTATGTATATCATCCACCAGCCTCCAATCCATACAAACTACAGCTGCTAAGATGATCTTGCCTATGTGTTGCTCCAACCACAAAGGCTCACCTCCTTTGAGCCCCTGCACAGGCTCCCAAGTTTCATTGCATCAAGGTCAAGTTTCTCTTCCTCGTCTTCAAGGCCTGTCGTCAACTCTCCGACTTCCGACTGTCCGCTCTTGTCTCTGACTGCATCCTCCTCACACTTCCTCGGCGCCAGCAATGGTGCCAGTCCTAGCTGCCCATCTGTCAACTTTGAGCACCAACAATTCCCACCATGCCTTCTTCCGCCCCGGCCCTCTCACAGGAATGCCAAACCTGGCAGGCCACTCCCCCTTCAAATCTCTCCTCCCTGCCACAATGTCTCTGGGAAATCAAGCTGTTAACTGCCTGAGGGGCAGCTGGGACAGTTGGCCCTTATTTCATTTGTTTACAATGATCGGAGGCAGGGAGAGGGAGGAGAGAAGGGGATGAGGTCAGAGGGACTGCAAGTATGCATGCAACCTGTGTGTATTTCAATGTATGCATCCTCTCTAGTCCATTATCGAACCTTTGCCCTGGTCTACACTAAGCGGGGGGGATCAACCTAAGACAGTGGTTCTCAAACTTGTTAGTTCGGTGACCCTTTTTTGCTCTGCCGTGTCCTCTCGCGCCCCAGGTATGTCCGCTGAAATGCTTCCAAATTGAACTCTTCCGGTTTCAGCGGCATTTCGACAGACACGCAGCTCTCGTCTCTGTGTCTGCCGAAATGCTGCCGATAGCGGAAGCTTGCACTTTGGCGGTTTTTCAGCGGACTCACTCACATGTTTGGAGCTTCCACCGAAATGCCGCCAAAGATGTCGGCAGCTCGCGACCACTCTGGAATCGACCTGTGACCCCCAGGGGGGTCGCAACCTCCAGTTTGAGAACCACTGACCTACGATATGCAACTTCAGCTACGAGAATAGCATAGCTGAAGTCAACGTATTTAGGTTGACTTACCACGGCATCCTCACGGCAGCAAGTCGACTGATGCCGCTCTCCCGTCGACTCTGCCTGCTCCTCTTGTGGCGGTGGAGTACCAGAGTTGATGGGAGGGTGCTCGGAGATCGATTTATTGTGTCTAGACTAGATGCGATAAATCAACCCCCGATAGATAGATCACTACCTGCCGATCCGGCGGGTAGTGTAGACTTGTCCTTTGTGTCAGGGATTTGTTAAAGGATCGGCTCTTGGATTCCTCTTTGCAGGCAGTCCTCATGCTTTCTTATGTAAATTCAGCACAGTGTACTTTATTTACATTGTCTTATGCCGCTTCGTGTCCCATCACCGTAAGGCTTTCCTTAAACTTCAATGTACTCGCTAGGCATAGGGTCGGGAGGCAAAGGGGAAGGGAGGTCTCACCTTATGAGATTCTGGTCTTTGCTCTTCCTTCCAGCCTCCCCCTCTATCTCCCTGTCTCCCAATTAACAATTCCCAGCTGATGAGCTGAATACATTTGTTAACCAGACGTAATTAATTATCTCCCTGTTTGGCCCAGATGGGGATGTATACAAAGTACACAGAGCAGTAAGCTACTCATACTCTGGCACAGGCTGGTTGAAAATTTTCCAGAAAAAGTGCTTTTCAATGGAAAACTGAGTTTTCAATTAAACACAATTTTCATGAAAAGCATCTGCTTTCTGTGGAGAATTAAGATTTTAGTCAAAAAAACAAATGCTTAAAGCCCAAATATTTCTTTCAATACCAGAAATATTTTGAGTTGAATATGCTGCTGCAGTGTCTTCTGGGAGTTGTAGTTCAACTGTCTCATGTCTCCCATCTCTTCTCTGGGCCTGACTCCTTGGTGGGACTACATCTCCCATGATGCATTATTGCCAAGGACTCACATGATCCATTGCCTTCTCCTCCATGAGAGAAGATTGTGGAGCATCATGGGAGATGAAGTCTGACCAGGGACCCTGGTCTCAAGAGGATAATGGTAGCATGAGGTACCCAAGCTACAATTGTCATGAAGTACTACAGCAACATTTCTGAATTGAAGTTTTTCAGTTTTTGGATGGAATTTTTTGGTCTTCAAATTTTCACTTAACCCCCCTACCTTTCGCCTAAAATCGCCAAAACTTCAATGGGAGCAGAGTTAGGCCAATGTTCAGTGACAATCCCACCCATGGAGCAAGGTGCGGGGACTCTGTCTTTGTATGTTTTATAAAGGACCTGGCAAAATGGGGCGCCAACTGTGACTGGTATCTCTGGTTTCTACGGTAATGTAAAGAAACAATGAAAAATAATAACTGTGACTCCTTGTCAGTAGGTCGGAGATTTGGGCATACCAGTGAGGAGATAAGATACAAGGGTGTAGTCAAGCAGGTTAGCTCCTCAACTACTTACCCACTTCTAACGGATAAAGAATCATAGAGTTTAAGGCTGGAAGGGGCCCCCAGGTCAGCTAGCCAGACCTCCTGTGTATTCTTGGCTATTAAACTCCACCCAGTTGCCAATAACCTCTCTTAGATTAAAGCATTACAGCCCTCGACTGGCTATAGTGTCTCATTTTCAGACAGGCTGAGCATCCACAACTGCAGCGGAAGTCAATGGAGAGCAACAAATGTCCATTACCTCTCAATAGTCATCACGGTGTGTTTCAACTTGAATTTTCAAACAATCGTGTGATCACCATTCACCAGAAGAAAGGCGGATTGAATCAAGTTAGAAAATACCAAGTGACATTTATAGTCAATGAACTGTCTAGTTTCACTTACCCAGAGAAGCGGAGAAGTGGCTAAAAATTATTGGGCACGGCATCACCACAACTTCTCCCACTGCTGCTGAGGGCCAGCAGGTTATGTTGTCCCACAGCCTCTCACAACCTACAGAAAGAGAAGAGAAAGAGAAGACCATATTACAGCTTTCAGGGGCTGCTTTATCTGTGCTGTATGGAATGTATGCAGAGAAACCCAGTGCAGGGCCTGATTCACGACTACCTTGTAAGCAACCAGCTCTCTCCAGTTGTTCAACTCTCTCAATCAAATCCCAAACCTGGATCGGAGGATTACAGAAATTAGAGCTAGAAAAGACTGTTTAGATCCCTGAGACCACTCCCACGCTAGTGGACTATATACTGCTCTAAATAGAGGATGTCTCACAATACTACACATTATCTTAGACATGAACCAAAAAGGGATTTTAAAAATATGCGTTGAAGACTCAGAATGAGGGATTTAACCCTGACAAATGAAGAGGAAAGAGTGAAATAATTTGGGATTATTTTCTTTAAACACAGTTTTCAATAACCTCAGTTTCAAGATTCAGCATTTGTGGTATCAAACATTTTCTGGAATTGACAGGGAGAGACTGGCCAGATCTGTGTAGGACTGAGACAAATCCGGGTTAATAGTGAATGGTGCATTTTATAGATAGATACACTAGAGATTCTCAGATTAAATCTCTTGCTCCCCCTCCAAATTAAAGCACCTGATCTGAACACACCAACCTGTGCACAAGATGCGACTGCTTCTGCTCCTTTCTAACTATCCATCCCTCATGCCACTGAAACTGCCCCCACAGAGGTGCAAAACAATGATGGATGCAGTGGATGTGTTGGGTGGAAGGAGTAAATTATACCCAAGCAGATTTTTTTAACCCCCCAAAACAGAGACATGCAAGACACTCCATGAAGTCCATTTAGGACATTGTTATTCCTCCTGCCGTTTCATCGAAATGGAAATGTTTGTGGGAAGAAGTCGATTTCAACAAAACTTTGACAGAATGCTTCATTTCGATGTGGAAATTTTTCATTTTGATGTGATCAATTCAACTCAATGTGTTTTGATATAGATTATATTGAAATATTGTTTTTATGTTATATACTCTTTATTAAACTATTTAATTTATAGATGTTATATTTAATTTTTAATATAAATATCAAAACTGAATTAAAGTAAGTGTTTGGATACTATTGAAACAAGATAACTCGAAGATCCTGACTTGAACTTTTTCTGAATTTTTGTTTCCCTAGAAATTTCAAAATTTTCACATTTTGTTCTAATTTGGAATGAAAAAATCAGAATTTCATACAGAATGATAATAATAGTAATAATAAATAGATAGATAATAGACAGATAATGAAGATACTGCAGCCATTTCCCTCTTGCAGTCCTGTTCAAAAGACACCTGTGATGTGGCATGAACAATTCCCCAAAGGCTAGGAAAAGGCTGTGGTTAAATCCAGTTTCACCTTCTGGGACACTGGACGGTAACGAAAAAAAGCACTTAGTAAAACATGTTTCTGATAATAGTAAAAGGAACTCAGAAAACCACTGTCAAGGCATATTTCTTCAGTAAATATTACTGATATGAAATAGACCAAACTTTCTTACTCATGCTACCCAAGCGCCTGGCTCCACAATCAATTTGCCAAGACTGCATCAGCACCTTTGATACCCCAGATCAATAAGGAGAGCGCAAACAACAATGCTTTGAACAACCAGAAAGCCAAAAAGCAACCTCAACTCCCTTTGGAAGTTATAATCAAAGCTTTATCTTTGTTTTTACTGG
Source organism: Dermatemys mawii (assembly GCA_007922305.1). Lineage (NCBI taxonomy): Eukaryota > Metazoa > Chordata > Testudines > Dermatemydidae > Dermatemys > Dermatemys mawii. The sequence continues at coordinate 344,884 of ML677391.1, read as the reverse complement.
GGTAAATGGAAATTTTCAAATGCAGCTTTGAAGTGGGATTACAGGAGATTGTAAAGAAAATAACCGATAATATCTTCTTCTTGTAACCTCAGCTTTTAGAGTCATTAAAATATAATTTTCCAACTTTTAACATTCGCTACAAAGCTCAGTTCAGAGGCTCATATTTCACTTCTATTAAGTTGTGACCAGTAGGGCCAAAGATAAAGACATCAGAATTCTACTCATGGAAAATAGATGGTTTCACAACAAGCTCTCTCAACACCTAGAACTCTGGGCCTATCAACCTAGGTACTTGCAATGTATTCACAATCGCGGGACATATTATCTGAAACTTTGGACCAAGATGGAATCCAATATAAAATACAAGCTGACAGTACTGGATGGCTTCCTAAAGGAGAACATTTTTGTTCTGAGCTTAGTTGAAATGTCCCATGGCCCATCCATGATTGCTATTAGCAAATATCTCCAACAGTCGAAGACGAGACACAAGATGGGCAAGGCTCCGAGTTACTAGAGACAATTCTTTCCAAGGTGTCTGGCTGGTGGGTCTTTCCACATGCTCAGGGTTTAACTGATCCCCATATGTGGGGGGCAACGCAGGTCATGGGTCACTTGCTGGTTTGAACTAAAGTAAATGGTGGATTCTCTGTAACTTGAAGTCTTGAAAATAAGATTGGAGGACTTCAGTAACTCAGCCAGAGGTTATGGGCCTATTACAGAAGTGGGTGTGTGAGATTCTGTGGTTTGCAGCATCCAGGAGGTCAGACTAGATGATCCTGATGGTCCCTTCTGGTCTTAAAGTTTGAGTCCCAATAACTTGTGGTTGAAAACTTGGACATAACTTGTAGAAAGACATCAGTTATTGACACACGGCCTACCACAATGGAGTCTTGTTCAGTGCCTGGGGCTCCTAGGTGCTATGGTAAAACAAATAAGTCATAATTTAAATGCTCCATGTGATGGAGAATTTACCACATCTCCCGATAATCTGTCCCACTGATTAACTACTCTACCTATAAAAGTGATGTGACACTATCCGCATTGTTAAAAAATTGCATCCCTTTGATAAGATAAATAGATTGAGCTCCTTAGGTCTCTCATTGTAAAGCATGCAACTTGATAGAGTAGAAGAGTAGAAGATTTCTCTCCCTAGCTCTCTGTTGTTGTTGTTTTTATTTATTTGTAATAGGTTAAAAATTAGACAACACATGTCAATTCATATAGGACACAGTCTTTTGCTGTGGTTTACATACCTGGCAGATTAAACCCAATAAATGGCTGTTTTAGAAATATCTGTATTTAAAAACATACAGATGGAGCTTAACTAGGAAGCATCAGAAAATAACTTACAGAAGTTGGGCATGGTCCTGTGATGTTAATGGGTTTGATTAAGAAGCAGGGGGAGGAGCTAGGACAGTATCACATGGCTGGGAATATAGTTCATTTTTAAATTGTTGGAGCTATTTCAGGCACTGATTCAAGAAAGCACTTCAGTACGTGCTTAGGTCTCATTTAAGTACTTCCGAACGAAGGTTGTCATTCCTGGTGTACCTCCATAGACATCAATGCACTTACATCAAGGAAGAATTTAGCTCTTTGTGTGTATTCGGAGACCTAGGACTCTGCTACATGGAGATTTAGTGCATAGCAAGTGGGGTATAAATCTACAGTGCACCAGCTTGCCACGCACTAACTGGCCACATGGACCCTGTAACTGCACACTAAAAGTTCCCAAGGGTGCTTTCAAACAGCAGTAGGTCAAAGTGCATTAGGTCCATCCAGATAATAGGTCCATTAGGTGCATTAGGTCCATCCAGATAATAACCAAAGGGGAACAAATAGAAGAAGTTGAGCAATACGTCTAGTTGAGCAAAGAAATTAACATGTGCCACGATCAGGAAGGTGAATTCTCATGAAGAAAGCAAGCAGGTTGGTGTGCACTCAATTCCATCAAGGTTGTCCTCTAGGGAAAAATCAACAAGATAACACACGTCAGCCTCTTCAACTCAACTGTACTGCCAGCAATGTTGCACAGCAGCGAAACATGAGTGCTGATGAAGACAGAGGAGCAGCAACAGTGTCACGGAGCGGGCGATGGAAAGGAGAATTCTGGGAATTTCAATCCGCAACTGAGTCCCCAGTGAAGCAATCAGACAGCAGAGTGGAGTGCAGGACGCCGTTGAGAGCAGGCATAATAAAACGCAGTGGGCTGGGCATATAGCGAAGTTCACTGACAATCGATGGACTGCAGCTGTCTCCAAGTGGTACCTGTGGGAACCGAAATGACCACTTGACCAACCTCCAAAGAGATGGGAAGATTTTATCATGAAAAGACATGGCCGCACGTGGAGAAGGAAGGCCAGGATATGAGAAAAATGGAAGATGTATTGTGATCGGTGTAATCTCTATGAGGGCTGAAAGACCATCAATCAAGGGTGCCCAGGTGCTTTCAGGGGAAGCAGGCCTTGCTAAATTGTCATCGTGGACACACAAAAATGGAGACACGCAAAATCACTAGCTGCCCCTGAAAATGCTGGACTAAGCCTTTAGTCAAGATCATTTTAATGAACAGATTTTAAGGACAGAAGGGACCCTATGATCAGGTATTGGCCTCCAGCATGCCCTTTTGTGGTTCTGCATGGCCTTGCAGCTAGCCAGCTCTCAGCTTCCTCTTGGTGCCTGCAAGCATTTACTCAGACATGGCTCCTGAGAAAAAGCTACCCCTTTGTGTGGGTCTCATTTATTATCTATTATTTATTAGCCCCTCAAGTCCAGCCCTTTGTCAGGGACTGGGATGTAGACAGTCTGACTAGTGCTTAGAGTCGGAGCCTGGCCTAGTGGTTAGAGTCAGAACAGGAAGCAGAAGACAAGCCAAGGATCAGAGCCGGAGTCAGAAGCCAGGCAAGGGAGCAGGGCTGGAGCAGATTGGAGTAGGTCTGGAACAAGGCTGGGAACGAGGCAGGTACAGGAGATATTGCAGCTGCAGATGTCTGCATTGAGCAGCTGGCGACCTGCCACTGATGCGGAGTTTAAAGCAGCCAACCGGGTGGGCTGGCCAATCAGGCAGTTCTGCTGCAGCTCAGCTGGGCTCATTAACTGACCTGAGCCGGCTAGCCCCAGGCTCAGCTGAGGGAACACAAACCCATCCTTCCATCTTCTGACCCTGGGGCTAAGGCCAACAAGCCTCCTCCTCAAGTTCAGGACTCCCCGGCCCTCCTGCTGAAGCTGGATTATGCTTCAGGCCAGCTATAACCCTCAGTCAGTTTCTCCCCAGCTGGCTCCTTTTTTACTCTCTCCTTTCACCCATTGGCTGGGACAGGTCAGCACGTGGACACCCTCTTCCTGTTAGCTCCTCTGGGAGCGCCTCTCCTTAGAAACCTCCTCTCTTTTGAGCCCTCCAACAGAGCAGTGGTAGCCTTCTAGGCGCTTGTTAGACAATTAGCTGCCTGCCAGCCACCTCAGTGGTTAATTATTTGCAAGTGGACCAAGCTGGCTTGTTCTCCCTGAAGAAGCCCATCACAAATAGATTGGATCCTGATTCCCCTTCAAAGGGCCATCCACCCTACATCGAGACGGATAACAATTGGTTACCCAAGCGTGGGACATTTTAGCAGGGTTATAGCCTGCCTAATCTATAGATTGATTTCTTGTATGCTGATAAAAGTGTCATCCTTAAGGAATGTTTCTACTAGCTCCTATTAAATATGAATTGCTTCCTATGACATATAAATGGCCAGGCTAGAAATTTCATGACTGTTCAGAGTGAGAAACGATAACATCTTTCATACAAATCTCTTTCCTGAAGCCTCAGTGGGCTTAGAAAAGCAGCATTCAGACCCAACGGATGATCAAAATACCTGAGCAGAGATTCCCAGCCAACATTACAATCTTTCTTTTCTCCACAAGTCAGATATTTCTATTGCACTATAAAGTGACATACTCATCAGTTTATATAAACGGAAAACATTTCCAGGAACTGCTGTTACAGGCTCCTCTTCTAATAACAAGAAAGGGGTTGCTGACCTTGGGTTTGAACATTGGCCTGATAAACCGAGGGTTGTGAGTTCAGTCCTTGAGGGGGCCATTTAGGGATATGGGGCAAAAATCTGTTGGATGATTTAATTGGGCACTGGTTGCAGGGGATTGAACTAGATCTCCCAAGGTTCCTTCCAACCCTGATATTCTATTATCCTAGAGTCCTTATTCCTTTTAAACCCTGACTGGCTAGAGTGAGAGTTTTGCCCAAGCAAAGACTTCAGGATCTGGTTCTCGCTTATTATAACCGCTGTGCAGGCTGGTCTTCCAGCCCACAGAGCAGAAGAGTGGAGACACGGATGGTTGTCTCTCCCCCAGCTCTGCAGATGGGGGAGGATTTTACTATTGCCTGATGCTCAGCATCCCGCCTGTATGAAGGCCAAATATTTACTGGCTTGTAAAGAAGACATGACAGCTGATGTTCTGCAAGACATCCCTCATTCATAAATCTCCTTGAATACAGGCCTCACTTAGATCTATCAGCTTGAAAACTCTGTCCTCCTACCTGCATCCTCCACAGCTTCATGCTTCCATCTCTACGTACCAAGTTCTCTGGACACCAGGGTACGTCGACATGGTGTTTTAAACTCAGAGCCCAGGTCTACCAACTCAGCTGGTGGGGCTCGCACTATGGCGCAAAAAACAGCAGTAGAAGTGCTGCAATTCTGCATGGAGCTCGGGCTCTCAAACCCAGAGCGGGGGGCTGGGCTTGAGAACCGGAGCTCCGGCCCAAGTCGCAGTGTCTACATGGTTGTTTTTAGCACATGGTTGTTTCAGGACCTGGGCTTGGAGACTCGCTGCTGCACATTTTAAAATTCAGTGTAAACTTACCCATTTTAAAGTTTCCTATCCTTAGACTTAAACTCTTAAAGGCTCTTAAGAGACTTCGACTCTTAAAGCCCCACTGACTTCAGCGGGCTTTGGATCATGCCCACAGCTCCCAGTGGGGCTTTGATGCAGCCTATGGGCTGCCTTCCAGTTGCCAGTGTAGCTATCAGTTGGTACAAAGCAGAGATATCCTTGCTCTGTTAAATCATCAGTCAGAATCAAAAAGGGCGTTTCTTAACCATAAAACTCATAAGGGGAAAAACACATGCAAACCATTAGAGAAAACAAATTAAAGCTTCTCATCTGGGGATTATGTTTGAGCAATTATCCTGTGCCTCTACCACGTTCCTCGTTTGTAGCAATGGTATTCTCTCCTGTTTATTTTTATAACCTTTGCATAACTAATGCTGTACGTATTTGCATATTATCTTACTGGGAAAAAAGTAATCCAGCACAAGAACCAAAAGGCATTTCCAAATGTTACATGTCTCCAAATGAAAATGCCTTTTTCGGGACAAGATTTGTCTTCATTAAATGGTTGTTAATCCTGAAAAGCGAGAAGACAGATGTTCTCAAGTTGAAGAAACACTGCCGTTTGCTAGAAAGGCTGCAACCTGAAAATTTCTACAACACTCGAGACAAAATTAAACCTTCAAACCCAATGACACAGTGAGGCAGAAAATGGATGGAACTGGAATTCAAGACTATAACATGGTTCAAAAAAGAACTCGATAAGTTTCTGGAGGACAGGTTCCTCAATGGGTATTAGCCAGGAGGGGCAGAGTTGGTGTCCCTAGCCTCTGGTTGCCAGAAGCTGGGAATGGGCGACAGGGGATGGATCACTTGTTCTGTTCATTTTCTCTGGGGCATCTGGCATTAGCCATTGTCCGAAGACAGGATACTGGGCTGGATGGACCTTTGATCTGACCCAGCATGGCCGTTCTTATATTCTTATGGATTCGCTCTTCTAACTCAAGTTTCTCATGGAGAAACCTCAACAGGCACAGATGCCTACCAGAATCTTAAAATAATTCTACAGGATGCTTTACGTATTCCCTGCTATGCCTGTCTGAGGGCAAGTTCAGAGCAAAATTCAGGTCTTTACTGTAGATCTCAGATTGCTTATGTGCAATGAAGATCTTCATGAGTTCTCAGTTCCTATGCAAGTCTCCCATCACCAGCAATGAGAGTTCTACTCTAGAACAGGCAAGAGGGGGACAAAAATCTGGATCTTAGACTAGGAATTTGTACTTCATGGGGTAAGGAACATTTTTCAAGTCCTTCAGGCCAAAAGTAATTGCAAACTACCTTTGAAAGGTAAGAAGAAGGGCTCTCATTGTCAGGACCTTTTCATTAACATTCAAGGAGACTGCCCAGCTAAGTTCTGTCTCTTGCCTCCCCTTTGTACATTAGTTACCCACGTGTCATTTCTTTTTAATTTGACAACTTTGTGTACCAGCATCTTCACCAGACGCTCTGAGAATGGGGGTTTGTTGCTTAAGACCATGCAAACTTTGGATCTGGAATTCAAATGCGCCAAAGTTGGGGATGTTCAAATCTTTGGCTTGGGACCATCTCTAGGAAAACACGTGCTCCCCTTTCATTTACTACTATTATTATTCATTATGATCTATCTAAAAATTCCAGGATTGTCTCTCTGAAGCTTAGAGTGTCTGATGAGTCAGTGTGAAGTAATAGAAACAGCTACAAGCATGGCTGGAAGATTTTTTGTTTAGAATATCACCAGGTTCAATCAGCACTGGAATTCAAGGCCTGTTGCTGTCCAATTTTAAAGCTGTCAGACATTTTGTCTTTACAAATTACATCTGTGCAGCAGGATGGGCTTTCAGCTACAATAAGGCACATACATATGCTATGCCAAGAGACCTAGATCATTGTGATATCAGAGATAACTCAACCAATCACCTACCTTTACTCTCCAACTAAATTTGCATGCCACAATTTCACTGGCTGTATGAGGGAGGCTGCACAGATGATGGATTACCTGGCCCAATTGCCACATCATCCAGTTCAATCATCCCTGGGATTAACAGTTTGCTAAAGTCCAATTTTTAACGTTCTCAGCTATTTTCGGCTTTTTTTACACACTTGACTTTACGACAGCACGAGCTTTCAACTACTAGTTTATTTGTATTGCTGTAACACCTAGGAGCCTGACTCACAGGTGAGGACCCCACTGTGCAAGGTGCTGTACAAGCAAAACAAAAAGCTCATTCCTGCCCCCAAGAGCTTTTAGATGCCTGCTCCAACAACACAACAAAATTAGGGTGGGCCTCTCTGAAAGAAGAGCTAACTTTAATTTCTTTGAATTTCTTGAACACCAAATCCACTCCAGTCTACCAACTTAAGAGAGATATTTTTTGGGACTGGATAGCTTGGGGAACTATTAAGCGCTCTAGATTCCAGCTTCCAACATGACACAGGTCAGTAGTGACTGATGGCAGCCGCCATTTTGATATGCTGTGCAGTGGCGAATGTGAAGTGTGTTTCATAGTCGAAATCTAATTCCCAATGGACTATCCTACAGAGCCACCCTCACTGTTGGCCCGCTTTTGTTGACAGTCTCAGCAGACAGGTCAAGAGCTGAGGGTTGATAATTTTGTTCAAGTGTGACTGAAAATTTTCAGGTTGAAGCAATCAGTGCTCATCTGACAGGCAACACCTGTCTTTAATGGAGGCCCTTGGAGGAGGTCCCTTCAGGCCAGGGGTGAAGCACATTGATAGGGCAGGTATATGAGGAGCTTGCATTACTACTATTCCTACTGGACTTGTTCTGGTGATGGAGGACATCAACCTCAGAGCTGTCAATCTACCACCAACCCCTTTCAAAAGAGCCCAAATCTGACCGCTTTGTACACTTGGAGGCCTTAGCCAGTCCAGAGGGTGAGAATTCACTTCAGTCTTTAGAGGAAGAGAGCTATTAATTATCTCTTATCTTGCTGCACTATAAACTGAGGGCGATGTATAAACAGACTCCTCATTTAAACTGCATTAACCTTTTTCCCGGTTGGATTTTTAATTTCCACATGTCAGCTGCCTTTTGTCTTGTAAAACACGTCTTGATTTCTTCAAAATCTGACAAAGCAGCCCAGGCCCCAAATCTGGCCTCGCGAGCCAACGTCGGCTATATGCACACGGAGCTGGAAACAAGAATTGCTCTTCACGGAGGTTAAATTTTGTATGTCCCATGCACCAAGAATACATATAATGGGAGAAACAGGTTTTGCATGCCATGATGCCATACACAACTGCCCAGAGGAGCTTGCAAATCCTGACTTGGATGCATACACCACAGTGTATTGCCTGAGTGAGTTAGCGCATGGGCGTTTGAAATCTGGGCCACTATTTCCCCTCAAGCTTTAACAGAAGTAGCACCGATAACTTTTCCTATGAAACAACTGAGGCCTGGGCTACACTGGGGCAAGGGAGGTGTTCGAACTAAGATACGCAATTTCAGCTATGCTATTTGCGTAGCTGAAGTCGAAGTATCTTAGTTCGACTTACCTGGCTGTCCTCACGGCGACGAGTCAACCGCAGCGGCTCCCCCATCAACTCCGCTTACTCCTCCTGCCGAGGTGGAGTACAGGCATCGATTTGGGGATCGATTTATCATGTCTAGACCAGACACAATAAATCAATCCCTGATACATGGAACACTACCCGCCGATCCGGCGGATAGTATAGAAGTACCCTGAATCTCAAAATATTGGTCTCCCTGATGGAAAAATGGAAACCAGTGGTCCGGCCCTGCAAGGTGCTGAGCACCAGCAGTCGGATTCTGAACTCACTTAACTCCTGCTGAAGTGCACGGGAACCAAGTAGCCTCACAACGAGGCATTCAGCACCTGGCAGACTCGACACCTAAAGGCTATATGCAGGGGATGCCACGGAATCCTGTCAGTTCAGAAAATCACATCCCCCTGGCTCTGGCCATTAGTCCCAGTCTTCAGCTAATCTCTGAACTTTAATGGTCCCTCCTGTCTTCTTGCTCACTTCATTCACACCCAAGTATGTGCTTTCCAGGCCATTAAAGCCATCTCCAAGCTGTGGGCAAGCTTTCTAAGATGCCCACCCTCTCTAATAAGCTCCGTTTATGATGCTGCTTGTCTGAATGCACGTTGCGCAGCAGCCCGACAAATTACTTACAACAGATTTCACAGCTCCGTCGCTAATTCTCATGTTGCTTAAGGAAAGAATGATTAGCAAGGGAATTGATTAGTAGTAATGAGATAATCAGATTAGGAACACAGTCGACTGCCCTAGTCCTGCTCACTTGGGCTTGTCTCGCTGGCAAATCCCCTCCATTTTTTCGCTCTGCGATTTCCATTAAACTGAGCTGTTTGTAAGCGGCAGCAGAAGAGGGAGGAAACGCCGTTTCGGGAACGTTACATAACCAACACAAGTCAGTGAGCAGCAGTTCACGAAAGGCTTTGTGATGCGCCTCCCAGCATGTCCTTGGGGCTCCAGAGCGCTCCTCATGGAGAGACATTTGCCAGTGTCTGTAGGCTCTGAAAGCAAAACAAGGACAAAAACTTTCCTCTTGCTCTACTGAGAGAAAGTGCGTAGCTGCGGTGGGTAACGTTATTACTAGCTACAGAAGCTGCAGAGTCACGGCTTATGTGGCCAGAAGGGATTATTGCGATTACCGATTCTGAGCGCTGGTCTAAGCCAGGTCATCGGACTGATTTTTGTCCATTCCTGTTTGAGACAGAGCACGTATCTTCTAGGAAAATATCCAATCTTTACAATTGCCAGTGGTGGAGAATCCGCTGTACCTTTGGTCAATTGTTCTAATAGTTAATTGCTCTCACTGTTAAAAAAAATTGCATCTTGTTTTCAGTCTGAAATTTTCAAGCTTCAGCTTCCAGCCACTGGATTTTGTTATACGTTGGTGTGCTAGTGTGGAGAGCTGTCTGGTATCAATTTTCCGTTCCCCGCGCTGGTACCATAGATTGTGATCAAGTTGCCCCTTCACCTTCTCTTTGTTAAGCTAAACACTTTGAGCTGTTGGAGTCTATTACGAGAAGGCATGTTTTCTAATCTTTCAGTCACTATTGTGGCTCCTCCCTGAACCATCTTTAATGTATCAACATCCTTCTTCAATGGCGGACACTAGAACTAGACACAGTATTTCAGCAGTGGTCGCCTCAGTGCTGATTACACAGGTAACAAAATCTCCCTGATCTCCTATTTCTACATCCAAGGATCGCATGAACTCTTTTGGCCGCTGCATCGCACTGGGTACTCATGTTCAGCTGATTATCCACAATGAGCACCTGAGTCTTTTTCAGAGTCATTGTTTCCCAGGAGAGATGCCTCCATCAACAATGTGATACATGCTAGTATCATTCTGGGGTGTGTTAACAGAGGGGCCATAGGTAAGACACAGGAGGTAATTATCCTGCTCTACTCAGCATTGGTGAGGCCTCAGCTGAAGTACTGTGCCCAGTTCTGGGTGCCATACTTAAAGAAATATGTGGACAAACTAGAGAAAGTCCAGAGAGAGCAACAAAAATGATCAAAGCTTTAGAAAATCTGCCTTATTGGGAAAATGGATATTTTTGAGAGAAGACTGAGAGGGGATCTAATAACCTTCACGTGTGTTCAGGGCTGTTATAAAGACAGAACAGTGATCAGTTGTCTCCATGTCTTTAAAAGGGGAACAAAGAGGACCTGGGAAATTAGAGACCTTCAATACCTAGATTTTATTTAGTGTGTGCATAGTTGTCTAGCCAAGCGATGGCGTCTTTAGTGGCGTGATGCCGTTCTTTCAGGCCACCACTGAACCTAATCTGCAGGAATTCCTCTAGAACATGCATCATCGTCTATGTCACACTGCAGCTGCACAAAGGGCTGTCCCAAAGGCACCAGCAATACTGGTTGGCTGGACAGAGACCTTGCCTGATCTGGAACCTGTTCAACAGGGACCACTGGCGATGGGGCAGGTCAAAACCTGTCTGGCAGATTGTGGGGCCAGCAACGAGGGACTGGTTGGGAATTATAACTGATATCCATTTCTGTCGCTAGAGTGTTTCCACCCTAACATCCTGGTGTGGCGGATGAGACCATAATGGGCAACGTGACGGCAAACGTGCAGCTGGTGGTTTAAAAAGGTCCTTGTGCAGCCACAGGCTTGAGTTGGCGCATAATTTCTGCAGTAACTTGCCAGTGGCAACCTCTCCTCTGATAGGAGGAGGAGCGATATTGCTCAGAACTGGGAGCCATGGGAGTGGAGTCAGACACTGGGTGTCGGCGATGATGCACATGGCAGCATGTAACTGTGTATGCAGTTACAGTTTGTTGTGTGATGATCAGCTCCATACTGGTGCACAGGACTCTACTATTGAACACGAGGTGGCAAGAGCTGACGTCCACAGAGCTGGAGCACGAGAACCCCATGACGAACCTGCCAGTGTGTGAAGAAGATAGTTGCATGTCTTAACTTTAGCCTAGAACGATACCGAGAAAGATACTGATGATTAAACAATCGGTTTGTACACACTTAGAGGATAATAGGGTAATAAGAAACAGCCTGCATGGATTTGTGAGGAACAATCATATCAAACCAACCTAATTTCCTTCTTTGACAGGTTACTGGCCTAGAGGACAGGGAGAAGCAGTAGATGGGATCTATCTTGATTTTAGTCACGCTTTTGACAAAGTACCACAAACTGGGGAAATGTGGTCTACATGGAATTACTATAAGATTAGGTGCACAACTGATTGAAAGACCATAGTCAAAGACTATGCGGTCAGACTGCAAAGGCTTAGCTACTGGAGTCCCTCAGGACTCAGTCCTGGGTCTGGTACTGTTCAATAATTTCTTGAATGACTTGAATAATAGAGTGGATGGAGACTATGCTTATAACCTTTGCAGATGACACCAGGCTGGGAGGGGTTGCAATGTTGGAGGACAGGATTTGAATTTGAAATGACCTTGACAAACTGGAGAATTGGGCTGAAATCAACAAGATGAAATTCAATAAAGATAAGTGCTAAATATTTCACTTAGGAAGGGAAAAAATCAAACGCAAAACCACAAAATGGGGATAACTGGCCAGGTGGTGTACTGCTGAAAGGGATCTGGGGGTTATAGCGGATCACAAATTGAATACAAGTTGACAATGTAGTAGAGCTGCTAAAAATGCTAATGTCGTTCTGGGATGCATCAACAGAAGTGCCATATGTAAGACATGGGAGGTAACCATCCCGTTCTCCTTAGAATTGCTGGGACCTCAGATGGAGAACTGTGTCCAGTTCTGGGCGCCTCACTTTACAAAAGCTGGAATCAAATTGGAGAGAGTCCAGAGGAGGGCTACAACAAAACCTGACCGATGAGGAAAGGTTAAAAAAAGAACTGGGCATGTTTAGTCTTGAGAAAAAGAGACTGGTAGGGGGGAGCGGACAACAGTCTTCAATATGTTAAGGGCTGTTATAAAGAGTTCAGGGATCAATTGTTTTTCATGTTCACTGATGGTAGGACAAGTAATGGTCTTAGTCTGAATCAAGGGAGATTTAGGTTAAATATTAGGAAAAACTCTCCCACTATAAGGGTAGTTAAGCTCTGGAACAGGCTTCCAAGGGAGGTCGTGGAATCCCCGTCATTGGAGATTTTTAAGAACAGGCTGGACAAACACTTGTCAGGGATGGTCCAGGTTTACTTGGTGCTGCCTCAGTGCAGGGGGCTGGACTTGAAGACTTCTCAGGGTCTTTCCCAGCCCTACATTTCTACGATACCTGCAATCTAAGGGCAGGTGGAGAAACAGTATGGGGCCAGCTTTCATTCTCAAGCTCCTAAAGGGATTTGTAAAATGATGAAAAGTGACTTTGAAGTGATGCCTCAGGAAATTGAGCCGCAAAGTTTAAAAGGATGCTGTCAAAGCCTTCGTAGGAAATCTCTCTGAATAACAGGAGTCGATGTAGGACATATTAACATGTGGAGCTACTTTCCATCCCCCAGGGGAGATGAACATTTTGGTTTGTATTAAACAACAGCAACAACATTGAGCATTATTATTTGCCTTGACGAAAAACAAACTGAAGCATTTCCTAGAGAAACGGACAGCAGGACAACTTCCCCTTGAGCAGCTTTTGTGCAGTGAAGCCCCTAAAGCAGAGGTGTCAGAGAAGCTGGGAATGGGTGACGGGATAGATGGATCACTTGATGATCACCTGTTCTGTTCATTTCCTCTGGGACACCTGGCACTGGGAAGACAGGATAGTGGGCTAGATGGACCTTTGGTCTGACCCGGTATGGCGACTCTTATATAGCACTGCCAGGCCACCCCCCTGTGGGCCAAAGGCACCACTGCATTTGCGTCTCTTAGTTTTCCATTAATCATCAGAACCTAACGCCCGAGCTCCGTAGTGGCACACGAACCACTTTCTGCAGACCGAGACTGACCTATAAATAAATTAGCAGGATTAAAATGTGTCTCTGATGGCGCATCAAGGCAATAGCAGGTGGGCGACAGCCTGCATGCAGCAGTGATACCCAGAGCACAGCTGGATGGTTATCAATAGCCTGTAGATCTTGTCTGTTGCATTATAATCAGACCTCCGTCTAACAGTGACTTCAAAGGTGCGAAACCACCCCAGAGATTACAAAGGAGGAAAGCTTTATCGCCAGACAGCTGGGTGGGCCCATGTTCAGTGGAACCCAACAACATTTCCTCCTTGGCTAAGAGACAGTGGGAGCCATGGCCAAAAACCATTTCCTAGTGTACTGATATCCAGCAAAGCGCCTTTTAAATGACACGAGAAAAAAAAAAAGAGCCAGAAAACATCAGTGACTTGAATTTTCAGAGGTTCAGAGCAGCTGTTGGTTCTTACAGAGCCGGTATGGGCTGCAGGTTCCCAGTGTTGTGTCAGAAGAAAATAATAAAGGTACAAACACTACGGGGCCTTAACGCCTCTCTATAAAGCTCTGGAAGTGTAATGGGGGCATAGCATGGGTTATACCTATGTGCCCACCTTTACTCTGCTACAATCATAGCCTGTTGGGGTTGGAAGAGACCTCAGGAGGTATCTAGTCCAACCTCCTGCCCAAAGCAGGACCAACCCCCCACTAAATCATCCCAGCCAAGGGTTTGTCAAGCCTTAAAAACCTCTAAGGAAGGAGATTCCAACATCTTCCTAGGTAACCCATTCCAGTGCTTCACCACCCTCCTAGTGAAATAGTGTTTCCTAACATCCAACCTAGACTTCCCCCACTTCAACTTGAGACCATTGTTCCTTGTGGACAGTCAAGCTCCATCTTCTTTGGAACCCCCCTTCAGGTGGTTGAAGGCTACTCTCAAATCTCCTTACTCTTCTCTTCCGCAGCCTAAACAAGCCCAGTTCCCTCAGCCTCGCCTCGTAAGTCATGTGCCCCAGCCCCCTAATCATTTTCATGAGATACAGTAACCTTACTGTAAATGGGAATCAGGTTCGAGGGAGAAATTATGCATGCAGCCTGCTACCAAGGCATTTCTCCCACTTTATGAAGTCTCCCATGCTACACTGACTGGTCCTCTCTGGGAACTGGAGGACCACAGGCTTTATGGTTTTAACATCACTGCACACCCAGCACCTCTGAAAATCAGGCCAGCGGTGTCTGCAAAAATAAAAGCATCCCATATGACATGCAAGAGACCAGTGAGCTGAATTTAAAGAATCCTTTTTTTTAAAAAAAAAATCACAGATCTTTAGCCAAAAACGGTTTCCCGCCGTGACAGTTTGGATTCTTTTCCTTAACTGAGCTATCCAAACTGCCTGGTGATTGTAAAACTGAGCTGGAATATTTGTGACACTTGATTTTACACATTTCCCGGTGCTGCCTCAAAAATCCCTCCTTTTACCGCTTGTACTAACGTTCTGCACTGGGCTGGGCCTGGCCAGGTTGTACATCAGCGGTCAGCGCTTAATGTGCAGTGAAAGAGGTGCCGGAGCTCAAGCAATTTTTTACTTTCATAACTAATGCAGCAAGCCCAGAGTTACCGAGGCTATGATCTGCCATGCCTAGAGGAGATGGAGCCCAGACCTGGCAAGTCGGGGCACAAATTAAGCAAGATCAGCAGTTTCCTAGCATGAATGGTGAGATGTCCTGTCTTTCACAGTGATTTGTACTCAGCGGAGTTATCAAGCAAAACTATAAATTACATTGTGGACATTCTTCTGGTCTCGAAGGGCTGAAAAGAAAGCTTAGTTTCTAGAAGACAGCAAAATCCATGGGAAGGCTCTATTTCTGCAATTCCATTCATTTTCAGTGAACATGCATGGCCAGCATCCCTAGTACCGGAACACGGAGCCCTCACCTCATCATAAGTTCAAATCCAACTTTGCATATGGACGTGAGAAGATACTTCTCTGACGTTGTTGAAGGTGATGGGCTACTTTGCTGCAGCAGTTTGTGCAAACCAAAAGGGAAGACAATTCGTGGACAGCATAAAGCACCATCAAATATATCTCCAAACATGCTCAGGTAAATAATTACATATTAGTCATTCAATATGGTTCATTCCATTTTTTGGCTAGCTCAGTTGCACATATATTTATTATTTTTTTATTACTTCAAGAGCTAGTTTGATATGTTTCCTGAAATTGTGGTTTACTAGGCCAGAAAAGACCATATACCATATTTACTCTAATTCAGTTCATAAAACCCAGACACAAGCAGTATTTACAGTATGTTTTATACACGACTTTAGCATTTGTCTTTTGTATTGGATTAGAATAATTTAAAATTAATAGATACATATACATAGCTCTGAATAAAATAGGTTTTGTTTGTTTAGAGAAGCATGGAAAAAAATATTTGAAGATGATGCATGAAAGGAAGGATTTTAGATGAAAGCGAGTTGGTGACAACCTCCTCACAGCATCTGGGGAAGCCCCAAAGTATAAGGCTCCATTCTGTACTTGTTCTCTGAAAACCTAGAGGACTTTTGCTGCCAGGGCTGACACCAGCTCTGAAAATACAGGAGCGAGGTGCGGGGGAATTTGAACAGAAACCCAGCTATCACTTGACTTCTACCAATACACCCCCCACCAGCATAATGCCTGGCCATCCCGCAACACGTTAATGCAGCCCTGATTGTTTCCTAATGGAAAACTACTTGGACATCTAGAGGTAAGAGGTACTGATCAATACAAGTGCCACTGCAGGGTGTTCTTGATGAATCATTTGCCACTGGCTTAATCTAACGAGTCAAACAGATTAATCCCCTTTCATCAATACACAGCTAATGGCGCCAACATCCACTGTTATTTCCAGGTTCCTACTGATCATGTGTGTTTTTAATTCCACTCATTTAATTAGAAAGGAGAATAAATTAGTTGTTTAACCACAGCGGATTTTCTTTCTGCCAACAGGATGCAGGGCGTGCAGAAGATAGATAACACACAAACCCACTCATAAATCAATGTATTCTATTAAAGGTGGCAGGAGGCCTTATTTGCTTTTCTCTCTCCCTTTCCCGTGTGCCAGAATCCTGCTAGCTACGGAGCCATCTCATGACGGGTTTAACAGAGATGTTATGTGCTAGGATTTTTCTGGCAGCTTTGTCTAGTGGAAATGGTAATCATTTTAATATATGGGAGTGCTGTTCTATTTAGGGGCTGTTGGTTCAGATCGCTCGCTCTCTCATACACACACAGCCAATTTTTGCTGTACTGCTTTCAGTTACATAACGGATACAATAGCTTAGCACCAGTCTAGGAAAGTCGCTTTTTTGCTGCATGTGCTCACACACCGCATACTGAACCCTGAAGTGCACACACACAAGGACAAATACTTGACAGGGATATACAAGCTGCGTGGAAGGACACAGGCACTCCCTGCATGCTTACCTATTCAGTGGGATTAGGATTGCTGGGAGGTGCCCTTGCTACTAGGCTACAGAGCAGCGATGGGCAAACTTTTTGGCCCCAGGGCCACATCGGGGTTGTGAAACTATATTGAGGGCCAGTGGGGAAGGCTGTGCCTCCCCAAACAGCCTGGCTCCCTGCCCCCATCTGCCTCCTCCCACTTCCCGCCCCGACTGTCCCCTTCAAAACTCCTGATCCATCCCACCCCACAGCCCTCTGTCTTCTGACTGCCAAGAACATAAGAAGGGCCGTACTGGGTCAGACCAAAGGTCCATCCAGCCCAGTATCCTGTCTACCGACAGTGACCAATGCCAGGTGCCCCGGAGTGAGTGAACCTAACAGGTAAAGATCAAGTGATCTCTCTCCTGCCATCCATCACCCCTCTCTGACAAACAGAGGCTAGGGACACCATTCCTTACCCAGCCTGGCTAATAGCCATTAATGGACTTAGCCTCCATGAATTCATCCAGTTCTTTTTTAAACCCTGTTATAGTCCTAGCCTTCACAACCTCCTCAGGCAAGGAGTTCCACAGGTTGACAGTGCGCTGTGTGAAGAACTTCCTTTTATTTGTTTTAAACCTGCTGCCCACTAATTTCAATGGGTGGCCCCTAGTTCTGCTATTATGGGAACAAGTAAATAACTTTTCCTTATTCACTTTCTCCATACCACTCAAAATTTTATATACCTCTATCATATCCCCCCTTAGTCTCCTCTTTTCCACACTAAAAAGTCCTAGCCTCTAATCTCTCCTCATATGGGACCTGTTACAATCCCCTAATCATTTTAGTTGCCCTTATCTGAACCTTTTCTAATGCCACAATATCCTTTTTGAGATGAGGAGACCACATTTGTACACAGTATTCAAGATGTGGGCGCACCATGGATTTGTATAGGGGTAATAAGATATTCTCCGTCTTATATTCTATCCCTTTGTTAATGATTCCTAACATCCTGTTTGCTTTTTTGACTGCCGCTGCACACTGCATGGACATCTTCAGAGAACTATCCACGATGACTCCAAGATCTCTTTCCTGAATAGTTGTAGCTAAATTAGCCCCCATCATATTGTACATATAGTTGGGGTTATTTTTTCCAAAGTGCATTACTTTACATTTATCCACATTAAATTTCATTTGCCATTTTGTTGCCCAATCACTTAGTTTTGTGAGATCTTTTTGAAGTTCGTCACAGTCTGCTTGGGTCTTAACTATTTTGAGCAGTTTAGTATCATCTGCAAACTTTGCCACCTCACTGTTTACCCCTTCCTCCAAATCATTGATCAATAAGTTGAATAGGATTGGTCCTAGGACTGACCCCGACCCCTATCCATCCCCTCACCTCCCAACAGGCCCCCGGGACTCCCACACCTATCCCATCCCCCCGAACCTCCACCCCATCCAACCGGCCCTGCTTCCTGTCCTCAGACTGCCCCCAGAACTCTCTGCCCCTTATCCAACCCCCCCAACTTTCCACCCCCTTACCATGCTGCTCAGAGCAGCAGGACTGGCAGCCGCACTGCCTGCCTGGGGGAGGGGGACCGAATGGGAGGGCCTGGGGGTTAGCCTCCCTAGCAGGGAGCTCAAGGGCTGGGCAGGACGGTTCCGCAGGCCGGATGTGGCCTGCGGGCCGTAGTTTGCCCACCTCTGCTATAGAAGCACTCTCTTGCTTGCTCTTTCTGGCCCAATGACAACAAGTATTTCACATCAAGTGGAACAGCTTCAACAGGAAAAAAATGAGAGAGCTTCCCTGCTTCCCCCTCAGATTAGCCTATAGCCTGGTGTGTAGGCTACTTACCTACAACATAGAACAGTGGTTCTCAGCCAGTCTCCCGGGGTACCCAGAAGTCTTCCAGGGGGTAAATCAACACAGCTAGAGATCTGTCTAGTTTTACAACAGGCTACACAAAAAGCACTAACCAAGTCAGTACAAACTAAGATTTCATACAGACAATGACTTGTTGATACTGCTCTATAGACTATAACTGAAGTTTAAGTACAATATTTATATTCCAGTGGATTTACTTTATAATTACTTGGTAAAAATGAGCAAGTCAGCAATGTTTCAACAACAGTGAGCTGTGACACTTCTCTATTTTTATGGCTGATTTTGCAAGCAAGTCATTTTTAAGTGAGGTTAACTGCGGGGTCTGTTAGTCTGGGAAGGGTGACAGCCACCGGGAGACCCAAGTTCAAATTCCTGCTCTACAGTACAGACTTGAACTGATGTTTCTCTGCTCCCAGGCTATAATCACAGAGCCAAAGGGGCAGGAGGCACCCCTCTAGCAGAGTTTTGTAAATCTAGCCCTTCATTTCCTTTGAATCAGCCCAGCATAAATGTGGAGTTACAGAGTTGAGTTGAACTCAAGAGTTTTGGGGCCTTCCGGCTCCCAGAGGGGAGCAGGATTGGTGGTAGGAAGGACTCAGAGAGCAGGTCACTGCCCAGCTCTCTGCATGTGGAGTCTGCAAAGCTCCATCCCTTACCTACTGTCTGATTGTCCAGGCTGGGGTCTGCCATGCATTTTGCACGCTCGTGTTCGATCACCTGCATGATGCTGCACTCAGGATGCATGCTTGACACCTACAGAAAGGGCAGAGAGAGAGAGAGATTGATCCTCAGTAAATTACGGGCCCATCCATCCTCCAGGGCACATTTATAGCTAAAGACGCTCCCCCAGGCCAAGCAAAGCAGATCAAACAGATTGAACCATGCG
Source organism: Dermatemys mawii (assembly GCA_007922305.1). Lineage (NCBI taxonomy): Eukaryota > Metazoa > Chordata > Testudines > Dermatemydidae > Dermatemys > Dermatemys mawii. The sequence goes on along the minus strand of ML677391.1, from coordinate 325,442 downwards.
TCTGTTTATGGCTGTTCAGGAGAAATAGCCGAGTAACCTAATGGCAGCCAAAGGAATATGGCTTAACTCAGGCAGCTTCGCTCATGTCTGCCTTGAACAGCTCTGGCAATCTGCTTACGCTCCACTACCAATTGACAGCTCTTAGGTTTTCTTGTTCACTCCAGTTACGTCTATACAGCAGCTAAACACCCATGGCTGGTCGGGGTCAGCTGAATAGGGCTCACGGGCCTTGGGCTGTGGGGCTGTAAAACTGCCCTGTAGACCTTCAGCCTTGGGCTGGCGCCTGAGCTCTGGGACCCTGCAATGGGGGAGGGTCCCAAAGCCCCGAGCCTGAATAGCTAGACAGCAGTTTTTAGCCCCGCTAGCCTGAGTCAGCTGACCTTTAGCAGCAGCAAATTTTTTATTCCAGGGTAGACGCGCCATCAGAACCCTGCTGGACTGGCTTGACACGAACACTGGTACCGAGGAGTTTCAGGTGGGAGGCAAAAAATTCACACTAAGCCTATTCGTACCATGATGCTTTCTCCACATTTACATAGGGTGCTTAGTGAATGACAAGTCACTGCCCCAGCTCCCCAGAATTACAGTTGTGAGCTCCAGCAACTAAAAACAAAACAACACAGGAAATTCTTAGTGTTAAGATTGTGCCAGCAGTTTTTACTTGGCCAGACTGAGTACTAGGATTTATATGATAGTAGGTCTAATGGACCACGTAAAGAATCAGTGACCCTTTGTCCTGTATATTTTATAAGATACAGTAATAACTATGTCTATAGCATGAAGGCTTACATTTAACAAGGGAATAAAAAATTGGACGGACACACACACACACATGCACGCACACACAGAGTTGTGTTAACATTACCAGCACCTTACTGATTTAGGTGAAATTCCTAACTTTATTATTTCTATTGCTGTAGCACCTCTAAGCCTCAGTGGGGATCAGGTTCTCATTGCGCCAAGTGCTGTAAAAACACGTAACCACAGACAGAAACATAGAGAGAAGCCAACTGAATACAACACCTAAGCTGGGAATAGCCAATGAGACAAGGAGAGGATGAGCAAAGAAGTGTAATGAGTAGCAGTTATCCCACAGTCATCCCCCACAAGCTGCCTAACTGTTGTTACGTATTTTGTAGGAAAAAGGAGAAAAATGAAACTTGAAGGCGGGAAGAGCCGTTTAGTAGCTGATCTCACAATCTTAACAAGCCGATAAAATATTTTTAAAAAGTAAATATTTTTATTTGCAGGAAAACAAAGAAAAAATCTGGAGCTCAAATTCTCTTATGCTGTTTACTGGCTCCACTGGCAAAGTCTGTCAATTATTTTCTCACATCACTGTTCTCCAGCTCAGTTTATAAACTGGGAGAGTTAGTGAATTCTTTGAGCTAACAATTACTTCCTGTGTATGGCATTGGAAGTGCAGTTCTTTGGGGTAAATTATCACCTCATATGTCAGGTTAAGTCCCTTTTTCTCATCGCCATGAATCCTTTCATCCTCCCTCACATCAAACTCTCATCTAATGTCCTCTCTTGGGTAAGGCTTGGGCCTGGTCTACACTACAGAGTAAGGTTGACAGATGGCAGCTTACATCAACCTAACTTTGTAAGCGTCTACACTAAAAAGTAGCTCCCACCTACATAACTCACCCTCTACACTGACTTAAGAACTCCACTTCCGTGAGAGGGGTTGCGCTTATGTTGATATCGTTATGTTGATACAGTGTCGGCGTAGACACTGCATTGCTCACATCGACGGTTGCTGCCTTTCAGAAACTGCCCCACAATGCCCCACACTGACAGTTAAATCGGTGCAAACGCTCCTGGTGAGGATGCACACGATTGACACTAGAAGCACAGTGTGGACGTGTAAATCTGCAATGGCTGTACATCAATGGCGTGTACATTGCAATTGCTGCAATGGCCGAATATCAATGAAGCTTAGGTTGTCTTCATTTTGTAGTGTAGACTTGCCCTTGTCCTTGCCCTTTGCCCTAGATGTATCTAGCTGCACCACTGGGGGATGTAAAAAATGTTACCACCTGAGTGCCATACTTAGGTCAAACTAGCCCCTGGTGTAGATGCGTCTAAGTCGGTGCAAGAATTCTGTCAACCTAGCAACAACTTCTCGAAGAGGTGGATTAACACTATTGATGCTTCCATTGATGTAGGAAGCATTTACGCTACTGTGCAAGAGTGGCACAGCTTGCAGCCCCGGAGCTCTTCCACAATAGCAGCTGTGGGGCAGATAGACTCATCCTCCCATTATAATTTCTTTAGGGGCAGGGAATGGCCCTTGAGTCGAGGTATTAAATTACAGTGTACTTTTGTGATGCTCCAGAAATGATTTTGTAACAACAAAAAGTTAGGTCAATACACACTTAGGATTCTGAAGAGCAGACTATTGACAGACTTAGGTAAATATGTAAAAAGGGAGTTTTCAAACACGCTCTCTTTCTAAACCCCTTTCCGAGTGGTCAGCTGTATCTTAAAAACACTACGCAGAGGAAGCGTGGCTAATGGCTAATGCACAGGCATGAGAATCAGGTGCTTTTTCCAGCACTGCCTCTGAGTTTCTATCAGATCTTAAACAAGTCATCTAGGCCCTGATTTTTAAAGATATTTAGACATTGCTGCTCTTGGCAACCCCCAAGTGATTTAGGACCCCAAATCTCATTTCCAAAAGGGATTTAGGCATTTAGGAGATTAAATCCCATTAACCTAAGCACCTAAGTGTTTAACTCCCTTTTGAAAATGAGACTTAGGCACTGCAAATACCTAAATATACCGGACCCTCCCTAAAACATGGGGTTCGGATCCATGTGAAGTAACGCAGGGACCGCGTTATCATGGGACTGCATTGCCATGGATCCCAATTAAGGTAATTAAATTTGGGATCCATGGCCGCCACTGTGCTATGCGTGAATCTGCGCTATAGCAACATGGGTTATAGCGAGGGGCCGATGTGCCTTTAAAAATCTGTACTTTAGGGCCCAATCCAACACTCCCTCAGGTCAACATAAAGATTTCCATTGTCTTCAGGCCTTTCCCCTGTCTTTCACTCAGTCCCCCTATCTGTAAAATATCAGTAATACTATTGACCTGGTATGTCAGGTGAGTAAAACAAAGGACCGCAGCAAAGAGCAGATGGTGCTGGGGAGGAGTAAATGGATGTTCAGTCTTTCATCTCTAACATCAGCTGAACTCCAGGTTAAGTCAGCCAGGAGTGAAAGCTGCTGCCAAGGGACGCTTAGTGGCAAAATGAACTGGGTTATCTCCAACCATTTCCCAATTGACTGATGTTCCCAGCTCAAATGCCACCGCCACTACGATTGACAGCCTTGGCAAGCAGGCCAAACTTTCAATGGATTTGGGAGGCTTCTTCCCTAGATACAGTCCCTCCAGAAGAGGTTTATGGGATGCTGCGGTGGGACATGGATTGCTTCGAGAAGTGTTGCCGCTCTGTGGATAAACAGTGGACTTCGGAGTCACTCTGGCACCTTTCACAAAAACAGGGACCCCGGGGAGTCAGGGACCTTACCAGGAAGGGAGGTGGCTGCCTGGGGAGCTGGACAATCAGCATTCTCCATCACAAAATCGTCAGCCAGCTCCAGTTAGTTTACACAAAGGGCTTACAGAGCTATACTGCTTAGCGAAGATGCTCCCTATGCCAATAGAACTTCTCCCATTGGCATAGGCACGCTACCTAGCCAAGAGACTGTAGCTATGACGATGTGACAGGCCCTCCTGAGGCGAGGAGCGCAGTCTTCACTGGGAATTTGGTCGGGTGTGGATTTTCCTGAGGGACGTAGTTATACCAGCATAAATTCATAGTGCGGACCAGGGCTTAGATTTACTGTTAAAGAATAATCCAGTTCCTGGGATAAATCCAGTGTGGATGGTCATCTACTGGAAAGTCACCTCAGGTATGGTAACCCTGGAGCTGGAAGGTGTGAAAATAGGAGTGTAGCCATGGTAGAATGAGTGGTGGGAGGGGCAATACACCGCAAGTACAATCCCATCTGAAACCTTTGGAATGTACCCAGTCAGCTAGTCCCTCCGGCCACATGCACTGAGACAGCTCCCTGCTCTTTTTAGCACACTAGCTCGATCAGAGCTAGCGTGGGTGTGTCTGCGCAAGCTGGAAATTATAACTTCCAACTCCACTGTAGACATTGTCCTAATCTCCCTAGGTGTCCTGTCCCAGCACCTGTGTGTGGTCTAATGTAAAACCTGGGAGGTATTCATTGCTGACTGCTTCTCCTGCAGCCACTGCAAAACCTTGGGCAGGAAAATGGAGAGGATCTTTCTCAGACCTAAATTCCGGTAGCTCAGAATTCAGCTCTCACTCCAGCACAGTGAAAGTGAAATAATCCCACGACAGCTCTGTGTAATGAGGGTAGCTCTGTGTAATGAGGGTATTCCTTCCCTTTGGGGCTCATCAGCTGTCAGAAGATTATTGTGCAGGCTGCTGCTTGCGGCAAGAAAAAGCCACGTGTACATGGGCTTGCAATTAAATACACCCACAGGATCAGCATGGTCTGGGAAACTAGTGAGACATGCAGTGATGTGGCCAGGAGTCAGTTAAAAAGAGGGGAAGAAAAAGAGGAGCAAAAGACTAAAAATATCAGCCTGCAATCCCTTCCTCCTATCCTATTTGGCTGCCTATTGCCATAGCCACAGCCCACAAATGCAGAGTTACTCATTTTCTTGGTAAGCATCTTCCGGGCAATCCTCATCTAGGTCATGACAACGGAATTGGAAGACAGTATTAAAAGGCAATAAGGCAATGCTCCTGTTTAGCTTTTTCCATCCATGGGTCTCAAAGCATATGACAAAAGGGCCATTATCCCCATTTTACAGATGGGGAAAACAGGTACAGAGTAGGGAAGTGACTTGCTCTAGGTCCCACAGAGGGTCAGCAGCACATCCAGGAAGAAGAGAAGTGAGGAGCCCTGGTTCCCAGTCCAAGCCCCTATTCACTAGAGCACATGGTCTCCCCTTCCCACGGTCTAAGACTCTAGCTCTTCCCTAGTAGTCAGTGGGTAGCTAAGAAGCTGTCAGGAGCGCCAATGGGGATGTGTATCTCACATAATTTTGCTTTGTCCTTTGAGTCTAATCAGAATAGTCTGTTAACAAACGCTGAGCTGGTGAATATGAATTTCCTCCAACCTTCTCTAGGAAGTTAGGAGGTAGGATTTTGGTTCAGTCAATTGTAGAAACAGGGAGTAGGCACAATGGTCAGATCCCCGCCTCTGAAGCTCCTCAACGTTCAAGAGTCTTTGGATCCAAGAATCCACAATTCAGATGCATGGATTCAGGCCCATCTCAATTCTGAGCACCTGTCCAGCCCCCCTTCAGTGCCTGGAGTGATCGTTCGTGCTAAGGATTAACTAAGGGCTGATCAAAAACCAATGGGAATCTTTCCATTCATTTCACTGTGGTTTGGATCAGGCTCAACATTAGTACAACTGCTACTTAGCAGCAGGCTGGTGTTTTGCATACATAAAACACTTTACAGACCTTAACTAATTAAGTCCTGCAATCCTCCTATCAAGATAAATGAATATTATTATTATTCCCATTGTACAGAGAAGGGAACGGAGACTGAAAGGCTGAAGCCAGCTTCATGAAAAGGACCCTCTTGTTTTGGTTGCCCAGTTTGAGACATCTTGGGCCTGATTTTCAGAAGTATTCAGCCCCTGCAACTTCCATTAACTTTGACAGGAGTTGCCAGTGCTCCAGACTTACTGAAAATCAGATAAGAAGGGTCTGAGGTCCGGCACCCGAAAGTGGAGCCTCCCGACATATGTGGACACTTGAAAATGTTGCCATTTTCCCAAGGTTATCCAAGACATCGGTAGCAGAAATGAGACTGGTGCCCAATATCACGATCCCGTGCTCCAGCAACTACATTATACTGCTTCTCAACAGTGTGGTTATTGACAAGAGTTTAACATTGCTGACTCTCAGTACCATTAACATCTCTTGACAGAGCAAGCCTATGATGAAAGCCAAGGACCTCCCTATATATTTTCACCTTAAATGACCTGCAAAATGACCTGTGGCTGTTTGTGCCTTTCCCATTAAAAATAACATTTCCAAATTCAGACATGTGCCTGGCACAACCTATAAATGAAGCTAATTTGAAATAGCTTCAAATTATTTGAAAGGATTTGATACATAAAATGTGATTAACTCCAAAGGAGAGGCCAAGACATACAAAGCTGTTGGCGAGAGATAAGATACAGTTGATACATTCCTATTCTGAGACCAGAAAGAAATGAATCTCCTCTCTTTCTTTCTAGCTGAACAAAACTTGCTTAATCTACATGGCTACGTGAGTCCATTATTAACTGAAGATTCCGCTTTTGTTTCTTTATAAAGCAGCAAAACTCTTTAGAGAGGCAAGTCAGAGCCCAAATAATCCTCCGGTCTCTTCTTTCAAAGCGGTGCCAAAGAGATGCAAAAAGTCCCCAGCTATCCTATATTTAAAACTGGAATTTGTAGAACCACTTAGCATCAGGCTTAGTGTGAAATGATTCGAAGGTACTCTGAAGACAGAAAGTGGGATATTTAAGGGACCAGGAATCTGAAACTCCTCCTCCTTCACTGACGTGTGTTTGTGCGTGCACACATATGTTTCAAGCTGCCTCTTAGGCAATTTATGTTAGATCAGCCACAGAGAATGTATGCTGCAGACAGACAGAATTCAAAGCCCAGGAAACACACATTGGTTGCACTCAGAGAGTATCCTTGCCAAAGAGAGTGCATGTGTAACGCCGACAGAACCCGGTTGTTGGCAGGCGGAATCAAACCAGGGACCTCTGGATCTTAGTGCATGAGCCTCTTCTGCATGAGCTAAAAGCCAACTGCTCATTAGTTAACGTGGCAGAGCAAACTCATTAATCTCTCACTAGATGGGACAGAACACCACACCCGCAAGGTGTGTGGGTTACACATGCTGCATTTTGATTAGGGGTGAACAGACCCGACAGATGTAGGGATCTGCCCCAAAGGTTTACAGAGCTCTTGTAGACTCTGAACACTAACTTGGTTTTCACTTGGGACATCTGGACTCAGCTCTTCTCTTCCATCACAAGTCAAACACCGTGAATCAACCCAATTTACAGTGTAGTCCCTCAACTAATCTCCGTGTATATCGGAGAAGTTAACTATGACCAAGGGGAAAGGGGTGGATTTGCCGCAGGATTTAAAGGACTGAATGAGAATGAAGGCTTTAGAAAGGTTGAATTTATTGGAAGATAGCAGCAAGCTGCATCTTGAATCACCCACAACCCAGTGATTTTCCAGTGGGTTGTTGGGAGACAGGGACACAAACGGCTTAAATGTATTCAGAAAAATACTTTCCGTCACTGCGACACTCTTCTGTGTGGACCAACACTCAAGAATTTAATGCTGCAACCATTCTCATCTTTATGAAACCCAGGAAGGCTCCAGGTCCCAGGATGCAATGCTCCAGAGACAAGTGCTGCATCATAATTCTAGACCCTTCTTTTAGAAGCCAAGACGGACCTATCCATAGAACGTCCCATCAAAATGGAACATCACACGCTAGAAACAGCACTGTCCATGGGCCCCACATGTGTTAAATATCAGAGCAACCACTGCCTGCACTGCAGATTTCCAGGAATTGTTCTTGGTCTAAACACACCAGATGAAATCCTGGCGCCACTGAAGTCCATGAGAATTTTGTCATTGATTTCAATAGGGCAAATATTTCACTGCTCAACTTTGTGTGTGGCACAAGCAATGTCTGTTTCTAGTGGGGTCCCACAGGCATTGGTTATGGCCCTACAGTATTTCACATTTTTATCAATGACCTGGTAGAAAACATAAAATCATCACTAATCAAATGGGCAGATGACACAAAATTGGGCGAGTGGTAAATAAGGAGGAGGACAGGTCATTGATTCAGAGCCATGTGGATTGCTTGGAATACTGGACGGGAGCAAACAATATGTGTTTACATTTAGCTATATTAAAATGTCTACATCTGGGAACAAAAAATTGAGACCACACATACAGAGTGGTGGACTCTATCCTGGAAAGGAGCGAGTCTGAAAAAGATTTGGGTGTCATGGAGGATAATAGGCTGAACATGAGCTCTTAGTCTGACATAAGAACCTAAGAATATCCATACTGGGTCAGACCAACAGTCCTTCTCACGGTAGACAGTGTCAGATGCTTCAGAGGGAATGAACAGAACAGCACAATTATCAAGTGATCCATCCGCCGTGATTGAGTGCCAGCTTCAGGCAGCCCAAGGCTCAAGGACACCCAGTGCATGGGGTTGCATCCCTGACCATCTTGGCAAATGGCCATTGCTGGACCTATCTTACATGAATTGATCCAATTCTTTTTTTTAGCCCAATTATACTTTTGGCCTTCACAACATCCCCGGCAATGAGTTCCAAAGGTTGATTGTGTATGGGGTGAAGAAGTACTTCCCTTTGTTTGTTTTAAACCTGCTGCCTACTCATTTTATGGGGTGTCCCCTGGTTCTTGAGTTATGAGAAGGGGTAATTAACACATTGTTGTTAATTTTCTCTATGCCATTCATATTTTATAGACCTCTATCCGGGGTGAAAGTAACTTAAAGGACTTACCGGTACTTCAGAGTCCTGACGAGGGTGTGGGGCCTCTACCAAAAGAGGCAGGGCCTTTAAATCCCCAGGCCCTTTAAATCAGGATTTAAAGGGCCCAGGGCTGGGACTGTGGTAGCAGCAGCTGGGAGCACCGGACCTATGAAATGACCCCAGGAGCTACCAGCTGCAGAGGTGGCTGGGAGCCCCGGGGCTCGGGGGTGAGTTAAAGGGCCCGGGGGTCTAGCCGCTTCTGGGAGCCCCAAGCCCTTTAAATTGTGGCTTGGGGAAGCTGGCCTGCCTCGGTACAGTGCACCGGCTCTTGCTGGGACATACCGGCTTACTTGCACCTCTGCCTTTATTATATGCCTCTGTTGTCTACTTCCCAAGCTGAACACTCCCAGTCTTTTTAATCTCTCCTCATATGGAAATTGTTCCACACCCCTTAACTCTTTGGTTGCCCTTTTCAGTACTTTTTCTAATTCTAAAATATCTTTTCTCAGATGGGGCAACCAGGACAGCACACAGTAGTCAAGATGTGGGCGTACCATGGATTTATACAGAGGTATTATGATATTTTCTGTCTTATTTATCCCTTTCCTATTGGTTCCTAATATTCGGTTAGCTCTTTTGACTGTCACAGCAGATTGAGCAGACGTTTTTAGAGAACTATCCATAATGACTTCAAGATCTTTCTCTTGAGTGGTGACAGACAATTTTAGACCCCATCATTTTGTATGTATAGTTGGGTTTATATTTTCCAATGTGCATTACTTTGCATTTATCAACTTTGAATTTCATCTGCTATTTTGCTGCCCCGTCACCCCGTTTTTGAGATCCCTTTGTAACTCTTTGCAGTCAGCTTTGGACATAAGTATCTTGAGTAATTCTATATTGCCTGCAACTTTGCCACCTTACTGTCTACATCTTTTTCCAGATCTTTTATGAATATGTTGAACAGGACTTGTCACAGTACGGTCCCCTAGGGGACACCACTATTTACCTCTCACCATTTATTCCTACCCCTTGTTTCCTATTTTTAAGCAGTTACTGATCCATGAGATGACTTTCCCTTTTATCCCATGACTGCTTACTTTGCCCAAGTCTTTTGATACTGTGACCAGTGAAGCTAATGTGATCCTGAGATGCTTAAATTGGGGGATCTCATGTAGGAATAGCGAGGTTATTTTACCTCTGTATTTGGCAGTGGTGTGACCACTGCCAGAATGTTGTGTCCAGTTCTGGGACCCACAGTTCAAGGAGATTGATAAATTGGAGAGGGTTCAAAGAAGAGCCACGACAATGATTGAAGGATTAGAAAACCTGCCTTACAGAAACAGACTCAATCTATTTAGTTTAACAAAGGGAAGGTTAAGGGGTGACTTGATTATGGTCTATAGGTATTTCTGTGGGGAAAATTTTTTTAATAATAAGCTCTTCAGTCTAGCAGAGAAGGTGTAACATGATCCAATGGTTGGAAGCTGAAGCTAGACAAATTCAGACGGGAAATAAGGTGTACATTTTTTTTGAAGGTAATTAACTACGGGAACAATTTACCAAGAGTCATGGCAGATTCTCCATCGCTGACAATTTTTAAATCCAGATGGGAGGTTTTTCTAAAAGATCGGCTGTAGGAATTATTGCAGGAAAGTTCCCTGCCCTGTGTTATACAGGAGGTCAGACTAGATGATCACAGTGGTCCCTTCTGGCCTTGGGATCTATGAATTATTGTCCTAGTTAGACTGCTAGCTACAGGAACCACACGGGCATCCATCTGAGCAGACAAACCTGCCCACAGCTGCTTTCCCCGGTATTCAGAAGAGCTGGTCACTCAGGCAGAAAATCCACTCTGTTTTTATCGTGCTGTGTCTAGCCTCTTATTATCCCTTGCCTGCTAAACCACCACTGGGGAAAAGCACACAGAGATTTGCGCTGTGATCGATCAAATGACAAGCTCATGAGGATGTAATTGACACAATAAATTAGATGAGACCTCAGCGGATTCTACAGTACTGTGACTATTTAAAAACGGGCAGGTACCTTCCCAGCACTCACTACATAGAGAAGAGTGTAGGATCACTTTGCTATGCTGGGAAGTCAGTTCCCTTTTGATTTACATGAAGCACATCATTTGTCTCACTTCAGTTCCTAGTGGCATCAGCACTGTAGCTGTCGTCCTTGTTGGGAGCTGACAAAGCCTTTGGCAATCTCTGATGGGAAACCAATGACCGAACGCATAGTAAATCAGATGCCTAGGGGAAAGAAATGAAAGTGCTAGAAATACAGGTGGAGGGTAGAGTGGGAATACTCCACTCTACTTTCCCAGAGTAGAAAGAAATCTGACGTAATCAGATGCCTAGGGGAAAGAAATGAAAGTGCTAGAAATACAGGTGGAGGGTAGAGTGGGAAATTGCTTCCTGTGGACCTGTCTGCTGAGTTTTGCAGACAATACAGGTCTCAATAAGATGCTGCAGGTAAGGGATGGTACGGTGGATGGCTTGTGTGCACAGAAGCTCTTGCTCTTCCAAGGATCACACATCCCTGCTCTCCAATGTTGCTGTCTAAATGTCTGTGCCATGCCCATCCCTGTGACATGCCAGAGCCTCAGACATATTTGCTGCACTGTAACCCACGGGCTTATTTTGCAGCATCTGATAACATTTTTTTGTCCCAAGAAACAGGAGAGAAGCATTGGAGAGGAGACATAGAATTAGTGGGACTAGTCTGTACTTCTGCACATGTGCTGGCAACTCAGCGAGAAGGGCCCAGAAGCATCCAGAAAAAGGATGTGGTGGTTATTATCAGTAGCTGTTTAAAAAGCTCAGTAGGAAGGTTTCATTGTGGGCAAGGAGTCTTGCAGGTCCCCCACATAGTCGCCATTTGAGAGCTGAGCCAATCAGAACTTGAGGGGAGGAGAGAAAGGATGAGAAGTACTGGAGGTACAGATAGCCCTTAAGTCAAAAGCGGATGTTGTTCTAAAATATCTGCTCCAGGAATTATTTGGGGGAAGTTTTATGAGCTGTGTCATACAGGAGGTCAGACTAAACCAGGGCGGGAAAACTTTCTGGCTTGAGGGCCACATCAGGGTGCAAAATTGTATGGAGGGTCGGGTAGGGAAGGCTGTGCCTCCCCAAACAGCCTGGCCCTGCCCCCTATCCAACCCCCCCTCAGAAACCCTGATTCATTCAATCCCCCACTCAGGTTCTTGTCCCCTGACCGCCCCCCTCCCAAGACCCCCACCCCAAATTCTCTCTATCCAATCCCTCCCGCCCCCTAACAGGCCCCCCGGGACTCCCACGCTCTATCCAACCCCTCCCCACGTTCCCCATCCCCTGACAGCCCTGTTCCACTGTCAGGACATAACTGAAGGACATCAGTCATCCTTGGCAACACAACCACAACCAGGTGATGCCACAGGAACCATTGCATGGTGTGGAGACCTACAGGCTGAGCAGCTGAATTTCACCAGCCACAGAACAAAACAGAGCACCCAGACAGAGAACAATGGGAAAGGACCGATAAAACACAGCCCAGGATAGTTTTGGAAACTCAAGTTTTGGCAACTTTGGAGCTAGAAAACCCTGAATTGTCTTTCACTGCAGCAAAATGGAGGCAAATAGCCCTCCCTGCAGATATCCACACGACACTATGTTGGAGCTGGCTCTGGGGCTCTAGTGGTCTTTCCTTACCAGCCATGCAGCAACGTGCACCACAAGGAGCTACTATAGATTTTACTGCCGGTTGTCACTTGGCAGCCCATTCTTTGCCAGATCTGACCGAGGAGAGTCTCCTGGGGTAGGTTTTCAGGAACGAGGCTCCATTCCAAGCAGGCAGACTCCTTCGTGGGCACTTTTCAAGTGCTAACAACTGCGCAGAGGGCGATTTGCTTGGACACCTACACACAGGGGTGATGGGATCCGTCAGGCAACTAGGGTTGGGACTGGGCTCAGGCAAATGTGTTGGTGTAAGTGGAGACCTGGGTGAGGCCCTGTGACCCTAAGCACCCCGTCTTCACACGCTCCAGACTACTGTAATAAGCTTTATACAAAATATGGTTCGTGATGCATCATTTGAAAACAAATAACTCGATGGCCATGAACATCACAGGGAAAGGTATTATATGTAAAGTTATTAATCCCCCCCGTAGGATGTTATTAGCATCATAGGCACCAACTTCCCCCAGCGCCAGTGGGTGCTCGGGCCCTCCCCAGCCCGACCCCAACCCAACTCCACCTCTTCCCCACCCCCATTCCAACCCCTTCCCAAAAGTCCCCCCGCCCCAACTCCGCCCCCTCTCTGCCCCATTGGATCCCTTCCCTGAATCCCCGCCCCAGCCCCACCTCCTCCACTGACCACACTGCATTCCCCCTTGTCCCCCCTCCCTCCCAGCCACGTGAAACAGCTGTTTCATGCCACAAGGAGGGAGGGGGGAGAAACAGGACCCAGCGGCGCGCTTAGGGGAGGAGATGGAGGTGGAGCAGAGGTGAGCTGGGGCGGGGGAGGGAGCTGCTGGTGGGTGCTCTGCACCCACCAATCTCCCCCATAGGTGCTCCAGTCCCAGAGCACCCACGGAGTCGGTGCCTCTGACTAGCTTATGTTCAAGACCAGACAGCCCTGCTGAGGTAGAGGTGTTAAACGGATCTATCCTAAACAAAGGAACGTGGGTTGACCTCAAATTACATATAAGCAGTAAATAGGGTCATCAAACTAACAAGGGGAGGAAACTGCTGGAAAGTTCAGGACTGGGGGTGTATTGGAGTCACTGGCTAACATTAACCCAGCCTGGCAAAGGCAAGCGTGTGTCTGTGGTAACTGTTGGCAGGCTGTGGGATTCAAAAGGGTAGAATTGGAGCAGCAGAGCATTCAGGACACAGGGTCCATGTTGGCCGCATGCGTGTACACTAGGTGGGGAGCACAAGCAGCAGAAGCATTTTGGGGCTCTCAGGATTATGATACAAGCAGTGACACAGCCTCTTACTGGTCTGAGTTGGATTCCTAAGTGTGGCAGGCCCCTTTAAGAGAGATGAACAGGGAGAATGAAAAGGAATGACAGAAACACAGAACTGTAGGGCTGGAAGGGACCTCAGGAGGTCATCTAGCCCAGCCCTCCATGCTGCAAGCAGAATGAAGCCTACACCATCCTTGGCAGATGTTTGCCTAATCAGGGATGGTGTAGGTATACTTAATCCTGCCTCTGCATGGTGTGGGGTGGCAGGGTGGATTAGATGATCTTTTGAGGCCACTTCCACCCCTAATGTGCCTGTTGGGTCACCACCAAGCCAACTAGTGATTTTTTTCCACTCGCACCAAGAATTAACACTAGAATCATGCTTAAAAATGCTGTCACTATGCACACACAGGGCAATTAACAGGGCCCAGGCAGGGGAAATTGAGAGGGGATTGATGGGTGTGGGACACACTCCCTGATTAATTTATCAGTTCCTCAAAGCCATTAAGCAAATAGGTCTGAATTTACATTCCCCCTCCATTCCTTTGCAGTACCTGCCTGCTCTGCTACTTCTCATTCAGCTCCTGATCTCACCTGGCTCCACTCCAGCCTCCCTCAGCGCTGGATGCTTGTTCGCGTCAAATCAATTTAGGGCGATGATACCAGACATATGCCTTATCAAGTGCAGTGTTGTGGATTAGCTACTGTTGGAGACAGCTGCGCTAGAGAGAATTTAAAAAACAGAAAATCTACCTCGTTCCAGGACAGAAAACATGCAGCAAAGGAGGAAACAGGCTTGTGAACTCGTGATGGCTTCTGCAAATATTCGATAAGTCTAATCCAAGGAGAAACAGCAAACTTCAGAGGGACACAAACATGAGTGAGGACCACAGGAAACGACCCAGCTACTGGGAGACCAGATAAGAGCACTTGTTTTTAGAGAAGTCAATAGTGATTTCATGATTATGAAATCAACCACCAATGTAAAAGCCGACGTTTATTCTGTGACAGCCTCCTGCCCGCTTCATGCTCATTAGCCAAATGTAGTTCAGGCTAAAAGGTAGTAAATATTGTATGGAAACATTCCAACCATACACTTTCCCTTTGGATTGTTTTCAAGCCATCTAGCTCTACGTGGCAACAACATGAGTCCTGAGATATATTTTGCAGGGACATCAGTACTTCAGTTACTGTGTGAGGAATCATTGCTCTTCATAGGAACATAAGAACGGCCATACTGGGTCAGACCAATGGTCCATCTAGCCCAGGATCCTGTCTTCCAAGAGTGGCCAATGCCGGGTGCTTCAGCGGGAATGAACAGAACAGGCAATCATTAAAATGATCCATTCCCTGTTGTTCATTCCCAGCTTCTGGCAAACGGAAGCTAGGGACATTCAAAGTATGGGGTTGCATCCCTGCGCACCTTGGCTAATAGCCATTGATGGACCTATCTCCCATGAACTTTTTTGAGCCTAGTGGTACTTTTGGCCTTCACAACATCCCCTGGCAATGAGTTCCACAGGTTGACTGTGCATGGTGTGAAGAAGTACTTCCTTCTGTTTGTTTTCAACCTGCTGCCCATTAATTTCATTGGTTGACTTCTGGTTCTTGTATTAAGTAAAGGAGTGAATAACACTTCCTTATTCATTTTCTCCACACAAATCATGATTTTATAGACCTCTATCATGCCCCTTCTTCCTCCAGTCAACTCTTTTCCAAGCTGAAAAATCCCAGGCTTTTTCATCTCTCCTCATATAGAAGCTGTTCCATACCTCAAATAATTTTTGTTGCCCTTCTCTGTACCTTTTCCAATTCCAATACATCTTTTTTTGAGATGGGCTGACCAGAATTGCATGCAGTATACAAAGTGTGGGTGCACCATGGTTTTATATAGAAGCATCATCACATCTTCTGTCTAGTTATCTATCCCTTTCCAAATGGTTTCTAACATTCTGTTAGTTTTTTTGACTGCCACTGCACATTGAGCAGATGTTTTTAGAGAACTATTCATGATAACTCAGAGATCTATTTCTTCAGTGACAACAGCTCATTTAGACCCTGTCATTATGTACGTATAGTTGGGATTATATTTTCCAATGTACATTATTTTGCATTTATCATCATTGAATTCCATCTACCCTTTTGTTGCTCAATCACAGTTACAAATCCTGTTGTAACTCTCCGCAATCTGCTTTAGACTTGACTATGTGACTAATTTAATATCATCTGCAAATTCTGCCACCTCACCATTTACCCATTTTTCCAGATCGTTGATGGATATGTTGAACAGCACTTGTCCCAGTACAGACCCCTAAGGGATATCACTATTTACCACTCTCCACTCCGAAAACTGACCATTTATTCCTACCCTTTGTTTTCTGTCTTTTAACCAGTTACCGATTTATGAGAGGACCTTCCCTCTTATCCCAGGACTGCTTACTTTGCGTACGAGCCTTTGGTGAGGGAACTTGTCAAAACTTTCTGAAAGTCCAAGTACACTATATCCACTGGATCCCCCTAGCCCACATGCTTGTTGACCCACTCGAAGAGTTTTAATGAATTGGTGAGGCATGATTTCCCTTTATAAAAACTATAATCATAGAATATCAGGGTTGGAAGAGACCTCAGGAGATCATCTAATCCAACCCCCTGCTCAAAGCAGGACCACCATATGTTGACTTTTCCCCAATAAATTATGTTCATCTATGTGTCTGACAATTCTGTTCTCTACTATAGTTTCAACCTATTTGCCTGGTACTGAAGTTAGGACTTACCAGCCTGTAATTGCCAAGATTGCCTCTGGAACATTTTTTAAAAATTTCACATTAGCTATCAGCCTGGTACAGAAGCTGATTTAAAGGATAGATAAACCACAGTTGGGTATTCTGCAGTTTCGCATTTGAGTTCCTTCAGACCTGTTGGGAGAATACCATCTGGTCCTGGTGACTTAGTACTGTTAATTTATCAATTTGTTCCAAAATCTCCTCTACTGACACCTCAATCTGAGACATTACCTCAGATTTCAGCCTGATTGAACTAACCTCTTGTTATTCCTAACCTGGTTCTTGCTTACTTATTTATACCTGCCCCTGGATACTTCCACTGCATGCATCCAACGAAGTGGGTATTAGCCCACAAAAGCTTATGCTTCAATACTTTTGCTAGTCTTTAAGGTGTCACAAGACTCTGTCGCTTCCTCAGATTTGTCACCTAAAAAGAATGTTTCAGGTGTGGGAATTTCCCCCACATCTACTGCAGTTAAGATTGAAGCAAAGAATTTATTTAGTTTCTCAGCAATGGCCTTATCTTCCTTAAGCACTCCTTTAGCACCTCAATTCTCCAGTGGCCCCACTGATTATTTAGCAGGCTTCCTGCTTTTGATTTACTTTATTATTATTTGCTATTAGTTTTTGAGTCTTTGGCTGGTTGCTCTTCAAATTCTTTTTTAGCCTGCCCAATTATACTTTTATACTTGATTTGCCAGAAATTATGCTCCTTTCTGTTTTCCTCAGTAAAATTTAACTTCCATTTTTAAAATGATGCCCTTTTTTGCCTTTAACTGCTTCTTTTCCTTTTTTTTTTATCCATGGTGGCACTTTTTTGGTCCTCTTACTATATTTTTACATTTGGGATATATATTTAATGTGTTGTGGTGTTTTCAAAAACTTTCCATGCAGCTTGCAGGCATTTCACTTTGGGGACTGTTGCTTTTAATTTCCATTTAACTAGCTTTCTCCTTTTTGTGTAGTTCCCCTTTCTGAAGTTAAATGCTACTGTGGTGGGTTTCTCTGTTTTTCCGCCTACCTCAAGGATGTTAAATTTAATTATATTATGGTCGCTATTACCAATCAGTTCAGCTGTATTCATCTCTTAGACCAGATCCCATGCTCCGCTTAGGACTAAATCAAGAATTCCCTCTCCTTTGGTGGGTTCCAAGACTAGCTGCTCCAAGCAGTCGCTCGCGGTGTCAAGAAACTTTATCTCTGCATCCTGGCCTGAGGTGGCATGTACCCAGTCAATATAAGGATAGCTGAAATCCCCATTTATTATTGAGTTTTCTATTTTAATACCCTATTTAATCTCCTGGAGCATTTCACAGTCACCATCCTGGTCAAGTGGTCGGAAATATATCCCTACTGCTATATTCTTATTATTCAAGCATGGAATTTCTATCCATAGAGATTCTATGTTACAATTTGATTTATTTACAATTTTTACCATATTTGACTCTACTCTTTCTTTCAAATACACAGCCACTCCCCCAGCAGCACGACTTACTCGTCACAAAATAAAATAACTAACACCACCACATTCCCCAGGCCCTGACATTCTCATGGACATTATTTATTTGTGACCTTTTCTTTTTAACCAAGGCATGTCTGACGCAGTTAAATACTCTGGCAGGCTGTAAATGATGTTTCCAATTGCCCATCAAAGATCGATCTTTCATTAGTGCCAATGATTCATCACAGTCAGAAGTTAATGAATAATAATGGCCTGATTCACCAATATTCTGCCAGTTGTAAACTGAAGGAACTCCACTCGGTGGAGTATCAGCACAATCTAATTATGAACCGAGCCCCATAACTTCTTGACAATCTGAACTTAAAAACAGAATAGCACCTTTCATCAGAGGAGACCAAAGCAATTTACCAATGTAAGCCCTGTGGCCTGAATCTCTAGAGCAGGTGTAGGAAACCTGACACGTGTGCCAAAGGAGGCATGTGAGCTGATTTTCAGTGGCACTCACACTGCCCGGGTCCTGGCCACCGGTCCGGGGGCTCTGCATTTTAATTTAATTTTAAATGAAACTTCTTAAACATTTTAAAAACCTTATTTACTTTACATGAAACAATAGTTTAGTTCTATATTATAGACTTATAGAAAGAGACACAAACAAGTACCCTCACAAAGTAGGTAGTTATTATTGTCCCATTTTACAGATAGGTCAGCTGACATAAAAGAGAGCAAATTTACCTAAGACCATTCAGCAAGACAGTAGCAGAGCTGAAATATACCCAAGAAGTCCCAATTCCATGTCTCCCACCAGACCTCGCTAACAATTTGTAGGCAAAAATATGGGGCCTGATTTTCAGAGATGGTGAGAACCTGCCACTCCCATTGGTTTTAACAGAGTGACACCCAGCGGTTAGTACCCTGCATTGTGGTCACAGCATCTTCAGTTGGAATACGAGTCATGGTATCTCCTGGTGCTTTACAGGAAGTCTGGATGATCGTGATTGTCCCTCTTGGACTTAAAAATATACGACTCTGAGGGTTTGTCTGTACGAATACCTGGTTCGTGGCAAGCCAGGTTGTGAATCTACCACACTTTGAAATATGAGTAGATCAAAGCACACGAAGGAGCTGTTGGTGTACAGCAGCAGGATCAACAAGGACACTTGGTGCAGAAGGTTAGTTCAGGGTAGATTTACACCCTGGCTTGCTGGTAACTAAATGTTTATGTAGACAAGCCCGGAGGAGTGGGCAGTCGGCATTTCTGCAGATCAGATGAATAGGCTGCAGTCCTGACCCTACTGAAGTCAATGGGAATGTTGCTACTGACTTCAGTGGAGCCAGGATCTCACCTATAATAAACATGCCTTATGGTGAGAGAGAAAAGAAACTCAGTCTAGTTTATTCAACAGAAGGGGAAGCAGTGAATTGATCATGTTCTACAAGTAGCTATACAAGGAGGAGATTTATGATAGCAGATGGCTCTGTAATCTGCTCGAAAAAAGCATAATAAGATTCAGTGGCTGATAGCTGAAGCTTGACAAATACAGACTAGAAACAAGGTACAATTTTCTAAACAGTGAGGAGAATTCATTATTGGAACAATTTACTAGGGATGTGGTGGGTTCACCATAATTTGGAGTCTTTAAATCAAGACTGGGTGTCTTTTTCAAAGATATGCAACAGCTCAAACAGCTCTTCTTGGCCATCCTACTGGGGACTGAACCAGGAACCTCCACAGCTAAAAGTAAACTGTGATAGCTTGAGCAAAAGAGCCAGGCTTTGGACCAGGGGTCGGCAACCTTTCAGAAGCAGTGCGCCGAGTCTTCATTTATTCAATGCAATTTAAGGTCTCGCATGCCGGTAATACATGTTAACGTTTTTAGAAGGTCTCTCTCTATAAGTCTATATTATATACATAAACTATTGCTGTATTTAAAGTAAATAAGGTTTTTAAAATATTTAAGAAGCTTCGTTTAAACTAAAATTAAAATGCAGATCTTATCAGTTTAGTGTGATCCTTGCCCTTGCTTTTCCTGAGTTTTCCAGTGTGGGCCACAGCAAGGGGCATTGGGCTGAGCGGAGCTGGAGGTCCGGACCCCAGCTGGCAGGGGGGCTGGCAGCTTGAACCCCAAACTGGCAGCAGGCTGAGCGGGGCTGGCAGCTGGATCCCTAGACCAGCAGTGAGCTAAGCCGTTCAGCCCACTGCTGGCCCCGCTTAGTCCACTGCTGGGCTGGGGTTCCGGCAGGGGTGAAAGTAACTTAAATTTCTTACAGGTACTGTTGTATTGCAACCCCCCCTTGGAGGGAGGAGCTCAGGGGCTGGGAATGTGTTGGGGGGGCACTCAGGGCAGGGGGTGGGGATGTGGATAGTGCAGAAGTCAGGGCTGGGAGCATGGCGAGGTGCAGAAGTCAGGATTGGGTGGCATAAGGGGCTCAGGGCAGGGGGTTGGGGGAAGTCCCTGGGAGCCAGGGGCTTTGGGATGGCCTGGGACAGTCCCGGTTGTGGCCTGGATGGGTCCCTGCCCCATGCTGTTCCTGCCAAGGGAGCTGTGGGCCAGCTGTGTGGGGGCACTGCATTTGCAGGCAAATGGGGAGTGGTGGCAGAAGACCCCCTGACCTGCAGTGCGCGCTGCAGGGACGGCACCTGCCTCCAGTACCCTGGTGTCCAGCCATATTGGCGAGAGGAGGCAGCAGGACAGGTTGGGACATGGACACCTTTACCGTGTCTCCCGCCGGCCTCTTTCACTTGCCTGACTGCCTGCCAGTGCTAGGCACTGGGTGCGGGGAGAGCCCTGCCTTAGCCCTGCACCATCCACTCCCTCCCACTTCCCGCCCCCTCCTCAGAACTCCCAACCCTCCCTTGCTCCTTGTCCCCTGACTGCCCCCGCCTGGGACCCCCTGCCCCTAACTGCTCCCCAGGACCCCACCCCCCTGCTCCTTGTCCCCTGACTACCCCAATCCCTCGCCACACTCTCACCCAGCACTCCTCACTCATCCAACTTTCCCCCTACTCCCTGACTGCCTCCCCAGGGGATGATCGTGTGTGTGTGTAATAATGAAAAGGCAGCTGTTCAAGGCCCCCCTTTCCAAGCTCTGAGCCTGGCACTGGATCACAGCCTCCTCCCCAAGTAGGTAGATGCCTTTGATGGGCTGGGATGGCATATCTTTGTGCGGGGTTGTGGGCAGAAGGTGCATGGGAAAGTAGAGCGAACCCCCCCTGCCCTCCCCACACCTCCTTCCCCTGCAACAAGGCTCCAAAGCACGGGGATGGGGAGGGAGCAGGCCCAGGGGGAGCCCGGCTTCCAGGTAAATACAGGCATGCCTGTGTCCTTTCTCCCACTGTGGGGAGAGGGTGTGGGGGGGTCACTTGCTGCTGAGGAATATTCCTGCTGCCTTGTAGGGCTTTGTGCCTGTAGGGAGCTACCCCTGCCCCTGCCCCCACGCCTGGGCTGCAAGATCCCAGCTTCCCTTACCATGCCGAGGGAGAGCCGCTGCCTACATGTGCAGCCCAATGCTCTGCCTTGCTGCTCTGCGGGGGAGGAGAGAGGGGGAGAGGACGGGAGGGTTCTGGCTGCTGCAGGCTCCAATGGCTGCGAGAGGATCAGACCCAGCCACCCAATCAGCTGCGCTGCACTCTGCATGCGGGAGAAGGGAAATCCCGGACATGTCTGCTGGGAGCGCCCCAGCATCTGCCATTCTGGGTTCTGGCTGGCTGCTGGTTTTGGCTGCACTGGGGCTGCGGCTGCCAGTTCCTTGTCAGCGGGGACCTCCGCGTGCCATGAAAAATCAGCTCGTGTGCCAGCTGTGGCACGCGTGCCGGGGGTTACCGACCCCTGCTTTGGACTGTAACAAACCTTTATGCTCATGTGTCCTTTGAACCCCTATTCACTCACACATCTGGACGTATGGATTCACTTTAAGGTGGGCTCCTTCCCGCCCACTAAAGCACATGTAGCTGAGGTTGTGTTTGGATAGTCCTCCAACGCCATCCCACAATTCCTGGGGCCTGTATGTTCTAGCCTTTATGCCTATTTGTCCAAGTCGCACAGGATATCTGTAATAGAATCCAGATGTCCTGAGGCCCAATTCAGTGTCTTGACCACAAGGCCATGTTGCATTTCAGCATGGAGCTGCAAGTCGGGTGACCAGATAGCAACTGTGAAAAAACAGAACAAGGGGTGGGGGTGGGAGTAATAGGCACCTATATAAGAAAGTCTCCCAAAACGGAACTGTCCCTATAAAAACGGGACATCTGGTCACCCTAGCTGTAAGCATAACTGCCGAATAGCACAGTCCAGAAAGTGACAAATAAAAAATATCATTCACTTTCATTTAAAACTGAACAGTAAAAAAAAAAAAAAAAAAAAATCAATGGAAAATTATACTTCACTTGACGAGGTAGGGCTGAGTTGTCAGAACAAATCCTTCCCACAGCTAATTTCCAACATTCTAATAATCATAATGGTTCTGATACTTATTTTACTTATTTTGAATTCAAAATATTAACATAAAACCAATATTCATCCAAGACTCTGGGCACCCTTGCCAGATAATTAAATAAATTGCCCAATTAAGACAAAAGCCGCAGTTGCTAACACAAATGGCAGTCCACATGACCAGAATTTTCTCCTCTCAGTTCCTTCAAAATTCCAATCCTTCATACACACACCGAACCCCCAAACCTCAACCCTCCTCAATATGATAAGCTCCAAAGGTAAATAAATTGAAGCTTTGTATCCGTAGAGAGGTGGAGATCTTGCCTTGCCACTAATCATTTTTATCACCCATCCCTGAACCCCTCTTCTTATTCTTCTCTATCCACTGGCACCGCTCCCCCGGCCTAAGCTCGCAGGCCTGATAAAAATGGCTGGCAGGCTGGATATGGCGTGCGGGCCGCATATGGCGTGCGGGCCGTAGTTTTCCCACCCCTGGATTAGAAGAAATTAAGGGGGGACATGATAGCAGTCTTCAAACACTTGAAACAGAGAAAAGTTGTTCTCTCTTGCCACAGAGGGCAGCAGAAGGCGTAGTGGGTTCTAACTACTGCAGAGCAGTTTTAGATTAAACCTTAGGAAAAAATTCCCAACCAAGAACAGCAGGACAATGGAACAGACGCCCTGGAAGGCTGTGGAAGATCCTTCACTGGAGGTTTTCGAAAGGAGTCTGGAGATCCATTTGGCTTGGGTGGTTTACACACAACAAATCCTGCATCTTGGTGGGGGTTTAGATTAGATGACCCCTGTGGTCCCTTCTAACCCTGTGGTCAGAGGCGGATTAAGGTTTGGTGGGGCCCTGGACCGAAGCAAGTGGGAGCACCCTCCTTACCCCTTCTGACTACGGTCCTGCCTCTGTTCCGCCCCTTCCGCCTGCAACTCTGCCCATGGCCCCACCCTGTTTTGCCCCTTCTCCACGTGGCCCTGCTTCTATTCCACCCATGGTCCTGGCCCACTCTGCCCCACCACTGCAGCCCCACAACCCATCTGCTCCTTTCAGCCCCCTCCCAAGACCAGAGAAGCTCTGTCATCCACACACACACACACACACCCCGCCAGGGCCCCGGGACCACAGCAGGGAGTGAAACTCCTCCAATCCTGGGGCCACAGCTGCGTCTGGGCACTGGGACTTATCCACCGCCCCCCCACAACCCATCCCACACTTTTTCTGGGGAGCGGGGTCGGGACACGGGGGCTTCCCCTGCTCCACCCTGCCCAGCCCTGCTACTAGGGCTTCCGCTGCCCACCTGTCGCTTCTCCCAGGGAGTGGTGTCGGGACACAGGGGCTTCCCTCACCGCACCCTGCCCAGCCCTGCTACTGGGGTCGGGGCTCTGGGGCTTTCCCCGCCTGCCTGGCGTTTCTGCTGGGGAGTGGGTCAGGGCGTGCGGCCTTCGCCTGTCCTGCCTGGCCCTGCTGCTGGGGTCAGGGCAATGGGGCTCCCCCCCGGCACCTCCCGCCCCACCCCAGTGCTTCTGCCAGGGCTCCAGGCATTTGCCACCCAGCAGCAGATTTTTTCCGGAGCCCCTGGGCAAGGACCCCGTCATCCCAGAGGCTAATTCACCACTGCCTGCAGTCCAGTGACTATGATTCTAAGCTGGAAATGCAGTTTTACACGACTTCCTCAAATGCTTTTGGAAGCAAAAGTGCTGCTACAGAACTCTGAAGCCATCAGATTACTTTAGGGGAAAACACCACAAACCAGAGCCAATTTAAAACAATTCATTCCTGAGCTAAAAAAAGGTTTCTCCTAAACAGTTTCACAGGTCACGTTACAAACTCCCGGAAATTATGAATTTATAGCAGAAGTGCTAACAAAACACGAACTACAGCAGAGCACAAGAAGAGCCCTGGAGTTATATATAAATTATAAAAGAAAAATTAACCCTTAGAAACTTAGCATTTGTTTTCAGCCTGCCAACCAAGCAAATGCATAGGAATATCTGTACTCCATTCGATCTCCAAATACAGCCATGTCTCGAGTCAAAGATAGGTATCTAGAGATCTACATGTGTATATTCTTCCAAAACTAAGCTAGTGCTTCCTGAATATTTGGAAACAGAGCTGACCCCAGCCTCAGGAAAATGAAAGCAAGTCCCCTTTCAACTCCATCATGTGTGGTTAAAGGCCTACCCAGAAAAGAAGAGTCACAGCTCCTGTGCATGTATTGATGTGCAGGGAAATAGTTAACACTACTAACATTTAAAATATCATCATCATTGGCATCTGGCTTTAGTCCCCACTGAAATAAATAGAGCAGTTCACACCTCTCAGAGCTATTGTTTCAGGCTCTCTGCAAACTCAGGCAGACTTCCCTGCATTGGTTACCTTGCACAACCGAAAGGCCTGTGTGTGCCCCTGCATTAGACCTGCATGTCTCCTCAGGGGTGGAGTGCCCAGAGTTCAGGAAATGCTGGCTTATGGAATTATTACTTTATTATTCCTCTAGTCTCTGCTTGGAGGCATGGGTTCAAATCCCACCAGTGTAAACATCAGTCATTTGTGGTGTCTCCAGTGTGTGTGGTACCAAGCCATGTTCTGATAGTCCCTGATAGCTGGGTGTACCATGGCTCAGACAAGCCCTGTAGGGAGTTGTCTGTTGAGGATTTGTGTGCCCTAACATCTGGCGGGTCCCATTACATGCCCCACTCCCCCCACTCGCCCCCTGAACTGACATGGATCCCTCATCACCTCCCCTCCAGCATCCCATGGCTCGTCCCAGTCACAGGGAAAGAGCAATCTCAGATTCACCCATAGCAGATTCATCACATGGCCCTCTGCTGACCCAGCACTGTTCAGTCGATTCACCACAATGCATAAAAGTGTGTTGATATCGGGCTCATACTGATGCCTGGGCACTGAAATCCTTATGAGTGGATGGAGGACGGGGGAGTAGATTCAATCCATATGTGGGACTGGGTGTCCCAAAGAGAAAAACAGTAAGATATCAGAGGGGTAACCTGTAGGATCATTGGCTCGAACAACAAGCCAGTCTAACTCTACAGAGTACTGGGCGGTCAGAAAGAAAACACATAGGCAAGGGAGAGCATTTTCAGACAGGATCTGATAATAAAGGGAGCATCCATGAGACACTAAAGGGAAGGATCTACAGGGGGTGATGAGAATCATTAAGAAAACGAAAGTGTCGTACTTGTCGGCATGGTCAGGACATACTACTCCAGGGTAATGAATGGAGGAGCGAGGTAAACAGGAAAGAGCAAGGGAGTCAAGAACTGAATCTTGTGTGACTATCGAGTAAAGTCTTGGCAAAATGATGGAGTCACCTTACAGGGTACTGACAGAGAAGATGAACTGTGACCAAAGAGGATTGAAACGTGAAAACACTTTAATAGGGTCCTTGTAAAAGCACATAACGCTCCAAATTCAACCCCCATAAACCAAAGGTTCAGACAGGTGCTGCATCCTTAAACATGACTTTTGAATTGCTTCGGTCCAGCTAGGGAACCTTGTCATTCTTCTAATGTCACTTCTATTCCATACACAGATGATGGCAAATACCTACTTAGCCAAAGGCCTTGAATAACCCCCCAAAGCCATTGGCTAGGCATTGAAGCGAACCGATGCATCTCATGCACATGATGCTGAAGCTAATTAGGAGTAACAGAAATTAAAACTTAACCAAGAGTAATTCATCATTCTACTCCCCTATGAGGTAGGGAAATATTACTCCCATTTTAGAGAGCTGAAACGGGCAGAGAAGTTTAGACACTGGTCTACCATCATGCAGCAACTCAGCCATGGAGCTGGGATCAGAATGCAGAGATTCCTGGGCCCCGTCACATCATCAAGCCAGTAGCTCACACGTCTCTGAGGAAGTGCTGTTGAACAGGGCTCCGTTGGGCTTGCATCCTCATTTCTCCTTGTGCACTGCTCGGCAGAGGGACAAACGGACGCCGTACAGTGGCCTGACTCGTGCGTCAGGTCGGGCTGCTGCTGATTGCTTCCCAGATTTCCAGGGTTAAAAATAAATATGACATAAAGCCGCCTGACGTTCAGAAACCCCAGCAGCCAAGGGCATGGCTTGGGTGGTTCGGAGCCTACTGCAAGAAGCTGATACATAAGGCCTTTGCCCTCATATCTTAATTTAACTATATTTGCACACGCCTTGCCCTCCTGTCATTTATGAGGTCTGATCTCAGCCAAGGCGTCGAGAAACACATTTCAACCCCATTACAGCGCAATTGGCTTTCCTTATAGAGCTGTCAGTCTCCAATCACAGAGTCCTCAGCACCTGTCCAGGTCGGTGCGTACCTGGGAGCAAACACAAATAAAAGAAAATGCCATCCTGACCGATGCTGTGAACTCAACGCTGAGGAAAAGATGACATGGATGACACTCCCACACCGCACCTTCGAATTCTAATTGCTTGACTAACAACTTTAAACAAATAGCCATCTGCTTTATCAGGCAAGATGAGCGTGCAAGGCAGAACAGGGAGTTCAAATTTAAACGGCAGGGAGCAACTGACAGAGAGCAAGAGAGAAGTAACGTCACCTCGACTCTGTTAGGAGCTACTGCATGTTGCCAACTCTTGAGAACACATCATGCGTTTTGCAATACTTGATGCTTTCCTTAAAGCACCAGCACCCGGAGTCCTGGGATTATTCAAGAATCTCATGTTTAATTTAAGAGTTTACAATCCTTCTGGCTGTGGAGAAAAGCTTGAAAGCATGTATCATAACTAAGATTTTGTCATGGATATTTTTAGTAAAAAGTCATAGACGGGTCACAGGGAATAAAGAAAAATTCCTAGAAGCTCTTGACTTTTACTAAAAATATCCATGACAAAATGAGGAGCTTAGCTGTGGGGTCCCCACACTTCTCGCAGTGGATATGTGACTGCGGGAGTGTGCTCAAAGCTCTGGGAGCCCCCACTGCCTGTGAAGGCTCAGAGGTCCAGGGTCCCTCCACAGCAGCCAGGAGCTTCAGGGTACTCCCATTACCTGAGGCAGCTCAGAACTCCGGGGTACCCCCACTACCTGTGGCAACTCAGAGCTCCAGAGAATTCTCACTGGGTGGCGGAGGTATCCCGCAGCTCCTG
The DNA here is from genome assembly GCA_007922305.1 of Dermatemys mawii. Classification (NCBI taxonomy): domain Eukaryota; kingdom Metazoa; phylum Chordata; order Testudines; family Dermatemydidae; genus Dermatemys; species Dermatemys mawii. The sequence goes on along the minus strand of ML677391.1, from coordinate 298,096 downwards.
GCCACCATGGGCTGAAGTCATGGAGGGCATTTGAAATCATGGATTCCATGACTTCCGCAGCCTCCGTGAAAAAAAAGTGTAGCCTTAATCAAAACAGTCCAAAAACCAGAAGGCAACTAAAAAGAACCCAACATGTATTAAACAAAATCATGATTTTTTTTAGGCCTGACTTGTGATTTTTGCACTCTTGGGGTTTGCTATAATGTGACGGTTTCTTATCTGTATTTCAGTAGCACCCAATGAAGATTGCAGCCCGTTGTGCTCCACGCTGTACAAACACACAAAGACACTGGAGGTGAGGGAGGAATAAAGGGCAGTCAGACATGCAATTCACGTTGAAAGACAATAGGAATAGGGCACCAAACTGTCCTCTCTGTCTCTTCACATCTCTCCCTCTGTCCCTGGCCCAGGGAGCTAGACCCATCCCATAACTAAAGAAGCTGTTGGAATAATTGGAGCCTCTCAGGACAACCCCAAGTATGAGCCTAATTGTGGGAAACTAGATCTTTAACACCACCTAAGAGACTGTCAAACAGGAGTTTTTTTCCTTATAAAAACTCTCTACAGCTAAGGGGAAAAGGAATAAGGGATTGTTAAGCTGAGAGCTTTACTTAATACTTTACATTTCAAACACTTTACCTGTTTTCCCTTGTCTTTATCTTTAAAAAAGGTTCAAAAGATTTTTTTAATGGGGAGTTTGCTTAACTGTTTTGTGTTGTACAGTAACAGGGTCCTATTAATATCTTTGAACCTGCGGGCCCATTGACACAATCAAAATTAACACACCACAGCGGCCTAGCCGTTACTGAGAATGGGGAGAGGGAATCTTGGGATTTCATGGCATCTTCCAGTGTCTGGAGCCTGGGATGGCAATAGGGCCAGTCGTGGGGTTTCAGAATACAAAACCCCTGCTTTTGCCATATACAGGCACAGCGAACATTGGCTGCTTCTGCAGATTACTAACTACACGGACAGGCTCTGTGTGGGTTGTGAAATCCTAGGATTGCAGATGTGCTCTGGGATGGCTTTCCCTGTTTAACACCCAGACTCTTCTATCAACCTGAGGGACTTCTGCGGTCCCCATTCCTGGGATTTCACAATCCCTTTGTTTTACATTTCCTGTAAAAACATAACTTATTCCCAACCCAAAGAAAGGCAGATTCATGAAGCAACGAGTGACACAACACAACACGTTCATCTGATGAAGTGGGTCTTAGCCCACGAGAGCTCATGATCCCTAAGATCTGTTAGTCTATAAGGTGCTACAAGACTCTGTCGCTTTTGCAGATCCAGACTAACATGGCTACCCCTCTGATACTAGACAACACAGCATGGAAGCGCCAGGACACTGAAATGCCATGCCTCTGTGGATGAGCTTCGTTACAGCACCAGGGGACGCAGTGGAGGAAGAATCCTGTGTCATGCTGGGCATGGACTGGATAACTGAAGGTAGAGCTGGGGAATAATTGATTTTGGTTCACCAGCCGTTCTGAAAAAAATAATCGGTTTGAATCAAACCAAGTCCCCAAATGGCAAAACATTTCAGCCTCCTCTGCTGCTGCACTAACTACGTGTGCGAAGTGGAACAGCGTCATGGAAGGTGGCAGGAACCCTGCCCCAGAATACCCAGTGGCCAGGGCATGCTCCTGCAATGTGGGAGACAGACCTAAGCTCAAATCCCGTCCCATCCCCATTTCAGGCAGCGAGGGGGGAATTGAATCTGGGTATCCCACATCTTAGGTAAATGCCCTAATCCCAGGGCTAAAGGCTGGAACATAAGGGCTGCCACCCTGGCTCAGATCATTATGCCCAGTATCTTCCCTCTGACAGTGGTCTCTATCAAAGCTTTAGGGGCAGTGTACAGGACATTTATGGAGTGATCCATCCCTGCCTTTTGCTTCTGGCAGTCAGAGGTTTAGGGCTGCCATGAGCATGGAGTTGTGTTCCTGAGCAGTTTGGCTAATGGCCATTGATGGAACCATCCTCCACAAACTCATCCAGTTCTTTTTAGAATCCATTTACACTTTTGATCGTCACAACATCCCATGGCAATGAGTTCCACAAGTTAGCTGCACCTTGTGTGAAAAAGTACATTCTCTTGTTTGTATTAAACCTGTTGCTTATTAATTTCATCGGGTGACCCCTGGTTTTCATATCATGGGAAAGGGTAAACAAAACTTCTCTGTTCACCTTTTCCAAATCATTCGTGATTTCATAGACCTCTATCATACCCCGCCCCCTCTTAATCAGCTCTTTTTTAAGATGAACAGATTATAAGGGAGGCTGCCACTCTTCTGCATCTAAGGGTATGTTTACACTGCAGCTAGACACCCGCGGCTGGCCCAGGCTCGGACGAATCCCAGTTTTTAGGGCCCAGTGAGGTGGGAGAGTCCCAGAGTTCAGGCCCCAGGCTGAAGCCAGAAGCCTACTCTGCAATGAAACATGCCCACAGCCTGAGCCCCGTGAGCCCAGGGCAGCTGGCACGGGCCAGCCACAGATTTTTCATTGCAGTGTAGACATACTCGAAGTCTCCAGACACATGTTTTTCCCCCACTAAAAACTATTCGGAAAATTAGTTTCAAATCTGAGAATAGTTTTGGGTTGACCAAAATTGTATTTCTCAGCCAATAAGCTATCGGCCAATAAAATACGTCCCCCGGCACCGCTTAGAAGGTCTTTTTCCATCTCTATAGCCTATGATTGTATGGGGCTGAAACAATTTAGAAGGCAGAAGAGTAGAGTGCCTGTAGTAACATTAATTATTTTAAGCATTTATTAATAATTGTAACCATTTATCTGGTGCCCACCAACATGGCTACGGTGGATGGATGAAGCTGAGCACAGTCCTCAGAGGATTTGTTTCCTGTAAACATCATCCCACCTACAGCCCCTTGCACGTGGCGATTAAGAGTTAACGAAGATGAATACAGCTAGAACATTGCATAGTAAGCAGAAAAGTCATCTCTCATTAAGCCACTTCCTCTTCCTTTCAGAAATGCTGCTCTCTTGATGGACCCCTAGAAGTTGTGTGCAAGAGAAGCACATCTTAACTCTGGGGTTCCTGTGAGCATCCAGAAGCCCAAGCTTAAAGACCAAAAGTTTTACAGGTGCTTCACACGGTCTTCAGAAACCTGTCAAGTTTGTCCACAGTGAATTATACGGTCTATGCCAGTGATATGCAAACCTCAGTGGTCCAGGAGCCAAATTAGCGATTAACATTACCCAAATGAACCACAGTAGTGTGAATTCATTGTTTGATTTACTACAGTATGATTAAATATCTATCTATCTATAAACTAAATATTTCCTATTTTGTAGTGGATAAAATAATACTATTGTCATTTTGCTGTGAGAATAAAAATTAATTAATAATTAAAAATATATGTTAATAATTAATAATAATAATACTTACCATTTTGCTGTGAGAATTTTATATATATATGTAAAGTTCTCACAGCACAATGACTGACTCAGTATTATATTTTATCCACTACAATTTGTTGATAACATTTTAAAAGCATCCTGATTGCTTAACAACTTAGACTGGTTAATAATTAAATCACACCGTGTTTTAATATAATGGGCTGCAGAGAGCCACAGGAGACACATTAAAGAGCCACTTGCAACTCGTGACCCTCTGTCTAAGTATCACTGCTCTACGCAAAGCCACAGAAGGTCAGGGTCCTTGCTTCTTAGGGAGACTTGGCTGAATCTGCGATACAATGTAAAAAATTGGTGATCTTCCAGAAAACACCATCCTAGCCACCATGGATGTAGAGGCTCTCTACACAAACATCCCACACAGAGATGGAATACAAGCTGTCAGGAATAGTATCCCTGACGATGACACAGCACAAGTGGTTGCTAAGCTCTGTGACTTTATCCTCACACACAATTATTTCAAATTTGGTGACAATATATACCTCCAGACCAGTGGCACCGCTATGGGCACCCGCATGGCCCCACAGTATGCCAACATCTTTATGGCTGACCTGGAACAACGCTTCCTCAACTCTCGTTCACTCACGCCCCTCCTCTATCTACGCTACATTGATCACATCTTCATCATCTGGACCCATGGGAAAGAAACTCTGGAAAAATTCCACCATGATTTCAACAGCCTCCACCCCACCATTCACCTCAGCCTGGACCAGTCTACATGAGAGGTCCACTTCCTGGACACCACGGTGCAAATTAATGACGGCCACATCAACACCACCCTATACCGAAAACCTACGGACAGCTACGCCTACCTTCATGCCACCAGATTCCATCCTGGACACACCACACAATCCATTGTCTACAGCCAAGCACTGAGGTACTATCGTATTTGCTCCAACCCCTCAGACAGAGACCAACACCTACAAGATCTTCACCAAGCTTTCTCAAAACTACAATACCCGCACAAGGAAATAAGGACACAGATCAATAGAGCCAGACATGTACCCAGAATCCTGCTGCTGCAAGACAAGCACAAGAAAGAAAACAACAGAACACCACTGGTCATCACCTACAGTCCTCAGTTAAAACCTCTCCAATGCATCATCAGTGATCTACAACCCATCCTGGACAACAATCCCTCACTTTCACAGGCCTTGGGAGGCAGGCCAGTCCTGGCCCACAGACAACCCGCCAACCTCAAGCATATTCTCACCAGCAACTGCACACCACGCCATAATAACTCTAACTCAGGAACCAATCTATGCAACAAACCTCGATGCCAACTCTGCCCACATATTTACACCAGCAATATCATCACAGGACCTAACCAGATCAGCCATACCATCACTGATTCATTCACCTGAACATCTACCAATGTAATATACGCCATTACGTGCCAGCAATGCCCCTCTGCTATGTATATTGGTCAAACTGGACAGTCCCTATGAAAAAGGATAAATGGACACAAATCAGATATCAGGAATGGCAATATACAAAAACCTGTAGGAGAACACTTCAATCTCCCTGCACACACCATGAAAGACTTAAAGATCAGCATTTTGCAGCAAAAAAAACTTCAAGACCAGACTGCAAAGAGAAACTGCAGAGTTGCGATTCATTTGCAAATTTAATACAATCAATTTGGGACTGAATAGAGATTTTGAATGGCTAGCTAACTACAAGAGCAGTTTCTTTTCTCTCTCTGTTCACACCTCCAGTTCAGCTGCTAGAGGAATACCTCACCGTCCCTGATTAGACATAACAGCTGGTTCAGCCTCATTGGACCCACCCTATTATCTTTAACCTGGTTCTTGCCTACCTCTTAATACCTGCCCCTGGATACTTCCACTGCATGCATCTGATGAAGTGGGTATTAGCCCATGAAAGCTTATGCTTCAATACTTTAGTTAGTCTTTAAGGTGCCACAGGACTCTTTGTCACTTCTGAAATTCCAGACTAACATGGCTACCCCTCTGATTAATGTCAAAAATGCAACTCACGAAGGAGAGCAGAGACGCAATGGCCCCTGACTGTGGGGATCAAACATCAACGGACTAAGAACCGTTGGAATGACAGGATTGTCATTTTTCTTACATCGACAGAAAGATTTGCTTCTTCTGTGGCGTAAGATTTAAATCCAGCTAAATGGTTTTTTAATTAAAATCATGCCTCGCATATCAGAGCACCACCACTAATGGATTACAAGGGAATTGTCTAACTTCTGGCATCCTGCTCCTAATTCCTCAGCCAGACTCCATGCCAACCCATCCCCACTAACAAATGCCTTAACCCTTAGCAGAACACTCCCCATCAGCTTCTCTGGCTCCATTTATGAACTGGGAAAAGCAGATGTGACCTTCTAGGTTGCTACTGAAAAAAATCCTGTTTGGAGCCAGGTCTCACTCCTATCCGCTCTTGTCAAACCTTTGCGTTGATCTCTAAGAAATAAATCCACGGAGTTCCATTCCCAATGCCTTCGGGAGGGCACGGTACAGTTCAAGAAAGTAGAATGTACTTACACCATTAAAAATGGGTAAGGTTGCTTAGAGAAAGAGGAAGTTGTTCCCTGCCACCTGCTGAATGCAGAGCTTGGATATTGGAACAAATCTCTCAGGGTTTGCCATTTGTGCTGCACTCTCTGGCCACCCAGGCTATGTGGGGATAGAGCCAAACTCCTCCTGCTCCTAAAGCACAGGCCCCCTATGACTGAGCTAAAGAAGAGTCTCCCTTGGGACTCAGCAGTGCAGGGCCTCGGATACATAGTTCAGTCGTTCTGATTACATCCAGAACACATACACACATGAGCTAGTTCACAGCACAACTCAGTGATGCGGCAGATACATCTGTTGGGCACTCCAATGCACCTTCCAAATCTCTTTGCTCCGTTACCATCGTTGGGCGCAGCTGGCTGTGTTCAGAAAGGGCAGAGCTGGCCAACAGTATTCTTGTGTGACCTTTCTGGGTGCACGTGTGCGAACTTGTCAGCTGAATTCCACAGCGTGTTGGGTGCGGCTGATGAAACTGACAGCCCTCGCTCTTTCTCTGGGTGTGCTTCACGGGCTCAGAGCAGCAGAGTTTACCCAGGGACTCCCAAGGTCTAAACCTGGTTCTGCTGCTAATTACAGCTCTGATCCAAAACCCATTAAAGTCAATGGGCGTCCTTCCACGGGCGTCCGATCCACTGCTCGCTGCGCTCTTGGGCAGGTCACTTACCCCCTCTGGGGTCAGGACTGAGGCCTTTCAGCTCAGCTTGAAGACTAGTCAGGTCAGGCTCCAGGCAGATTAATGAGGCCTGCCTCTTTGGCTGAAGGGAGCCAGCAGGCCTGGTTTGAAGAGCAGCAGCAGCAGCGGCTTGCGATCACCTCTGCCTTGTTCCTGTCCTGCTCCGGTCCTGCCCCATTCCAGCTTCAGCTCCGTGTTCCTTTCCTTGCTGCTGGTTCTAGCTCCAGCCCTGGCTCCGGCTAAGACCCCTGACTCTGATTCCTGGCCCCAGCTCTGATGCCTGGCTTGGGTTCTTGCCTCTTGACTTAGGCTCTGGTTCCCAGCTCCTGATTTCGGCCCTGATCCCTGGTTCTGGTTCTTAGCTCTCACACCTGGCTCTAGTTCCCAGTTCCTAGCTCCACCTTCTGGCTCTGGTTCCCAGCTCCCGACTCTGGCTCTAGCTCCTGACTCTAGCACCAACTATGGGCTCTGGTTTCCAACTTCAGCTCAAACCCTTGGCCCCCAGCTCTGGCTCCTGGCTCACACAGTTCAGTTTTAACCATTGAGACAGGCTGATGATAGTCTATGATACAGGATTATATAGTATCAGGGTTGGAAGGGACCTCAGGAGGTCATCTAGTCCAACCCCCTGCTCAAAGCAGGACCAGTCCCCAACTAAATCATCCTGGCTATAATATGAAGGGAAGGATACCTCAGTGGTTTGAGCATTAGCCTGCTAAACCCAGGGTTGTAAGCTCAAATCTTTAGGGGGTCATTTGGGGATCTGGGGCAAAAAAATCTGTCAGGGGACAGTACTTGGTCCTGCTAGTGTAGGCAGGAGGCTGGACTCAATCACCTTTCAAGGTCCTTCCAGCTCTATGAGATATATGTATCTCCATTCATTTATTGTTACCAACCTGCCTACCTCAAGGAAGGGACAAAAAATTAATTTAGTTGCTGTTTGTGCAGGATTTAAAGATGTAAAAGTAGAGGCTGGTCACTAATTTATGGGGGGAAAAAATGGAAAAAACAAAACCTGTTTTTTGTTGGGGTGGTGCCTCTTCCCCAACCCCAAAAATTGCTTCTCGTATAGCCATGACAAACCAAAATAACTTTTTAAACAAAACCCCAAAACAGGGTTGGTGGGTTTTTTTAAAAAAAAAACTGGAAAGTTTCAAACAAAAAATGTCCAAGAAAACTCCCATAAAAAGGCCATTTCTGTGTTTAAAAGAGAAAAAGTTTTGACAAAGAGAGAAAAGAAAAGAGAATTTGACCACTCCAGTGTAAAATGCTCGGTCTATGTTTGCTTATATCTTGGCCCTAGGTTACACCTGTAAACAGAGTCTGAATGAGCTCTCCCCTGACATTTAGTGGTGAGCTGTGGAAAAGGACTTCAGGAACTGATCTCGTTTGCATGGACACACCCACTCTGCCTAGGTGCTCAGCATGATGGGATTGCTTGCCCAAACAATCACTTGTGGCTGGTACTGGATCCCCAGTCTCCTTGTTATTGGGGCAGGAGTAATGAAGCATTGTTATCCTTGTTGTGTTAACCATGGGCAGGAGAACTGTACCTGGCATACCCCGATGGAGGCACTCACCCACAGCTAAAGGGCACACGCTAGGCAGGACACAAGAGTTCCAAAGCCCAGTGAATTGAGAGAGAGTGGGGATAGATATTTGTATTTGGTGGTTAAGTGTTTTAGAGACCATTTGAATTTTTCTTTCTCTATAGTATAATAAATAAGTCTAAATTAGCTCTTTTGAAAGTTTTGTTATGGGCTGCAGAGCTGAAGTCATTGATTCTGAGTATTAGACCTACTTTGAGCCAGCATCTTTATTGCAAGAGACTGCCCAGTGTGCACTAGCAGGGAGGGTCCCCCACTAACAGCTGAAAGACATCTTGGCAGGTGGCTAGCAAGGCAGCTGGTGGAGACGCGTGGTAAGTGGCCAGCGGAGACGTTGGTGGAGAGGGGCAGAGCGGCGTGCCGATTGGCCGCTGGGGAGACAAGTGAGTGCCCGAGCAGCAGAGCATGTAAAGGACCTCTTTACCACCACCACCCCATACAGGCTGGGAGGTTAACTCTGAATCTCTGAACTCTGGGGCTACACTCGCCTAGGGCAGCAACCCTGAGTGGGATGCAAAGAAGAGACAGGCACATTAAAAGGGACTTTTGGGTTGCTGGACTTAAGAACTGGAGGAGAAAAAGACACTGCCCAACCTACTTGTGGGTGGGTCTTTTACTCTTGGTTTATGTTTATAAACCCTAGCTGTGGTATTTTCCCAAAATAATGCTGAGTTACTTCATTCCTTTTAGTAAAAGTTTTTGCTACACACAGACTCTGTGCTTGCATAAGGTGAAGTATTGCCTCTTAGAGGCCTCCAGGGAGTGGTGAGTAATTGTCCCAGGCCTCTGGGTGGGGGCTCAAGCCGGTTTTGTGTTGTATTGTTGAAAAGGAACCCCTAGATCCTGAACCCGGCCCAGGTTGCTGCTGGCTCCACCTAGCAGAAGAGTTGCACACTAAACAACTGATGTCACAACACCACCACCTCTTTGTCAAGCTCGGAAGCAGAATACTTTTCTGCCCGTGCAGATTTGTTTGAGTGAAAGACAGGAAATGCATGTTTATCTAGAGCAGGCCTGCACAACTCAGAAAGCAGCGAGGGCCATATTACTGCAAAAAAACCATCTGTGGGCCAAAAACCCCTGCCCTCACCCCGCCCCATCTGCTTTCCCTCCACCCCCCACTTGGCTTGCCCCGCCCCTACTTACCCCCCGCGGGCCACACAGTGAGCCCGTGCGGGCCACATGTTGTGCAGGCCTGATCTAGAGGGAAGCTCTTTTGCGTTGGACTGCGGTTATTCTGGAACGACTTGAAGAAGTTGGAAGAGTATGAAGGAAATAAATAAGATTTAGATTTTCTTTCCAGAAATGTAAGGATTACAAGACACAGAGTCCCTCTGCTCAGTAACATAGGATGTTGGGAACATCATCCCAAATCACCAGTCTCTGCACTGACAACTCATTGAAGAGAGTTCAAAGCGCTGTATGTCCTTGGACCTAGCTACCTGAGATTGCTGCTTCTTCTATGACCATGACCACCCTTCACAGCTGTGATCCACTGAACAATGACACTGCCGACCAACAGAGGAAGAGCTCTGTCCACATGAGGTGGAACATCCATAGGAGCAAGTTCCAGATTATGACAGCTGAACTAAGAATTAGAGCTGGGTGAAGTTTTACAGATGGGAATTTTTTGACCCAAAAATGCAGATTTGGGTCAATCAAAACATTTTGTAAATTTATTTTAAATGTGCCAAAATGTTTCCGTTGAAGAAAAGCCCCCAAAACATTCAGAGGCTTGAAATGTTTCATGTTCACATTTTGTAATCAAAATGTTTAGACTTCTTTTTTTCAGTTTCACTCCAATTTTAGTACTTAAAAAAACAGATTAAAGAAACCTTCAAAACCAAAGTGAAACATTTCATTCAACCCAAAACTAAAGGGTTTTGATGGTTTTTGTTTGCTGAAAAATTCCTGCTTTGTGTCAACCCAAAACAATTCCCCCCTCAATTATTCGATTTAGCCACCAAAAGGAAAAAGTGGTTGTTTGCTCAGGTCTAATAAGAATGATTCTGGCTGCATTCAGAATTAAAAACAAAACCAATCTCTTTGCCTCCTCCTTCCCCACAACAGCACCTTCATCCTCATACCTACATATATATATGGCTCCACAGAGAGATGTATCATTGTCTAGGTGTATTTGGTTCTACCTCAGTGCAAGGGGATGAACAGATGACCTATCAAGGTCCTTTCAAGCATTCCATTTCTATGATTGCAACAAAGAGTCTTGCAGCACCTTATAGACTAACATATTTTGGAGCATAAGCTTTTGTGGGCGAAGACCCACTTCATCAGATGAATGATTTCTATGATTGTTCTGCTTTTACTCAAAGGAGATCGTCAGATACTGCAGCACTGGGGGACCATATAAGAAACTAGAGAAATGGAATACTGCCCTTTTCTGAACAGGGAGTTTTCTACATTCACTGAAGCCCAAAACAGACACCTACAGGATATAGACTAGGTGACCTCTTGAGGTCTCTTCCGTCCTTACGTTTCTTTGATTCTATGATTTGTGCCTGACAACAAAGGCAATGGAGTTGGACGACATGAAACATTCACACTTAAAGCAATTAAATCTCAAACAGCCAGGGGAAGACAGATAGAGTTTAGAAGACTGCAGGCACATTAGCTGCAAGGAAACAATATGCATTAGCCATGCTACAGAGTGCAGTATCTTATCCATGGGCACTTGCTGACTTGAAATAGACCAAGCTGCTTGACTGGTGCAAGTTTGCACAGGCAAAAGAATGTTAATCATGGTCCCGGTCTCTAAAAGGCCTGGAGATACATTACAAAGGCCCCATGAATCCTATCGATCTAGGGCACTTCAATACAGAAGTGGTGGAAAAGGTAGTTGGTTCAGTCATGGACTTGCTCTTCTGTCTTCAGTGTCTCCTCAATGAGCGGGTCCTGAACAAACCTCACACCTACTGGAAATGAAACAATGCTATGCGTTAAAACCTGAAGACCCATTGAGTGTAATGGCAGAGATTTCAGATCATCATCTTTATTATTTCCTGGCACAGAACAATGGATCTGAAGAGAGTTCCTGCCCTGGAGAGATTACAGTCTATAAAACAGACATGGAAAGAGAGGACTCCCTGGGGAATCAGCTGAAACAAGCAAACCATGAATGAAGCATGCAATCCATCTCGATTTAACCATCAGAACAGCAGCAATGCACTGTGAATTTGGTGACCTGAGTTCAAGTGGACAGAACACCAGTCACCGGTCTGACTCAGGGTAGAGGAGGGAATTGGACTTCAACTTAGGTCTCTTGTACCCTCCTCAAGCTACCAGGCTGTACAGCATTCTGGGATGTGGCATGCATGCTCTCTCTTGCTCTGATCAGACATTCCATCCCGGACCTGAGAAAACATTGCCAACAAAAGCTTTGTCAAAGCTGGTACATTCCTACCTGATGTTTGTGAATCAGCATTTTCAAATGAAAAACTATTTTATTGAAACATTTCCAATCAGCTCTGATGATGGGTCCCTGCTCAGTCTCATTTTAAGGCCGTGTCTACATGCACAGGGCTGACCACTGCCCTTAGGGGAGGGCCGTTTTGGTCTAGGAAGCTCCCCTTTGGGCTGGATGGCAGGTCACTGAACTCTGCAGAAACAGTAAGCGACAAACTGGGCAATTTTATTTTTTTATACATGCCCCTGGATACTTCCACTGCATGCATCTGACGAAGTGGGTATTAACCCACGAAAGCTTATGCTCTAAAACTTTAGTTAGTCTTTAAGGTGCCACAGGACACTTTGTCACTCAAACTGGGCAACGTCACTGACAGGACCATAATCAACATGGCTGCTAAATACTCTTGACACGTGGACGGTCATGACCAAGTGAGCTGTGTTAAAGTCACACTTGATCCGCGTGCCTGCTTGCCGTGTGGAGTGGCCACTCTCATTACAGGAGCCTCTAGGTGTACGGGTACAAAGCCTGCAGCAGCGACCTTCCCACCCCGGGTCGACAGACATGGGCTGGTACTACTGCCTTAAGAAACAGCTCTGGAGACAGCACTCACCCCTCCCACGAGGCTTCAGGGCCTCAGCTCCATCCTGAGCTGCAAGGTGAACCCAGCTATTTTGAGCCCAATAGTGTGAGCCCGAGTCTGGTGACCCGGCCTGGGAGGCTCGCTGCTGCAGGCTAGGCATCCCCTCAAAGTCCCAATGGAGATCGGGGCCCCATTGTGCTAGGTGCTGTCCATATGGCCCCTGCCCCAAAGACCTGGCAATCTAACCAGAGGGCAGGGGAAAGGAAGCACCAGTCTCCCTCCCTTGTGGATGGAGAACTGCAGTGCCAAGAGGCAAAGGGTCTTACCCAACATCAGAGACTGTGGCTGAGCCAGGAATTGAACCCACGGCTCCCGAGTCCCAGTCTTGTGCCCCCTACAGCCCTTGATAGGTTGAGCTGAGGGCTTGACCTCTCTCTGTTAATTAAAGCCCCACGTCAAGTGGATGCTATTTATTGCCTCATTTCTGTCTGTTGGCTGCTTTGCGGGGCGTGTGGGCATTTATTTTTAGTTACATCATCCTCCCGCTGGCTGGGCTGTGTCCAAGGGCTGTGTTATACAGTTTGTGTTTGTTTTCACAGCTGACAGCCTAGGAAGCCTGAGCGGTATATTGGCAGAGAGGAAATAATTACAAAACATGAGGACTCCAAGCTGCCAGGAGCGTAACATCCAACCCAGGCAGCTACAGAGAAACGTGTCATTGATTTGTCATCAATCAAACCAAGGGAGTGGAAGGGAACCGGAGTCAAACACACAGTTGCCTTTGTGTTTGGCAGTAACAAATCCTGTCAGCGCCTCTGGGGTAGAAGGATAAGAGGCCCGACTTTACTGCTGCCTTGTTACATGGAAAGGTGGCCGGGACACAAACCCTTTCAATCAGGTGACTGCTCCCCCCCACTTTCCTCATACACCAGTGCCGCTTCCCCAGGACTAAGCTGTCCTTAAGGTGGCAGATCTGGCTATGGAAAGATTCCTGTGGGCACCAACCCAGCGCTGGGATGGCCCAAGAATCAGGGGTGCACAGAAGGTGTTGCAAAGCTATTTGTGCATCGCTTCTGAGCTCAGGACCTGGGCCTGTGTAGCTAGCGCTGACAGGGTTCCTGCAAGATACTCTCAGATGAGTTCCAGCTTTGCCCTTCTGGAGGAAGAGTTCATTCCACAGTCATAACAACCGGAGACACTACATACCAACCAGGCACCTCGCGGACACGGACTCCGATCTTATCAACAGCATCTAATTCACAGCAACGCCAGTTGCCTGCTGTGTTCATTGGCTTCTAGAATCTGAAATCCCACAAAGAATCTCTCCCTGGAGTAATTACAAACCCCGGCTCTCTCTCTTTTCTGTCCCCATTTTCGGTTGTTTTCCATTCTGCAGACATCGTTGTTCCAGAGAGTTAATAAGTCCCTGCAAATTGCCTGAGGCTTATTTCCCTTTGAACATTATAATCCACGAGTCCTTCATTTAACCATTTTCCCACAAGAGAATTTCGTGCTTCTGGAAGATCGTGCAGCAATAAGTCCTTGGGTTTGTCTTAGCCTTGTAGTGAGGATGCATGATAAAAAAAAGTGTCAGCTGTGTGTGTCACCCAGAAGATGATGCTTCCAGCAGGACAGCGTTCCCCGAGTGCTATTCGGGGGGCAGGGGTCATTGGAGACTCAAAGGAAGGAGAGCCATCTGCTGAAGGTCCAACGTCACAGCCTTCAGCATCCAGATGTCCCCAGGGGATTTCCCATCCACAAAACTGACCAGGCTCATATGTTCCAATGAAAACAAAGACTGAGGAAGTTAGGGCTCAAAATAATAAGAAGTGACCATCATGCACCAGATCCTCAGCTGGAGTATGTCGGTAGATGACGGACTTTATTGGAGCTCCACTGATTCACCCCCCCTAAGACCTGGCCCACTACCCCTGCAAAAAGCAGCGTATCAGCGCTCCCAAGATCAACGCCCGCTAAGAATGACACTGTACAGTGCGAGACAAGCTAGAATACATCTGTTGCTAAAATAAGGGCACAAATGCGCATTTCCCCTGACAGGACTCGTGAGGCAGGGGTCGTGTGGAAAGAATTCCTGGGCAGGCTCATGCACTATGTATACCCTCTCCGTGGAGCAGAGACTGCTGAAAGGGAAAAGCCTTGTAGGGAGAATTTTTGCAAGGTACGGGAATCTGCCCTCCCAGGCATTGCTTCTGGAAACAAGAGGATCTCACAGAACTGACAGCAATATACTGCCGAGGGGGTCATTTCAGCAATGGAATTAGATGCATGGCGTAGCTAGGCCACACACGGCACCACAGAACTCTTTAATATCATGCCTGAAAAATTCAGACAGTATAGCTGCTGACTCCTAAGCATGGCAGAAATTCTTCAGGTGATTTCTGACCTCCCTCCAAACTCCGGGGAAACCAGGAATTGCTTCAACGCAGACTCTTTTGTGCCGCTGATTTTTCCAGCCAGAAAAAGAACATTCGTCTGTTGTGCAGGCGTCCCATGGTAGTATAATCCTTTGAGTGCAGGGGCTAAAATCCAGGGCAACCTAACTGGCGATTGCACATTGGGTGCAAGCGAGACAGAAAATGGTGTAAGCAGCAAAGAAGGGTAACTGGCACTCATTTGGCATTCAATAATAAGATCTAGCTCTTTGCAGCAGCAGATCTCAAAGTGCTTTCCAACAGAGATCAGTAACCTTACTGCATTTTACACATGGGGAAACTGAGGCACAGAGGGGCAGTGTTTTGCCCCACATTGCCCAGCAGCATGACTGGGAATAGAACCCACCTCTCCAGAGTCCCAGTCCAATGCTGTAGCCACTATGAATAAACCACTGGACTCTGTTAACTCAGTGTGGATTCAGGCCTGAGCCCTGCTCTGCTGTGTACCACAAAGGGTAGAAAAGCAGCAGGAGTTCCCAAGCTGGGGATTCTCCCATCAGGGAGACTAACAGACCCAGCTTCTATACTCCACCCGCAATCCTCAGCATGGAGGGCACTGGGATTACTGAAGGGAAGGAAGCTTGGTTGGACAACACTGCTCCAGCAATCCCTACCTGGCAGGTCCTCCCTAGGAGTCAGACAAAGGCAAAAGTCGTTCAGTGCAGCCCTCTGGGAAACAGCTTTCCCACATCCCCTCTCCAACATCTCAGCTGTACTCAGCAGAGGTCTGAGGCCTTGGTATGCAAAGTAAGTGTAAGGATGCTCTTTGTGGGTACCAAATTCAGTCCTTCATACAAGCAGGTACAACTCCCAGTGAATTCAATGGAAGTTGCACTTAGGCCGGGGGCTGAATTTAGTCACAGGCATACTGAGGATGGTGCAGGCTTGTGATAAATGACAGTGCACCTGATCTATATCCCATTCCAAGCTATGCATGTAAGGATACCTACAGTTAGTGCTGCACAAGATTTTTCTTTCTAAATGGTCATTTTCAGATGCTCATATCTTCAACAGATTTTCATCTTTCAGGTTCAAACTTAGCACATTTTTTTTCTTGGCCTGGAAATGGATTTATTTGGACATAATCTTTGAGCCAAAATGGTCTCGCCATTTTCAAGAAATTGTGGAAATAAAGTCCACTGTTAACTCTATGCACTGAACAAATCGGGGGTCCAGCCGAAACAAAATATCACGTGAGCATGTCGTTAAAAGTCTGTTGCAATGCACATGCACAGAGAAGCAGATCTGAGGTTGCAGCAGCTACCTTAATTTTTGACAGTTCCTCACTTTTGAGTGCTTTGTAACCTTAATGCTCTTCTAATGTAGTTATCTGTATGCAGTTTCTCAGATTGCTTGCATTAGATCAGTGATTCTCAAATTTTTGTTCTCAAATTTTCACACAGCAAGCTTCTGAGTGCAACCCCCCCCCCCGACAAATATATTTAAAAGTGTTTTTAATTTAACACCATTATAAATGCAGGAAGCAAAGTGAGGTTTGAGGTGGAGGGTGACAGCTTGTGAGACCCTCCACCATGTAATGACCTCGCAACCCCCTGAGGGATCGGAACCTTAATTTGAGAACCCCTACATTAGATAGATGAGGACATTTATTATGGACACTGACGATATAACAGCAGCAAATCTGTAATTGTTGGTTATGATATAGACTATGCATTAAAAACTTCTCTTAAATACAAAATAATGTTTGCAACCTCAAGGAAATATATTTTAACGGGATATTCTACAGATCTAGGTTTTATAGAAGACACACAACGTTCTTGATATTTTTACCTCCAGTGTGTTCTAGATGTATGCTTTTCAGGTAACATTTTTAAATGTGTGAAGATTCCTATGTTTAGGGGTTGATTTTATAGTGAATTACAGATGTGACTATCAGGAGTAGTAATTCCCTTAGAGCCCCTGGAATTATACCACTTAAAAGCTATATGAATCCTAATTCTCACTCAGTCCTCAAGGAGAGACCTCGAGAAGGAGACTTGCTGCAGCAAAACTAAGGGGGGGTCTCTGAGACTGTCCCTGCCCTGCAACTCTGTCCTGCCTGGCTGATGTCAGGGTCTCTCTGAGGTCACCGCCTCCCAAACACTTTTGGCCAATAGGCTGAGGTCCTGCAAAAGGCCTTTGTGATGTCACTGCCACATCCACCCCTCCCCTGCAAGACTGATGTCCTGCCCCCAGCCAGCTTTTTTGGATACACTGACTGATCAGAATAAAGTGCTCTCAAATGAGCTACAGACCAACAGTTGTTCCTAGTCATTATTCAGCAAGTATTTTAGAAGAACTAAAACATTAGAATCATCAACCGTTCAGAGACAATTATTGGAGAGAAGCAGCAATATTTAATCAAATACCTGATTGGTTATGACTTACATGCAAGGTGTACAAAGAGAAAAAAGGACCAGAGTCCTTCCTGTCAATAGCCCCCTGCTTGGCCAATCAGCATGGAGACTGACTGGTGGGCGCTGAGGGGTCTCATCAGATGTCCTGAAGGGTGTCCCAGGTCACCACTGGAGGGGGTCACTCTCACAGCACTGTTCCAGCCCCACCTCTTTGTGAGGGCCTCCCACAATGAGAACCACCCTCCTCCCCAGACACACACATACCTCTTTAGTGGAGGGATGGAAGCAGAAAAAAAGGGAAAAAAGCAAGAGAAAAAGAGAAAGGAAGGAGGAAAAGGGAAGTCAAAAAGAATCACTAGGGACATTGGGGTTTGTCCTAAGGGACAAAGTCCTTGGTAAGAAATCAAATTCTGCCACCCTAACATTGCGATTTCTATGCCTAGAATTGAGTCGGCACCAAGTGGGTCAGACTGAACAGGTTCCAAACCTCTCAGAGGCTCTTACCTTCTAAACAGGGACTGCAAAATCAGTAGTAGGAAAGGAGACAACTCTGAAGAGGTTCGTCTTCATGTTCATGTATATCAGTGGTTCTCAAACTTGTTGATTCGGTGACCCCTTTTTGCTCTGCCGTGTCCTCTCGCGCCCCGGGCATGTCTGCCGAAATGCCGCTGAATTGAACTCTTCTGGTTTTGGCAGCATTTCAGCGGACACGCAGCATTCATCTCTGTGTCTGCCGAAATGCCGCCGATAGCGGAAGCTTGCACTTCGGCGGTTTTTCAGTGGATTCACTCGCATGTTTTTTAGCTTCCGCTGAAATGGCATCGGCAGCTCACGACCCCCCTGGAATCGGCCCGCAACCCCCAGTTTGAGAACCACTGAGCTACAAGAAGAAGAAGAGAATCAGGCTCATAAAACTGAATGAAGAAACTTTGCGAATAAGGCATCAGCGCTTGAACCAACATAGATCGGTGTAGCCCCATTGCAGCTAATGGGACCATGCCAATTTCCACCAGTTGAAGTATTGGCCTGATACATTCAGTTCCAGAAAGGAAGTGAGGAGTCTACAGGTTTGATTCAGTTTTCACTTACATAGAAGTAAATTAAGAGTCACTCTGTTAAAGTTAATGGGAGTTACACCAGTTTTAACTGGCATGAGATTAAAATGAGGGCCCCAGTATAGAGCTATGTGAATGACTGATTTTGCAGTTTGTTTGCAGCGCACACACAAAAATTGTCTTGAAATGCAAATTTTTCAGCCGATGAAGCAGTTGAAAAAAAAAATGGTCATGGGTCAAATCCCAAAACACTTCATTTCAATTTGGAATTTTTAAAAACTTTTAATTTGTTCAAAATAAAATTGAAATAAATGTGTTTCTAATAAAAAAATCTAAACGTTTTGTTTCAAAAGTAGTGACACAAAATGTTGAGCTTGCTTTTAGTTTTGTTTAGGTCATTTTTTGACCAAAACCAGTCTGGTGAAATTGATGGAAATTCATGACATCTTTCGGTCAACCTGAATCTGCATTGGTCAGTAAATAAAAGCGTCATCTGAACCATTTCACCCTGCTCTACCCCGGTGACACTGTCTTCTCTGATACTGCACCTACCCTGAAGTTCACAGCAATTTGCTATCAACGTAGAATTAGGGTCTACATGTCTGTCTTTCATTCCATCTGTGAAATCTATTAGAAAACAAAATCCCACACAAATCAGATTTGATAGCTGAATGTGAATCCAAATAAAAAACTCTGTCTGCCCATGACAGATGTGGTGAAGATGGAAGGGTAGGTAACTCCCTGGGCATAAGAAAATGCATGCAATGTGACTAATGACACAGCTTAGTAATGTTTACAATAACCATGTTTAGTTGACTGGGTATGTGGGGTTTTTTTCTAGCATAAAATACATGTGGGCTTTTAAAATACATGTAGTTCATATGGGCCAAAATATGTCTGGATCCTGGCGACACAGTAGATATAAATGCTATCCCTGCACTGTGCCTGTATTCCAGTTTAAACCAGCCCTACAGACACACACACACAGTTCCTTGCACATTTACTGCATCCCTGAAAGCACTTCATAAAACCAGCAGCCTGAAAAGTACAGGATCTAATTTCACTCCATTAACTTTTCACCAGTGTCACTACACTGATTCCGAGAGAACGGCTCCTGATTTACACCAACGTAACCGAAAGACAAATTAGGTCAGGGAGGAGTGACTATCAGCAGCATGAACTGCTAGAACATCACAGAATTCCTGTACATGTAGCCACATCTCAAACCAAGATCGCTCCCCGCAGTTTAATAAATGTTCTGAAGGGCCATTTACATCAGCTTAGGTTGGCATTTATTATAATGTAATTGTTATCATGATTCTGACTCCTCTTCCACTGTACAGTTTTATTTACAGGACTAAGCAGTTTAAAAGTAATTTGCGACACAGATAGGAGGCTGTAGAGACGTCTAATCCTATTACAGTTTCAGTAACAGGAACTCTGATGCCTTTATTATTATTAGCATTCTTATTAGAATAAAACTTAGCACTTATGTATATCTACAATTCTAGATGCTTTTAGAACATTTAAAACACAATCCTGAGCCAATCTAATTTCATCTAGTTAAGTGAATAGAAGGACTGCCCAAGGATTAAGGAAGTATTTGGCAAAACAATCAATCAATTAGCAGTTCCCATAACACCACTCCACACCTCAAACTCCCACCTCCCATCAAAGCACTCTATGAACACTAAGGAATTAGTCCTTCCTGTGTGCTAGAGAAGCGTTATCCTTTTTACATAGAAGGGGAAACTGAGGCACAGTGAGGTGAAGGAAATCATCCAGGGATCTGCGGCAGCTAAACATAAAACCAAGGGAACCAGCAGCAAGTTGCAGGCAAAGAGGGGTTAGGAACAGAAGATTGCTTAGCCTATAAACAGAGTTCCACATCTGCCCTACTTCTCTGCTGTGCAGCTAACCACTTTAATATTGGATGAGGGCCAATGTAATCATCACTGTCATTTGTCTTCCCAGGTCCTAGTTCAATACCTTGGATCAAATCCTGCTTCCAGTGAAGTCAACCAAGGCCTCCTTTTCAGAGCACTCACAGCTCCCATTTACTTTGACTGACGTTATAGGCAGTCAGTCCTTTTGAAGATCAGGGCCTGTGAGTTTGAGTGCCCGGAGAATGCAAGATCAAGGAAATGTTACAAGGAAAAATATTCACCTAACAGTGAAAGAACTCCCCTAAACCTATGTATGGCCAACATACAAGCATGGGGATGATGGTACAATGGTCAGAGAACGTTCCTCACCCCTCTCCCTCTTTGCAATCACTCGTTTACCAGTGATCATGGCATGCACCGGAGAATTTGTTGCAAAGTACTTTCAGTTCTGCTAACCAGAAGAGAGATTTCAGTGGTCACCGAGCACTTTCCTCTGCACGAAAAACCTTCTCCTCATGAGTCAGACAGAGAGTGAATAGTGCCCCCAGCCTCAGAATGAGTCGGTCTACACATTTTGCTTCCAAACTTTCACAGCTACTTTTAAGGCAAAATGACCGGGTTTGGATTCCCCTGACACCGGTGTAGGTCAAGAGTGATTCCATTCAAGTCAGCAGAATTACAATAGCGTGAAGCTCGCATGACGGCGGCATTGGGCCTGTCGACCTAGAGAAACCCAAGAAAAAGAGGTTCTCAGTGGCTTGTTCTGTCCTTGGCCGCTCCTTCTAAGAATGTCAAGAAGAGGGCCAAGTGCCAACTGCAATGTGATATTTTCTCCCTCTGTTTTGCCCACTGTCCCATTGTGATGGACAGAAAATGGAAGAAATGCAGATCCTGGTCTGCAAAGTTTACAGGCTAAATACTGAGACTACAGACCACCCATAGTGTTTCTTTTATGTACAGGTCGATATAGATCATGTATGAAACCTGGGGACAAGAACATCTTCACTGATGTAGTTGGAAGATCACAAATGCCACTAACCAACTCTTAGCTAGCTATGTAGTTTGGTCACTAATTGCATGGGCTGGATTTGAACTGGTAGCCTAGGGGTAAAGTTTCCATGGTGCATCACCAGAGCCCCTTTCTATCCATTCTATTTGCTTACTGGGCCTCATTTTCCTCTCACTTACAAAGGTGAGAATCAGAAGCAACTTCACAGGAGGGTAGGAAAGATGGAGGAAGGGTACTAGACTGGACCTCAGGAAACCTTGGGGTCAATGCCTGGCTCAAACACAGAGTTCCTATATGGCATTGAGGATCTGGGCCTTAAAGTGGCATAACCAAAGGCACCCAATTCCTGTTGATTCCCATGGGAGTTAGGTGCCTAAATACCTTTGAGGATCTGGGTCATAGTCTACTCCAGGCCTCAGTTCCCAGTCTGTCAAATGAGGATAATACTTTTCTACTTTAAATCCAGTGATGCCTGTGAGACATTCAGACACTGCAGTGATAAGGACTTTATACCTAGACAGAAGTCAATGGAGTTGTACCAGTTCACACTGGTGTAAGTGAGGGAAGAAGGCTGCGAAATCTGTTCATTTTTGTTAATCGTTTTGATTCGCGCAATTAGTACTCCAGGCAAAACAATCCTTTGGGGTTAAATTCATCTCCGGTGCAACCACACGGTTGCAACACCACTCCTGAAGTTACACTAAGGATGAGTTTGGCTCATAATGTTTTAAAATGATTGTACAAAGAAACAAGGCGGAAACACACACACAACCTGCCAGCCAGAATACCAGTCAAGATTCTCTGTCCATGAATCCATCTGACTCCAGATGCCAGTAGTATGTGGTAAAGGAACATGATTCAATTCAGCAGTCCTCCCTTTCTCTCCATTCTTCAGACCACTTCATGAGAGAAAGACACCCTCACACAGACCCATTCCTCCCCTCCCATTTGGCTCTCAGCATTTTTCATGCTGCTGACCAACAAAACAGGACTTAACGATCCTTTGTGGTTGATGATCATCTTTAGAAAACCAGCGCTGAATTCCTGCAGACAATAGTAACATTCTACTAATGTTCATTCCAAGTATGACCCCTACCACTCCGTTTTGCATTTAATTTTCTCTAGCTCTGTTAACTTCTAAGCATAATGTTCTAAAAAGCATAGGTATAATGCAAACAGAATTCAATGCATGTACCTATAGGCTGAAATAGTCAAAGGCACCTAGTTAATTGAACTGGGTGCTCAATTATCTTTGAAAAACTTCAACCACACACTGTGTATGATCAATGTTTACATACATATAATACCTCTCAGAGCGGCTTTGTAGCACTGTCAGCAGAAGTCAAGGATTTTAAGTATTATAAAAGGCTCTGTTATCATGAGGTTACCTTTAATGGAATTCCAATGTGTGTGCGGCAGATGGTATAGCAACCTTCAGAAAGATGCTGGAATCACAATAAAGGTTTCTAAGGACAGTGAATACAATGGACTTTCCTCAAAAAAGACGGTTTCTTTAGATACATTTACATCAACCCCACTACCAAAGAGTAGTGGAATGAAAGAGGCAGAAGCTGGCCAGTGGTTTTCCCACAAGTCTAAATGAGTCAAGGTTATAGACGTATGAAATCATCCTGGGTCACCTAATTTGCAGTTTGGGCACTGGAAAAAATGTAGAGCCTGATTTTGCATTCACTTACATCAATTTTACACCGGAGTAACTCCATTGATTGGAGATGAATCAGGCCATAGAGGAAACACAGTTTATACTACACTGGCCAATTTGGCCAGCCCAGACTGATCTTTGAATCTGGAAGAAAGTGGAATTTGCAGAGCAATTTGAATGACTGAAATCTTATTTGACGCATACATGCTGAAACGCTTTCCGCTAGTCACGTTCATGGCTCAGTGGTCCAGATTCCTATCTTAGTTACACCATTGGAAAGCTGAAGTCAGTGACATTACCCTGGTTTTAAACCAAAGGTAAATGAAAATACATCCATTGCTTTTCTCTGAAGCCTTCAGCACCGGCTGCTGCAAGGGGCAGGATAGCAGACAATCAATCAACAGTTTGAGACGATATGGCAGATATTATATTCTGCTTTTCCTGTCCAAGTTGTGTAGCACCAAGGAGAAAGTTTACAAGAGAAGTTAAAACACCTGGCTGCAATAGTTATATGACATTTAATTCTTTGTTTCAGGCCAACCAGAGCAGGACTGCTATTTAAAACTTTTCAAGGACAGACCAATTAATCATCACAGTGAAATTAAGAGGAAACCAGCACTAAGCAATCCCAGATTCCATGGCAAAATTATCACTGTTTCAGCTTGGGTTCTGAAACACGCTGCAACTCTTTGGCTCTCGGGAGTTCTCCTTAGCATTCATGTACCAAGATCACCCATTCTACAGCAGTGGGCTCGGCATTCAAAGGTTAGCAAAGGCATTTGCAAAAGCTGATCTCTGGCACTGTTCTGTCTCCCCTACCAACAGAAGCGGAGGTCTAGCAAAGTCTGGTAAATATAATGAAAGTAAGATAGAAAAAACCTAATTATCATTGCACTACAATGAGAAAATAAACAGTGATGTAGCAAAACAAGAAAACAGTTAAAAGGAAGTAACAGTTGGCCGAGAAGAAGAGCTAGTTTGTGGTTTGTTCTTATTAATCACAGAGCACCAGCTGGTTAGTGCTTCTACAAAGCACAGATACAGACCCTGTCTTGACCCACAGGATCTACAGTCAAAGGGCCCAATCCTGCAAACGCTTGCACAAGTAACTGGAGCAACCTCTGTAGGCACTGGAGCTACGGGTGCAGGGGGTGCTGCCGCCTCCCCTGCCTTGAAGTGGTTTCCATCATATCCAGGGTTTGCAGTTTGATTCAATGGCTCTCAGCACCCCCACACTGTACAAATTGTTCCAGGACCCCGGGCAGCCTCTTTGACTGCTCACAGGAGTGAAGTTGCTTTTGTGCCTATGTGTTTCCAGGATCGGGCCCCAGATGATTTTCCCGCGCCTCTAGGAGTGAAGACCTGGAGGATTTTGCCATAGATTTCAGTGGGAGCAGGATCTGGCTCTGATCCCTGTGCTTACATGAATTCCCCATTTCCCCTCCTCATTTGCTCCCAGCTCTAGTGCTGGACACCGGCTGTTCATGTCCTTCTCCAAATGGAAAGCACTAGACTAAATTATCCTGAAAATCCAGCCCACCTGGGCTTTGAAACAGAAGGTGCTGGATAGTCCAAGGTGACCAAAACCAGAAATTGCTTCACTGTCGCATTTCACAGGCTTGGAGGAGTGGGGACCCGAGACAGCCATGAGAAGAGCAAAAGCCAAGGTTGGGTGGCTCTGCCCATGCTGTGAAAACTCATTGAATTGGGGATAAGGCTTTGTGGGCTATGTGGGTTTTAGCCCATGAAAGGTTGTGCCCAAATAAATGTTAGTCTTTAAGGTGCCCCAGGGACTCCTCATGGTTTTTGCTGATACAGGCTAACCCGGCTACCCCTGTGAAACCTGTCTCCACTGAATTGGTTTGACTTTGCCCATGGGAGATCAGCAAAGCGACCCGGACTTCTAGGGGAAAACTCGGTCACGGAACTGAAGGGCCAGCGAGCAAATGAAACCGACTCCCGTCCAGCAAACAAGGGTTAACCCCAGTCACCCTGGGCAACCCCTGCAACACACCAGGGTGCCTGAAGGAATGAGGTGGGTTTATTGGCTATGAAAGGGAATGAATGCGAGCCAGGGCTTGAATGAAGGGGGCAAATGCCAAACCTTAGCTGCCCCCACCCCCCCCAGTCCTCCAACCTGCCTCAAAATACAGCAATCAGCTTCACTCACGACGGTGTAAGGAGCAGCGCTCAGCTCCCCTGGGGAAATAGTCCGATAAGACCCGGTTTCCTACTGACAGTGAAATAACACAACTAATCGCACACCGGGAGAAGTCCCTGCCCGGGTGGCTTCTGCATGGTCCTGCAGGGGCGGAGGGAGCCGGGCGAGCCGAGGGGCTCGGTCCTGAGAAAGGGAGGGTGGAAATCACCGGCAGACAAGCCCCGCTGGGTTATCAGGGGGGACCCGGTTCCAAGCCTTGGCCCCGAGGAAAGTCCAATGCCCGGAGCGCTGCCGCCTTTGGGAGTCTCTGCTCCACAAGCACCCGCCCGGACAGCGCGCGTCCTCCGGGCGCCGACGGACCGCTCCGGAACTCGGCGAAAGTTTCTCCCCCGGGGCGCGGGGAAGGAAGGACCCGGCGCTCAGCGGGGAGAGCCCGGGACGGCGCCGGGCGAGCGGAGCGGGGCACCGCGAGGGATCCGGGCACTTACCCGGGCGAGGAGGCAGCTGAACACCGAGAGCCAAAGGCAGGCGGCTGGCGGCTCCATGCCGGCTGCGGGGGGTGGAGGGGAAAAGGTGCCCCCCGGTTACCGTGGCTCCTGCCGCGGGGAGCTCGGGCGAGGCTGCGGGGTCCCCCGGGAGAGGGATCCCGGCCCGGGCTGAAGTCGGAGGTTTCCTTCCCGGCGCAGCGCCCCGTGAGCGGCTCAGCGCTGCCGAGCCCGAGCCGGCTCCGCTCCCCCGCGCTGCCACCGGGCGGCTCCGCGCAGCCAGTCCCGGCCCGGCCCGGCGGGAGGCGGGAGGCGGGTCGCCCCTGCGGCCCCGCCCGCCGGCTGGGGGGCTCGTCGCGCCGGCCAATGGCAGGCGGCCGGGGGGCAGGTGGGTGCCCGAGGGGGCGGCCGGGCTCCGGGGAGGGCGGGCCGGAGGCAGCGCTGCAGGGGGCGCAGCGGGGCTGGGGGCCGGCTCTGGAGCGATGGGTCCCGGGCGGGCAAGTGCCGCGGAACCGGGGCGGGGGACGTTCAGACCCTTCAGTCCGGGCGTGGTGCTGGGCTGGGTACGGCCCGGGGCGTTTGCGGGCCCGCCCGGTCCGTGTGTGATCAGGGCTCGGGACGCTGCCGGGTTGCGCCTCCCCCTCTGCGGAGCTCCACGAAGCAAGTCGGCCTCGGCCTCCCCTCTTCCCGGCCTGGAGGGGAGCATGAGCCCATTTTAGAGCTGGGGAAACTGAGGCAGAGCGGTTGGGGAAACTGAGGCAGAGAAGGGCATGTAGCGAGGTGTTAGACCCTTGCCCTCCCTTCTAACTCTCTGCTTCTGTGACCCGAGCTGGATTTCTAGGCTTGACCATATTGGGTTGCTCGGGTCCGGCTGCCCTCTTGGCTGACACAGGGGGGATGAAACTGGGGACTCCCTCACTTCCCCAGAGCAAAATCCAGGTGCTGCTACAGTTTGAGCTGATAAGCTGCTGTGGGGCTGGAGCAACTCCTAGGCCCTGTGGTTCTGGCTCAGCCGTAGGACCTACAACGCAGACGAGAGGGATCCGGAGAATCGGTGAAGGGCTATTGAGTGGCGCTTCCAGACACAGAGATTAAATGCCGAGCGGTGAAAGGAAAGGTGTGGTGGTCAAGAGCCGACCTGTCTGCTACTCCAAGCTCTGCCAGTGGTGTGTGTGACCTTGGGATAATTACACAGCCTGCATTGACTCATCTATGAATGGGGAGCATACCTTAGTTTCACCACCCCAAAGCATTTTATGAGACAGACTCCCCCTAGCCCCCCAGATTCTGAGATTCGACTTAAAAAAACCTGAGCGATTCTCATTATTTGCCTTCTAGATTTGGAGCCTGTACAATTCACATTCTCAGCCCCTTCCCACCCCAAACAGGAGGGCTACAAACTTCCTTAAAAAATGGAAGTTGAGTCTCATCTAATCACATAACTCCAGGAGCTGGGACTTTAAGAACAAACGCCAGGCGTCATGGGTTGCCTTCACCAGTGCTGGAGAAATCAACTAACATTTGTAAAGTATTTTGAGAGCCTTGAATACAAGCTACACTGCTCCAAGGGGAAGCATGTTTCCTCCATGAGCAATGGGTGGGGGATTCTGAGGGAGACAGTCAGGGGGCGGGAAGTTGGAGGGGGTTGGGTAGGGGGCGGGGCCAGGGTGTTTTGGGAGGCATAGCCTTCCCTATCTGGCCCGTCGTACAATTTTGCAACCCCAATGTGGCCTCCTGGGCTAGGAGGAAGAAGACCCTGCTGAGTGCAGGGATGACTAGCTGTCCCCTTCCCCCCATCTCCTCTCTGCCAGTCTAGGGCCAGGCACTATCAGATCTTTGCTGCTGCTTCAATTTTACAGTGTTTCTTTTTTCTTGTGTTACTGGCTGCTCACGTTGGGGCTAATGGATAAACCTCGGCCTTCCTGTAAACATACCCCAGAGACAGACACAGGAGTCAATCTTTCCGTGCACTTAGGAAGCCCCGAAGCCTGGTCTCTTAGCACCATTCCGTTAAACACTCTAAAGCTACTGCTGCCGGCATAATTTATTGGGGAAGGGCTCTGGTGGACCAGAGCTCTCCTTCAGCCAAGTCCTTTGGCAAAGGAAATGAAGACTGAGCTTCCCTGGCTCCGATGGACAAAAATGGGCTTTTTTTTACATTGCTTTTACTCACTGTGACTGACATGCTGGGGAAAACAATCTCTTTTCTCTTTGAAGGTGACCTGCAAAGGGGGAGACAGTATTGCTGGTGCCTTTTTTTCCCTTCTGTTTCTGCTGCATGAGTAAAGGTTTGAAGTTTTAGGGGGACTTGGAAAGAGGTTTTTTTCATTCGTCCTTTTTGGTTTTGATGTTACAAATTCCAGTCTCATTGGCTTTATTTTTTTTCCTGAAGGATAACAGCATAGCAAAGACAGTCAAGAAGATATTTGCATCCATTATTTGCACAGGTTTTTGAACATGTAACCATAAGGTCTAGTTATAAAATGACAAGGGGATGTCCTATCAGCTGGCAAATGGATCTCAAAGTTAGAAGTTTTCCATTTGAATGCACCCATCCAACCATGCTAATGCAGGTCTTACACATCCTGGAGGTGCTGGCAAATGTGGCTCTTTGGACCTCACCCGGAGAGGATGTCCAAATCTTAACTAGATCATGACACTGATTTTTAAGCAGAAAGCCCTATTGGTTGCAGTGGGGCATTTTTGAAGGAGATGGGTTAGTGAGCTAGCTGGCCTTTTTCATCTTTTTCTACTGTAAGATTGTGAAGGCTAGGACTATAACAGGGTTTAAAAGAGAACTGGATGAATTCATGGAGGTTAAGTCCATTAATGGCTATTAGCCAGGCTGGGTAAGGAATGGTGTCCCTAGCCTCTGTTTGTCAGAGGGGGGTGATGGATGGCAGGAGAGAGATCACTTGATCCTTACCTGTTAGGTTCACTCACTCCAGGGCACCTGGCATTGGCCACTGTCAGTAGACAAGATACTGGGCTAGCTGGACCTTTGGTCTGACCCAGTACAATCGTTCTTATGTTCATAATGTTTCAGGGAGGGCCCGATCCAACACCTCTTCAGGTCAATGGAAGCTTTTCCACTGACTTCAGCTGGCATTGGATTGGGCCTTTATGCCTAGTCCTGTGCTAGCTTCCCTCAGTGCTGTTACTCAGCTCATCCGTCCTTCCTTCCTTCCCTAGGACAGATCCTAGGGTACTACTGGGAGGAAGTCCCAAAAATGTAATAGATTTCTATCCAGACAAATACTGCTTACACTGTTTGGTTTGGGGGATATTGCTTGAAACAATTAAATGTTCTACTGTTCATAGCTAGAAAGAAGACCTCACGAGGAGTTTTAGAAACAACTGAATCACGCACAAAACCATCCTCCGACTGCTGAAGATTGTGTTGTCTGTTCCATGTCCCTTTGGCTGTGCTTCCAGAGCAGATGCATTGCCAAGGCAAGCATTGAGCATCTGGGCTACCATTCCGACAGCATTTTTACTGGTGCATTTAGTTGGTCCTGCTTTGAGCAGGGGGTTAGACTACATGATCTCCTGAGGTCCCTTCCAACTCTGATATTCTATGATTCTATGAAATGCCGAGTAGCATAACATTCCATAGGATAACCATGAAATGCATTTTATTTTGTGCTATGCATGGAGGTTAGAGACAGAAGAATATCAGTCAATATAATTTCACAAATAAAACTGATGTGCCCACCTACAGTACTGTGCACTTGGCTAGCAGTACTATAAACAACAGGCCTTCTTTTAAGGTTTCTGTAATGTCAAAGATCTGATGGACATAAGGGGACCATGCATTTTAGTTTTCTCCAGTGGGTATTTCTAGGTATGCCCACTGTCTATTACTATAAAGATTTGGGGCCAGGTCCTTAGCCGGTGTACATTGATTTACATCAACTGCAGATCAGGCCCATAATTTCCTGATCAGATGACCTATTAACTTTGGTAGCGGAAATCTACAGATCTGTGCACACATTTTTATCACAAAGTAGGGCATAGGAGGGATTGGTAAAATTTAGCAGGACATCTTGACTGAACAAGAAGCAATAGACTCAAGTTGCACTGCGGGAGGTCTAGGTTGGATATCAGGGAAAACCTTTTCACTGGGAGGATGGTAAAGCACTGGAATGGGTTACCTAGGTAGGTGGTGGTGGAATCTCCTTCCCTAGAGGTTTTCAAGGTCAGGCTTGACAGAGCCCTGGCTGGGATGATTTAGTTGGGGATTGGTCCTGCTTTGAGCAGGGGGTTGGACTAGATACCTCCTGAGGTCCCTTCCAACCCGGATCTTCTATGATTCTGTGATCTTGTCTGTATCCCTGTTGGGATGCTCAGCATGAGATACCCTCTGACCCATTCACTAGTTTCATAGGCCAGATGCTAATACCTTACTCACATGGAGTAATACCTTAGTCACAAAAGTGATGTGAAGGGCGGAGAAAATGCATTACAGTGAGAGACTACTGAGCTCAATCTGTTCAATTTACCAAAAGAAGATTAAGAGGTGATTTGATCGCAATGTATAAGTACCTTAATGAGGAGAAAATACAGGGTACAAAGGGGCTCTTTAATAGAGCGGAGAAAGGCAGAACCACCACCAATAGCTGGATGCTGAAGCCAGACAAATTTAAATTAGAAATAAGGGACAAAGTTTTAATAGGGAGGTTGTTTAACTACTGGAACAAGCTATCAAGGGAAATTCTTCATCTCTTAATGTCTTCAATTCAAGCCTGAGTGCCTTTCTGGAAGAGACACACGGAAACTTGCCAAACACGAGTTATTGGGCTCAATACAAGGGTAACGGGTGAAGTGCAATGACCCATGAGATGCAGGAGGTGAGATTGCATGATTTAATGATCCCTTCCAGCCTTAAACTCTGTGAATCTATGATGGTTTGTTGACACTGAGCAGCCAAGTGTGATTTAGCAGCCAACTATTCCGGTGTGATTTCTAAAAAGCACTTAGGTGTTTGTGCTCTAACTGGTCCATGTAGACTCTGCTGGTGTTCATTAAAAGTTCCCTCGTGCTGTTTGAAACAGTGATTCTTTAAAGTGCACTGGAGAGTTTTTAATAAATATCGGTCGGCTCCACACAGACCAATTAATGGGCTACATGTTAGTGTGCTCCAGAAATCACCCCACCCCCACAGTTCACATTGATGCTCTGTATAGACTACGATGACCAGACAGCAAGTGTGAAAAATCAGGACGGGGATGGGGGTAATAGGAGTCTCTATAAGAAAAAAGACCCCAAAATCAGGACTGTCCCTATAAAACTGGGACATCTGGTCACCCTAGTTTAAACAGACCCTGAAATATACTCCATAAATGGTCCTATTGATTTCGGTGGGACCCTTTAAGGAGCCGTTATTCAGTGAAACAAATGACACCAGCATCTGACTCAAGGTGAATTACCTGCTGTTTCTATTCTAAATGGAGGCTGTGGAAGTAGCTGGGTCTCAAGGCCATGGTACTTAAGCGAGAATGTTTTATGAACATAGGGGTAAGTGGCAGTGTTATGCTGAAGAAGCTGTTAAGAGTAAGGAAAGGGCATACAAGCCATTACAATGAAATTAGCTGTCTAGTGTTCTTGTAAATAAGTGTCAAGGTGTATGGACAGGCTATAAAATACTCACTGAGAGCCTTTTCAGAGTGTATGTATAGCAACCAACACCACACACAGGAAGGAAGCTCAAACATCTACCTGTTGTTTCAATGATCGAATAATAAACCCTGGGTTTGAACTAACAAATTCACTACTGATTAATGGTTCCCAATGGGCAATTGTACCAAGCAACAATAAGGAGAAAAATCAGGCCAGATTCTTCGCTGGTTTAAATCACCGAGCTCGGTTGGCTTTAATGGAATTTTGCCAGTTTACACCAGCTAGTCATCTGGTCTTCTGAATCTAGATTGAGCTTTCTTTTTTTTCTCCTCGTGAACTGTTACAGAACAATA
Organism: Dermatemys mawii; assembly: GCA_007922305.1. NCBI lineage: Eukaryota > Metazoa > Chordata > Testudines > Dermatemydidae > Dermatemys > Dermatemys mawii. The sequence continues at coordinate 266,781 of ML677391.1, read as the reverse complement.
ATTATTATTATTTCTGATGTGTATTTGTAGAGGCATAGAGGGGCCACAGTCATGGACCAGGGCTCCATTGTGCTAGGCACTGCACAAACAAGACAGTGCCTATAGCCTATAGTCTAAGACAAGACACAGATAGATACGGAGAGAACAAAGAAATAATAAGACAGTACTGAGGGGCTGTGGGCTCAGTATACCCGTAGCTGAGACATTGTCCAGTGTTTTGAAACTATAGTGTCTAGAAATAGGGTTTCAGGGGGTAGCTGTGTTAGTTGGTATGCACAAAAACAGTGAGGAGTCTGGTGGCACCTTAAAGACTAACACATTTGTTTGGGCCTAAGCTTTCATGGGTAAAACCGCACTTCTTCAGATGCATGGAGTGAAAAAATCATAGATGCAGGCATTATTATAATGACACATGAAAAGGAGGGAGTTACCTCACAAGTGAATAACCAGTGGTGACAAGGCCAATTCAGTCAGGGTGGATATGGTCCATTCAGGGCTGTCTCTAACTTTTTTGCTGCCCTAAGCAAAAAAAGGGGGGTTTGAGGAGTTGGGGGAGCAGAGCGGCTGCGCTGTGGCCAGAGGCCTGCGCATGGCCGTGGTGCAGCCGGAGGAGCAAGGGGTGGGGAAGCGGCGTGGCCGGAGGAGTGAAGGGGGGGGCGGTACAGCCGGAATGCTGCCCCTTACAGAGTGCCTCCCCAAGCACCTGCTTGCTATGTTGGTGCCTGGAGCTGGCCCTGGGGCCACTCCCAATAACTGATGAGGTGGTGTCAATATCAAGAGAGGGAAAGTTGCTTTTGTAGGGAGCCAGCCATGCCCAGCCCCTGTTCAAGCCCAAAGTAATGGTGTTAAATTTGCAAATGAATTTTAGTTCTGCAGTTTCTCTTTGAAGTCTGCGAGTGGCTCATCAGTTACTGGGAGTGGACCACATCCCCCCTGATTGAATTGGTCTTGTCACCACGGGTTCTCCACTTGTAAGGAAACTCCCTTCTCTTCATGTGTCAGTATAATAATGCCTGCATCTGTGATTTTCACTCCATGCATCTGAAGAAGTGGGTTTTTTACCCATGAAAGCTTATGCCCAAATAAATTTGTTAGTCTTTAAATTGCCACCGGACTACTCGTTTTTTTAGGAATAGGGTAGTGTCCCTTTAAATAAGCATGAGCCTTCTAGTAAGCCTCACCACGTTTTCTGTTGAGAAGCTGGCAGAAAACAATCAGAAGAGAGGGTTCTACAGCGAGGTCTTGCATATTAGTGTACAGTTAATAAACATGATTCTCTGGGACCCAGCTGGGCCCATGTGTTTTTTTCACATTTTTGATATGTGAAGAGCAAATAACACAATGGCAGGCACCTCAGCAAAGGAGAATTTGAAGTAGGGCAATGACGTGGCTTTGAATAAGAGAGAAAACATCTTACGACAGTGCACAGAAACCCGCTAACCACAGAACTCCAGAAACAGAACATTCACCACAAGAGGGAGCACCAGGAAAGCCTCTGGCCTTTCAAGAGCATGTGCTCTAGATCCTCCTGTCTCATGATCATCAGACTGACTGTGCTGCCCAATAAGTGGAAATCACCCACAATTCCCAGGTGGTGTCTCCATCCACAAAGAACCACCACAATGGGGTCTTAGTCCGTGACTGGGGCTCCTACATACTCCTGTACTACAAAGATTCCAGGACCGTCATCTGTCTCCGTGTTCCTCTGAAGCCTAGAATGTCTGTTGAGTCAGTGTAATGTCCTGGGAACCACAGGCACTGAGTCCATGGGTGCTCCAGTGCTGGATCACTCACAGGGAAAAAATGGTGGGTGCTTAGTACCCACCAGCAGCCCCCCTATCAGCACCTCCCCCAGCACCGCCTGCCCACTGGCATGCCCCGCTGATCAGCACCTCCCGCTCCGTCCCCGCACCTCCCGCCCACTGCAAACAGCTGTTTCACAGCATGCAGGAGGCTGGGAGGGAGGTGCGAGGATGCGACATGCTCAGAGGAGGGGGTGGAATTGAGTGGGAAAAGGTGGGGGTGGAGCTTTGGGGGAAGGAGTGGGGATGGGGCCTGGGGTGGAGCCAGGGGTTGAGCGCCCCCTGGCACTTTGAAAAGTTGGTGCCTGTGCTGGGAACAGCTACGAGCATGGTTCAGGGCTCTTTTTGTTCAGAATATCACCAGGGTCAATCATCATTGGGATTCATGGACTGTAACCATCCACTTTTTACGTTCTCAGCCAGTTAGAGATCACTAATTGCATTTGTGAGACAGCAAGCCATGTATCTATGTCATGCCAAGAGTCCTACCCCATTGTGAGATCAGAGGTAACTCAACCATTCACCACTCAGCCTCTACAACTAATTTGCATGCAGCCGTTTCATTGGTTGTATGAGGCAGATGGTGCATTACTTGGCCTGACTGCCACATGTGTGCAACACATGAGCTTTCAGCTACTAGTAAATAACAATATCGTGTTCTGCTCCCAACTCATGGGATCCACTTCCATTCAAGGTCCAGTGCCAGAAGAAAGAAGTTCCATGAAAACAGCCAATATATAAAGGTACACAATGAAACAGCACGAAACCAATCAAGCTAGAGAATATGGACACAATAATTCAATAGAAAAGGTAATATAGAGATCTGCCCACAGAAGGGGGTGTAAGGGAATACTGCATTCTAGTTCCAGATCTCTGTGGTAGTGGGCAGGCCACTCAACTTCTCTGGCTCAATTTCCCGACCTGTAATCTAGGGATAATAATAATTACTTATCCTACCTCAGAGAGCGGTGAGGATTAATTACTTAATGTTCCTATTGCACTATATTTATCTTCACATAGTTAATGCCAACTGTAGAAGGAATCAGCTTGCAATGATCATGCATTCACCGGAGACTATCCCTTTGCAATGTTCTTTGCCAAAACCATTTTCTTAAAAATAACTTTAAAGAAAAAACAAAACGCCACCGCCCTAACGATTTGGATTCTGGCCCCAAACTACTGTTCTCTTTAGGACTTTTTTTAAAAAAGGTGTTACAGCTATTTAAATCACATACATCAGCTGGCATGACAGATTTAATATAGCAGCAATAACTCCCTCTCAGCACAACATCTCAATCTGTTTGAAATTGAACAGATCAAGCAAAGAAGCTAAAGATTCATTATTGGTATTATTTATATTCTTGGCACTGGTGCGTATCCCTTGGAGTGCATGGTGCTGTACAGATAAGAAAACAAAGTCCCCTCCTCCCACCCAAAAAATCTTACAGTGTGAAATGAGACAAAGTACAAACAAGGGTTGTGTGATGTCAGCAGACACAGAACATCTAGGTGTAAGCGGCACTAGTTATATTAAGATATTGGCTCAAAACCTTTCCAGACTATTGTACCCCTTGCAGGAGTTGGATTTGTCTTGCGTACCCAAAGTTTCACCTCACTTAAAAACTACATCCTTACAAAAATCAGACTTAAAAATACAAAAGTGTCACAGCGCACTGTTACTGACAAATTGCTGACTTTCTCAGTTTTACCATGTAATTATTAAATAAATCAATTGGAATGTAAATATTGTACTTCCATTTCAGAGTGTAGTATACAGAGCAATCTAAATAAGTCGTTGGCTGTTTGACATTTTAGTTTGTACTGACTTCACTAGTGCTTTTTATGGAGCCTGTTGTAAAACTAGGCAAATCTCTAGCTGAGGTGATGTAACCCCTGGAAGATCTCTGGGTACACCCGTGGGTATGAGTACCCCTGGTTGAGAACCACTGTATTGAGGTATAATACTCATAGAGGGGGAGTGATTCCCTCCCTACCTCATGGCTGCCCAGAGGCAACTGCTTGTACTCTTTCAGCGTCTGCGGGTGCCCAGAAACTGCACCCAATGAGGCTGGTATGTAGCAGTGCTGTGTGGTGGCTTGGCTGCCATCTTGGCTAACACCAAGCATTGAACTTGTGCCCTTCAGAGCTAACAGCTTGAACTAAAGAACCAGCCTCCCTCCTGGGGGCTAACAGAGGGGCACAGAAGTGGGCACATACCATACACTGGCCAGTGTGGGTTACATACGCCTCTGCACAGAGGAAGCTCACCTCTAGCACCTGAGGCACACAACAGTTCAAAGCTGAGGCGAGCCCCAACTGCGTGGTCCTTGCCACGGTGTCCAATGCCAGGAGTGGCTTTGGGGACCTCCCGACAAAAGTACCTGAGTCCTTCCAGTCTGAGTTAAAGAACCAAGTCCCCATTGCTGTGACAGACCCACATCCTCTGTGGATCAGGGCTACCTCACACATGAACCAGTGGGTTACAAGAGCAGAACTGCATTTCTCCTAAGATGCCTTTTGTCATCCTCCAGAATCCCAGCTTTTGTTGTCTTTGAGAAGTCAGTGTCTGACTTTTAGGGTTGTGAAAAAAAATCTCGAACACTTGAACCAAGTGTAATAGGTGCAACAAGGTTAGCCTGAGTGTGCTAACAGCCTGAAACAAGAGCTCTGAGAGGGTGAACTGCCCCATTCGTCCCAGTGGATCCTAGTTCACATAGCAATGAGGATGCTTGAAAATCCAGCACTGTTAATTATTTCGTTGCTGAAAGGAGATGAAGTATCATAGTATGAAGATCTACACAGTCTACTCACACTAACAGCTCATTTTGACACCATGAGTGTCCAATCAAGAAGAACCGAAGCCCAGTGATTTGAGCAGGGCCCAGCAGGACATCTGAGTCCCTATTAAGAGGGAGCCAAAGCCCAGGAACCAACCTATGGAGGGGAAGCCAAGCCTGAGGAGCACAGCAGAGCATTCACGGTCATATTCTGAACACCTACACAACCTGCCTAAGAACAACATCTAATTTTGTCACATCAAATGGGCAGAACTGTTTTTTCTTTCTTAGCATTTCCACCCCTGCACAACAAGGGCACAGAAAAGTCAGGTTTAAAAGAGTGTGTGTACAAACTGAGGTAGGTAGATGGGGTGTAACATTAAAGTACTCCAAGCTGGGTTGCTTTAGTATTGTCTTCCGTGTATTGGATGCACATATATTTAATAGCTTGCAGCTGCAACAGAGAGTGATCTGCATCTGATAAATGTGAGGTAAGTCATTAGAGTAGGGTTGGTGGAAAGTTAGCCAAAAGAAGTTGAGTTTTCAGAGCTTGTCTTGCTCAGAATCCTGCCAACAGAAGTTGGTCCAATAGAAGATATTAACCTCACCCATTTTGTTTCTCTACTGTCCTGAGACTGTCATGGCTCCCACAACACTTGAGTTTTCACAAGCACTAGAAGGAGGAGAGCCAGGTTGCTCTGGATGGAAACAGTAGCATGAAAAAGTCACAAGGTTATGAGTGATAGAAGGAACTGAAGGGCCAGATTCTCGGGGGATGCAATTGATGTAGCCCCATAGTATGGATCTTGACTTACACCAGCTGGGGATCTGGCCCAAAGAGGTTAATAAGGCAGAATGAATTAGCAAAATGTTGTTCATGTTAGTTCACTCCACGCTGAAAGATCACTGATATTTCAACTACACTAGCCCCAGAAGACCCCAAACAGGGATCAGAGACCCATCATACCCTGCAAATACAAATAACACCTCCACAGTTCCTGCCCCAGCGAACTCACAACCTCAGTTTCAGACAGTACAAAGCAGGTGAGTAAACAGACAAGGGAGAAGTGAGGGGAAGTAGGCACAGAGGGGTGCTTGCACTACTGGGGTCCCACTAATCACAGGGGAGGTGCCCGCTCTCTGTAGGATTCCTCCATCGCCAAGCTTTCTCTGATTTCCCAGACAGACATCAGTCTTACCAGTGTCAACAGCAAGCCTTGGGCTCTCTTAGCAGACTAGAGGGGGAGCTTTCTGCTCTTGACTGAAGGCAAGATGGACTTGTCTGGCATTTTTTTCAATTGTTTTAGAGCTTATTGTCTTTATGAATTCCATCCGCTTAGTTGGCAGCTGGCCTGCTGCTAGTCAGCCTGGGAGCTGTCCCGTATTGCCTCCAGGCGTGCTGCATAGCTTATTGGACTCTCGCGACAACACGTAGCAGAGTCCACTGGTTATAATTAAAGCGTGGCAGCTGCCCTCTCAGAATACCAGGAGGAAGGGAAATCTGGAGCATCCACTCAACTGAAGCGCAGAGACGGCGTCCTGAGGCCTAAAATGAGGAGCAATGCAGATTTCCCATGTTATCACCAGGAATGCACCGTGCAGATGTTGAACAGCACAGGCAGTGTTTCTAGGAGGACGTGGGCTGCACAGTATGTGTGCTCTTGGGATAGCTTTGGGCTGAGCTACACTGTGGGAGGACGGGGTTAAACTAAGACACGCAACTTCAGTATCTTAGTATCTTAGTTCGACTTACCTGGCCGTCCTCACGGCAGCGAGTTAACGGTGGCAGCTCCCCCGTCGATTCCACTTACTCCTCCTGCCAAGGTGGAGTACGGGCATCGATTTGGGGATCGATTTATCGCATCTTGACGAGACGCGATAAATTGATCCCCAATACACTGAACACTACCCACCAATCTGGCAGGTAGTATAGACGTACCCTTTGTCTGCATTTTAAAGTGAATATGAAAAGCAGATAAGTGCTGGAACTAGGGGTTCTGGGGGTGCAGCAGCTTTGAAGTGGGGGTTCAGCTTCTCTGCTTTGAAGTGGTTTTCATCACACACAGGGTTTACAGTTTAGTTCAAGAGCTCTCAGCACCCCCCCACACTACACAAATTGTTCCAGCACCCCGGCAAAATATCCATTCCCCCTTTTCCCGCTTCCCCAGTGCTTTTATTTCCCATGCATTTTTGAAACCTTTCCTGTAAGGCTACTGTGCGCTTTGAGCAGGGGATTCCATTGTCTGTCTGCGGGATTTCCCCAGCACTCCCGGTGACATGACAAGTCCCAGCTGCAGTGTCAGGGCTTTGAGGCTGAGTGCAGGTCACTAGTCCCAGTGCTCATGGGGAAGGATTGTAGAGGGTATGTTTTCAGGACACGGTCAATTTGCTCCTGATTACACTCCAGCCAACTGCAGCAATACTCTCCTGAAATGTCACATTTTCAGTGCCAGGTTTAAAATCTACTTGAGCAACAGCATGGGACAGAATCTCCCTTCACAGTGATGTAAACCAGAAGGAAAATCAGACCCGATCAGACCATGATAAGCTGTTAACTCCAGATATTATAGTACACCCCCGCCCCCCGTCCTTCACTGTGTCTTCAAAGATGGGGCTGTGGGGCCAGAAGAACAGAACAGAAAGATTGTGGCTGTGTCTAGTCCAAAAGTTCAAAAAAGAACTAGATATGTTTATGGGGGACAGGTCCATCAATGGCTGTTAAACCAGGATGGGCAGGGAGCCTCTGTTTGCCAGAAGCTGGGAATGGGTGTTGGAGACTGGATCATCTAATGATCACCTGTTCTGTTCATTCCCTCTGGGACACCTGGCATTGACCACTGTCAGAAGACAGGATCATGGGGTAGATGGACCTTTGGGCTGGCCCAGTATGACCACTCTTATGTTTTAAGACGGAGCTTGATGAATGGGGTTATATGTTGGAGTTCCTTGTAATCGTAGGGAACTGGACTCTATGGGCTAGGAGGTCCTACATCGCTATGTCACCACAGTGGGCGGGGCATATAGTGCTGTTGACTCCACCTAGTTACCTTGGGATAGACACTACAAGTGCCTTATCTCCATTTAGGGTTTCACAGTGAGCTGAGTAACCCGCATTCATTATCTCGCTGTAAAAACCCCACCTTTGAATACCTGAAGACAGCTTCCACAGCCCCCAGTGCAATGGATATTCTCTGTTAATACTCCTTTGTAAGGCTATTGACGGTCTCTCTATTTGCCTAGCTGTGGGTGGCTTGTGTTTGCTAGTCAAACTTGCTATTCAAAATTCCTCTTGCCCCCTCTTGCAACCAGAAAATGACAATAGCTCTGCTTCCTTCTCACTCATACCTTCACTTGGGCATGAAGAGGGAATGAAAAGACCTGACATGACCATTCAAAGCTGTGCGCTAAATACCTGTTGTAGCATTATAAGGATTCACGATGTGGTGCTTTAGCAGATGGTCTTGCTGCTCATTATCTGATTGTCCATGAATCGTGGAGTAATGCTGTGTGTCTGCTGTGATACAATTCTTTTTAGATGCCGAATAGAGCACTAGTAGTCTGGGTTTCTCAGACTGATTTATTCCTTAGGCGTAGCTCCTGCCTATAGGCTACGCTTGTAATAATCATGTTTTATTTGCTTACACATGATACCCAGACATTATACCTATTGATAGACTTAAGTTGTCTGGTATGAATAAAGTCCATGCACATACCAATAAAAATCATCTCAGGGAATAAGTAAAAATGAATCATAGAATATCAGTGGTGGAAGGGACTTCAGGAGATCATGTAGTCCAACCTCCTGCTCAAAGCAGGATCAATCCCTAACTAAATCATCCAACAGATTTTTGCCCCAATTGCTAAATGGCCCCCTCAAGGGCTGAGCTTACAACACTGGATTTAGGAGACCAATGCGCAAACCACTGAGCTATCCTGTGCCCAGTTTGTTCTCTTGACTGATTACCTATTGTGAACTTCATTTTTATTTAGTCAACATTATTTGTCCAAGTTGCTGTTTTCTTTCTTAAAAGAAAACAAATTTTGAGCTGCATTAAAAAAGAAATACCAGACTGAGGACTATTAGACAGGGAAATCCCCTACTAATCTGTGGATAGATTCACAATAGACAGTGCCAGATTTACCTAGATTTATAGGGACTGATTCACCACTGTCTTACTTCAGTTTTAAGTTGATATAACTCCATTGCAGTAATTGTCACTTTCAATAGCAGTGGCACTCTATCAGAGCTAGTCTGCTTTTCAAAGGAATTTTACTGTGTTCTTCTACAACACACTAGCCATAGCTGAATGCAGCAGTGGAAGGGTTAATAAAGGAACAGGCATAGCATTACATTGATGGTCATGAATCACAACCATCTTTTGAAGACTTGACTCACACATTGTGTGCGTCTACAAAAAGGTTTTTAAAAATGTCTGTGTTACGGCAGTCCCTTGGAAAATATCAGTCTTCAAAAGTACCTCTTTCCAGTGACAGAGATTTAATATATTACTGAAGATGATGACATAATGCATTTCTAGATAGGAGAAGTACCATGGGACCATGCTGTTAATGATTATGAATCAAAATAATAGCACTGAACCAATGAAAAGGTTGAGGAGCTTTTCTTACACGTTGGCTCCACAATGATGTCCTCTGCAGAATGTGGTGACCAGGAACAAAAATAACGGTAACTTTACCCGACACTCAGACATTTCTCAGGAGTTGAACTCAGGAGTTTCTCAGGAGTTGGGAATCACTGCTTTGTTCCACCTCAGAGGTAGCTGCATTTCAGTGCTAAAGGGCCACCAAACGAAATTAATGGGCAGCAGGTTTAAAACAAATAAAAGGAAGTTCTTCTTCCTACAGTGCACTGTCAACCTGTGGAACTCCTTGCCTGAGGAGGTTGTGAAAGCTAGGAATATAACAGAGTTTAAAAGAGAACTGGATAAACTCATGGAAGTTAAGTCCATTAATGGATATTAGCCAGAATGGGTAAGGAATGGTGTCCCTAGCCTCTGTTTGTCAGAGGGGGGTGACGGATGGCCGGAGAGAGATCACTTGATCCTTACCTGTTAGGTTCACTCACTCCAAGGCACCTGGCATTGGCCACTGTCAGGAGACAGGATACTGGGCTGGATGGACCTTTGGTCTGACCCAGTACGGCCATTCTTATCTACTCCTTTTATATGTACAGGGCCACATCCTCAGCTAGCATAAATTGGCATGGCTTCGCTACCCATATGGTTATGCTGATTTACATTAGCTAAGGGTCTGAAGTAACTTGAGTTAAGTCTTATCCACTAGAAAGTGTATTTTACTTTTATTTGCTTCTAAAGCCTGCTAATAATTATGTAGACATTAATCACCAGACACACAAATTTATCCCTATCTCTGCATTTCACAATGTGTCCTGTTTTCTGTGTCTCTTTTAGACTGCAAACTCTTCAGGGCAGGGACTACCTTTATATTTGTAGATTGTACAGTCTCAAGCACAGTAAAATGCCAAGTACCATTCTCCCACCTTCCAGTAGCTGTAGTGGAATGGGCCATTGCTATAGATCTTTTCACAGTACATAAGGATGAAATTATGTCCCAGTTCATACAGTAAGCTCAACTTTGTGGACATTCTTAAACCTATCTGCTTGGCTGGTGAATGACCTCTGAATGCTTTATCCTGTTCCCCTGAGTGTCTTCAAATGTTCTGCTGCTGTAGCTGGCTGTCTGGACACTCCCAGCCAGCCTACAAGCATTCATTGATCATCTGCACATGTCAAGCAGCCCTGATTCAGAAACAGCAACTTCAGCAGCCTTCTTGTTATACCACAGTCACACTCTAATTTCCACCTGTCTTGATAAGTACTAAGTGACCCCAACACACTCCCAGTCCTGCATTCCCTCAAAGCTGTCTGCCCTGAAACATCCAGCCCTCTCCTGGGACATTCAGAGGAACAGTAGGATCTGTTTCCCCTTTAAAGAGGCATAAGAGCAGCAACTTGTTGCTTTAACTGGAGCTAACAATAACTTCAATTCAAACAACGCCCTGGGTTGGTTTAGATTAAAAGTAAAACAAGTTTATTAGCCACAAGAGATAGACTTTAAGTGAGTTCAAGTGCAAGGTATAAAGACAAAATGATTAGAAGCAAATAAAAGTAAAATGTGCTTTCTAGTGGCTAAGACTTAGCTCAAATTACAGTCTTTGTTCAAGATAGATTTCTTACCAATCTTTCTCCTTTCCAGCAATGGCTGATGTTTTTTTTCTGTCACGCTTTTCCACAGAAGTTCAAGGTACTGGTACCCCTTGTTTTTCTAGCTGAAAGATCTTTGCCTAAGTAGATTTTTTCATTTATATTCAGTTCCAAGAGATTTTAGCCCCCTTGAGGAATCCATCTTTCTCAGCTTGCAAGAACTCTGGGCCCTTGTCCTTGTCTAGCGATAGGTGCCAAGATGGCTTCTTCTCTTTCCTTATAGCTCTCCAAACTCACTGTTTTGTTCCAAGACTCAGGGTGTTCTTCCCTTCCTGTGGTCTTCCCATCCCCCACTGATTCTTATGTAAATAGGGCTTCCATTGTTTTTGGTCACACCTTGTTCCAAGGCAATAAATCTCCTGTCTAGGAGAAAACTTGTCTCTCCTTTAGCTTAGTCACAGACTTTGAAGCATAATATCAGTGCGTATCCATATTTCCTCACATAATATGAATATCTACATTTCACAATGATATTAATCACCCCTGTAGCATTAGTTTTCATAAAAGACCTTACCTGATATACTTTTATAATAGAGCAATATTGCATACAATCAGTTGATTCAATTGCTTATCATTTGGCTTTCAGATCCACTTGCTAGGTTGAGGGTTTTGTTTATCTTTTTATATAAATGTGTCTTCATTGTCTCTGTCTGATGACCAGACTGGTCAGACAAAAAACTATACATTCCTTTATCAAAGGTAGATTAGGCTTATGAATTGCTTGCCAAACACCTTATAAAAACATTATTCTAGCACAAATTAATAACTGTACATATTTCATACAGGACTATTAATGATTAGTGAGATATTAGTTTTCCAATGATATCTTACATGACATGTTTTAGATACAGATTATGACAAGAGTGTGTTAGGTGTAGCGAGTATGTCAGGCCTGACAGGAGTTGCTGACATAGGGTAGTGAACCACTAGTGGGTCTCTGTATCAATAGAGAAATGTAGAACAGAATCAAGCCTCCTTAGGTGTGTTCAGAAGAAGCTCAGATTTAAGGTATCACACTTCGGGTCACAGGTAATGACAGCAGCCACTGGACACTTTATGCAAAGATCCATAATGATGCCTCAGAAATTTTTGCAACCATCAGCTTTTCAGATCATCAGAACTCAAGAGAGCAGATAATGTTAACAGGATGAGTTGGCAAGCAGCAATGTGTTTTGCACATCAAAGTGATACATTGGCTGGAGGTGTTCGGCTAGATGACTGAATGGAGCTTTTCCATCTTTAATGCTTATGGTTCTCCAAAGGTGGTTTCAAAGGCAGCAGTGCAATATCTCATCCCCTTTGGGTAGGCGAGTGGGTTGTAGGCGCTCTGCAGTGACTCATCCTCATCTTGTTTAACTGCAAAGTAGATTTTTTGTTGTTTATTTATGAGTTCCAGATCTGGCTGTCGGACGATGCATGCAGCCCATAAACTTCAGTGCACTGCCTCTCCCTACTTTCCATTAAAGGCCTTCCAAGTGGAGGGATGTGAAAGGAGATAATTCTACAGGGTGTTAGGTGTGTAAAGAGGATTACACAGATCACAACTGTCCAGAAATCTGTGTAACTCTTGTTATCCCATGCAGATGGAACCAAGCTCCTACCCTTCCAGCATTACAAAGTGTGGGGCAGATTAATATATCCTCAGTCCCAAATGATAACAGAATAGACCAGCTTCGAAGAGAGAAAATATTCATCTACACAAACACTGAAGTTAAAAAATGTAATTAATTGTAAATCAGAGCTTACTTGTTGGGTCATAGTCACTTAAATGCCTTCTTGAAGTGGGGCCTTCAGCCTATTTCAGTGTTAGGCACCTGCTCAGGGTCTATTGAAGTCAATGAGGAAAAAGCATATATGTATAGGTAAGTTCTTGCCTGCTCAGAGATTTATTTAAACACGTGCTTTGGTGCATTCCTGACTGGAGCTCAAAGATGGCCCAAGTAGGCAACTATAATTACATCTCCACACACCAGTAAGGCCACAGGTAGGATTCAGCTCAGGAGAGGACAGATATTATTACCACTGTTCCCCTCCCTCAGTGTTTCTTCGCCTCCTGTTAGAGCTACAGCTACAGCAGAGCCAGTTCAGTCCATACATTCAAGCGCAGAGCGTCAGGAAGCCGCTAGGTTATGGGAAGTTCACTAGGATGACCTTTAGCTCTTCACCCTTCAGTGTGTATGGGGTGGAGCACAAGCTTCTCAATGCTCACTGGGAGTGACGACAACTTGGGCACCCACCTGCTGCCAACGCGACCGCCTCTCAACCGCAGGACCCTCCGCTAGGTGTAGGGCAGCAGAACCCCCACCTGGGGTGAACCCAGCATCAAGGCTTTGCTCAGCAAGGAAATTCAATTGTTCCTGAAGAACTACTTTGCTTTACCAGTGCAGTTGTGTGTATGTGCGCACGTGCGTGCACACAACTAGGCTCCAATGGCTTTCCCAGGATGATACCACAAAATGTGCAACACACTCTGTAAGAGCATAATAACATAAGAATAGCCAGACTGGGTCAGAGCAAAGGCCCATCTAGCCCAGTATCCTGTCTTCCGACAGTGGCCAATGCCAGTTGCCCCAGAGGGAATGAACAGAACAGGTGATCATCGAGTGATCTGTCTCCTGCCACCCATTTCCTGCTTCTGGCAAAGAGAGGCTCGGGAAACCATCCCTGCCCTCAACAAGCCCTGGTTCCTTCTGTGTGGTAGCACAGCACACTGTGACTCTCCTTTCATAATTCATTTAACAATAGGGCCCTGTGCTAAAAGTCAGTATTTACTTACACATTAATGAATGTGGTGCCACACACAGAAGCCCTTTTAAAGGAGATGCTCTTTTCAGTTGCAATAAAACAAACGTGTTGCAATTTGCATAATAGCATTGTTTAATTAGACACACCGTGCCCATTAGACCATTGCTTCTTTACACACTTCCTGGGTCATCGCTGAGCGGGCAGTGCTTTTGCAGAGTCCTTCTCAAGACCACTAAGTCTATAGAGTCTCAAGTATTCCAGGACATAACCTGAGTGGCGTTCTAATGACCCCATGGCAGTGGGGAGTCAAAGCATATTGGGCTCTTCCTTCTACGCCAATGCCTGGGATGGTGTTCGGAGTTCTACGCACATAGAACTGCTGCCTTTCAGATGAGATGGAAATGGTCTCAAGCAATGGACCGTGGTCACACCTTTTCGTATGTCGCTATAATGTGGAGCATGTCTTTACAGAGAGATTGTCTAGTGACCACTGTCGTGGTTTCAGGGGTGACTGTCTCTGTATTCCTGAGGGCATCCATTCCAGGTTTCACCACCTCTCTTGGGTGGAGATTCACGTCTCTCTCTCCTGACCAGGGCTCTTAAGTCTGCACAGCTCCTGCCATAGACTGATATTCCCAGCAAGGCAGTCGGCCTATGGGCCAGCCCCTAGGTGGTGTTTTCTCCCCGAGGATAATAGCAGTGTTTTCACCAGTGATCACACAGCTCATCCAAAGCAAAGTACATTTATTTTCAAGGCAAAAGCATTACAGAGAAAAAATATACAAAAAAAAATAAAGAGATTTAAACCCATATTGAACATACCAGAAGGTACCCATCGGTCTCATGGGGCCCTAGTAGGCCAAAGTCTTTCCAATTTTTCTGCAAGGGCTGGGGTCCTGTAGTGGGGAGGTTGCCCCATTCCTGGGCAAATAGGGATTAAAAGCAGCCCTGAAGAGGGCTGTGGCTGGGAAAGGCTGACTGGGGAAGCAGCCACACCTGGAGTCATGCCCCAATCAGGCCACAGCTGGCCCTATAAGAAGGCTATGGCCTAGAAGCTGGAGGAGTCTCTCTGTAAGAGTGGAGGGAGAAGGACCTAGCTGCCTGGGAGAATAAAGTACCTGAAGCAGAGCAGTATTTGGGAAAAGGGCAAAGGGAGCTGGGGAGCTCCAGCCTGGAAAACCCCAGGCTGCAGGCCTTGTTTAAGGCCAAAAGGTAATGGGGCTATAGAGGGGCAGCCTGAGGATTGGCAAACGCAGCAGGTCTTAACCCCCTGTCAATGCCATTACACACTGCAGTCTGCCTCAGTGAGTGGGGGCTAGATGATGACTGGCAATAACCACTGAGGCAAGGTGGATTAAGAGGGTTGGGGGTTCCCCTGGGAGGGAAGACCCAGAGTGAGGGGATTCTGGTGGGATAGAATCCGGGGCAAAGGGCACCGGGGTTTGGGAGGAACATGAGGCCTGAGGCAGGCAAGCCACCAGCCAGCAGAGGGCACTCCCAGAGCTGAAAAAGAGCTAATTCCTAAACAACCAGCAGGAGGCATTGCCCCGGTGAGTCTTCGTATCACTACAGGATCTAAGGTCCTGTATGTTTGTTGAATCAAAAGGGAGACCCTGAGTCTGTTTAAAGGAAAATGTTTAGGTATGAGTTTATCTCGTGGTCTCTAGTTTGAAATATGTGGGTGATGCTTCTCCAGAGTTGTTTACAATCCCACGGGTAATCACCCCTCCTGTTCTTAGTTCCTGAAGGAGCTGTGGTAGCCCTTCCCCATGGAGTAGAACACCGTCCTACATAAACCATTCACGCATGTAATACAGTGATCACCAAGGACACTGCCACCCCCACTCCTGCTCACCATAGGAAATAATAATCTTGCATGATCAACTGAAGTGCCTCAGCCTGCAAACTGGCATGGAAAACCCAAGAATCCCCTTTATCATCCCCGCCCCCTCTGTGCCTCTTTTGCCTTCCTGCTAACCTTGGAGCACGTGCTGACTCTCCTTGTGTATCTCGATCGTTCTGTCTGATGGTCTCTCAAACCCTCATTGGAGAGTTTTTTAATTTAACAGTACTGAGCCTGGTGTGCTGTGTCTACAGAAGTCACTGAGTGGGTGGCTTTAGTCATCCCCTGACATGACCAGGCCAACGAATGTGTGGGATCCGCTGAGCATTTTAAAACCCGCAGCCCCTTAATCATATCTCAGAACAATCCCCTTGGACTGCTCAATCCCTCTTGGTCATGGCTAATAATATTTTCCCAAAATCTTCTGTGTGCCCAAACATGCACTCAACCTAATTGGGCCACACCACCAGTCCCCTGGTGCCCATCCAAACTTCTGAAAGTTCTAACCTTAATGGGCTGAATCAAAATGTCAGCTCTGAAATACCCATGAACAATGACAATGAGGAGTCCGGTAGCACCTTAAAGACTAACAGATTTATTTGAGCATAAGCTTTCGTGGGTAAAGATTTTTTTTACCCATGAAAGCTTATGCCCAAATAAATCTGTTAGTCTTTAAGGTGCCACTGGACTCCTTGTTGTTATTGTGGATACAGACTAACATGGCTACCCCTCGGATACTTGGCCCCATGAACAATGGACAGTCTGCATTTGGCTTTGAGAGGTCCACTGGATGAATGGAGGATTAGAACCCAGGAGGTTGGGTGTGACATTTTGGGGTCTACCCATACCAATAAGGGGTTCTGTCACCACCTGTCCTGAACATAAGAACAGCCACACTGGGTCAGACCAGTTGTCCATCTAGCCCAGTAACCTGTCTTCTGAGAGTAACCAGTGCCAGCTGTTTCAGACAGAATGAACAGAACAGGGCAGTTATTGAGTGATCCATCCTCTGTTGTCCACTCCTAGCTTCTGGCAGACGGATATAGAGGAGCACCCAGAGCATGGGGTTGTACCCATGACCATCTTGGCTACTAGCCATTGATGGACTTTTCCTCTGTGAACTTATCCAATTCTTTTTTTAAGCCCAGTTATATTTTTGGCCTTCACAACATCCCCTGGCAAGGAGTTCCACAGGTTGACCATGTGTTGTGTGAATAATCACATGACCCCTGGTTCTTGTGTTATGTGAAGGGGTAAAAAACACTTATTAATTTTCTCCACTCCATTCATGATTTTATGGACCTTTATCATATCCCCTCATAAAAGAGTGAAGACTCACCGGTGCAGTGCCTCCTGCTGGTCGTCCAGGGAATTAGCTCTTTTCCAGCCTTGGAGCACCTCCTGGTGGCTGCTGTCTCCCCTGCCTCATGCCCACCATGTCCCATCTGGACCCTGGTGCCCTTTACCTTGGGGTTCTGCCCCAGCAGTACCCACACATTCTGAGTCTCCCCTCCCAGGGGAACCCCAAATCCTCTATACCCACCTTGCATCAGTGGCTATTGTCAGTCATAACCTACCCCCCTCTCACTGGGGCAAACTGCAGTCTGTAATAGTCACTCATCATTGACAAGGGGGTCAGATCAGCTACCTCTGCCTAGCCCCAGGCTGCACCTCCCAGCCCCAGTACCTCCCTAGGCATTTATCAAGGCCTCAGCCTGGGGAGTTGCCAGGCTGGAGCTCCCCCACTCCTCTTGCCTTTCCCCAGCCCTGCTGTGCTTCAAGTACCCTACTCCCAGGCAACTATGTCCTTCTCCCTCCAAGGCTGGAGAGAGACTGTGACCCAGCTCCTCCCTTAGGCCTTCTTGTACTCCTAGCCTAGTCCTGATTGGCTGCCTCAAGCTCGCTCCTGATTGGCTCCCCGGGGGCAGCCCTTTCCCAGGCTGTTTTTAACTCCTTCCACACCAAAGCGTGGTGACTGTCCCGCTACACCTCTTAACTGTCTCTCTTCTAAAACAGTCTCAAAGAAAAAAAGAAAATTAAAAAAAAAGTCAATTGTATACAATTTCATCCAGTCACTCCTATACAGAGCCCAATAATTTGTTAGACTAAAGCATTTCTTCCAGAAAGGCATCCAGTTACAACTTGAAGATGTCACAAAATGGAGAATCCACCACTTCCTTTGGTGGTTTATTCCAATGTCTAATACCTCTCACCTTTTGGCTTATTTCTAATTAGATTTTTTCTGGCTTTAATTTCAAGTCCCACTGATTCTTCCTCTGTCTTTCACTGCTAGATTAAAGTATACTTTAGTACCCAGTACCTTTCCCCTGTGAAGGCACTTATACCCCATAATCAAGTCACCAATCGATAAACTAAACAGATTGAGCTCTTAAATCTCTCACCGTCTGACATTTTCTCTAGCCCTTGAATAATTTTTGTGGCTCTTCTCTGCAGCATCTCCAGTTTTTCAACCTCCTTGTTAAAATGTGGACACCTGGCTGTGGTATTCTAGTGTCGGTCTCACCAATGGTATGTACAGTACTCTGGTTTCATTAAATGTCTCCTTATTCCCGTATTACGAGAATGGGTCAATAGATGTGCCCTTTCTAGTTGTATGAGCCTTCTGAATTTCACCTATAGTAAGCTCTTTAAGAAAAGAACATTTTGATTTGCAGTGGGCATTTTAAGAGGTTCAACAAATGATGCATATTGACAGGCCCTGGATGGGGAAGTTGATGGCCAAAGAGCAAGAGGCAGAAAAAGAAGCGCTTGGAGGACAATGATATATCCCAGGTAGATCAGAAAGGTTATTCATCCACTAAGGGTACGTCTATACTACTCACCGCATCAGTGAGAGTGATCGATTTATTGGGGATCGATTTATCGCATCTAGTGTAGATGCGATAAATCAATCCCCGAGAATTCTCCCTGTCGACTCTGGAACTCTACTTTGCAAGAGGCGGAAGTGGAGTTGACGGGGGAGCGGCAACGGTCGACTTGCTGCCATGTGGACAGCCAGGTAAGTCAACCTAAGATACACTGACTTCAGCTACGCTATTCGCATAGCTGAAGTTGTGTATCTTAGGTCGACCACCCACCCCCAGTGTAGACCAGGCCAAAGAGATTAATAGAGGACTGTACAGAATGGGTTACCACAGTTGCAAACCTCTAGTAATGGAGAATCCATATAAGAAAAAGATGAGCTTTTCAACATCTTATGTCACCGTATGTGCTTTGCTTGAAATTGCAGGAGATATTTCATTTGTGTTTCCCTTGACTACAGAGTGTGAAAAGACTTTTTCATTTTAAAGCAGCAACTTGTTTGAAATATTAATTCTGCTTCGCCTAGATTTTCAGGTTTTATTTAAGAGAGATTAATTTGAACTAATTATATCCACTGATGAGTTCTATATGAACTGTATTAATGGGGTAAAATGGTCATCCCTGTAGACAGCTTCAAATAGACCCCTGCTCAATGAGCCAAAAAAAGCCAACACATTGTTAGGTTGCATAAAGAATGGGGCAGACAATAATGCTGAAAATATTATAATGCCATTATACATATCAAGGGGGAATATCTGTCTGCAAAAAGATAGAGCAGGAAGTGCAGAGTTCTGGGGCAATTGCTCAAAATAATGAGCATTAATGAGAGACTTTCAAAAGAGGAGATATCAAAAAGACTGGGGACCTGATGAAGTGGGTTTTAGCCCACGAAAATTTATTCACAAATAAATTTGTTAGTCTCTAAGGTGCCACAAAGACTCCTCATTATTTTTGAGTTTTTAGAGAGGAGATGACTGTGAAGGGACGTGATAGGAGAATACAAAATAATGAATGGTACAAGGTGTGACAAAGCTCCAAGTTTGTACTTGTGGGTCCTGCGCTTCCTGGCAGATTTAGGGGCCTCAGAAACTCATTAGGCCCCAGAGTGACCTCCCTTTCTCTGAATAATTGGCAAGAGTCACCACCTAGTGAGTTACCTTCATCACAGGCCAGTATGGAAGATGGAAAAGGGGGGAGCCCGGGCCCGCCCTCTACTCCAGGTTCCAGCCCAGGGACCCTAATAGTATCAGCTAAGATGGCTGACCTTTTAGGCACAAAACACAATACAATTCCCTGGGCTACTTCCCCACAGCAGTCCCCGCTTCTTCAAACTCCACTTCACCCTTACCTCAGGGCCTCCTTCCTTCTGTATGATATGTTGTCCACCACTCAGTCTCACCAACAGCATAACTTCCTCTCACAGCTCCTGACACCCACAGCCACCTGACTAACTGGGAGGTTTTTATCTGGTTTCAGCCAGTCCCTGCTTCGGACACCTGAAGCCAATCAGGCTAGCTGTTTCTACTCCTTTCTAGAAGGTTCTTAATTGGTCCCAGGTGTCTTGATTGGCCTGGAGTAGCCTTTGTTTGGCTATCCAGGGAACAGGGACCTGCACATCCTGAGACTAATATACCTGCCTTCTAGCGCTCTCCTATATCCTTCTGGTCTGACTCCGTCACATATCCCTCCCGCCTGCTCAACACCAAGGGGTTGGGCAACTTGGGTCGACATACAGTGCACCTGTGATAAGCCATCTGCGTTGCCGTGGTGACTTCCGGCTGTGTTGTATGCGGAACTGAAAGGATTGAAGGGATAAGAACCATCTAGTCACTCTCGCATTTTTCTCCTTGTTCCGCTGCATCCACTGAAGAGTGGCATGGTCAGTCACGAGAGTAAACTGCCTACCTAGCAGGTAGTATCGCAGTGTTTCCATGGCCCACTTAACGGCAAGGCATTCCCTCTCGACCACAGCATACTTCTGTTCCCTTGGGAGAAGTTTTCTACTCAGATAGAGGATTGGATGTTCTTCTTCCCTGACCATCAGGGATAGGACAGGCCCTAGACCAATTTCAGATGCGTCAGTCTGCAAGATGAACTCCTTAGTGAAGTCTGGAGCTATAAGTACAGGGTCACTACAAAGGGCTGTTCTTAGATCTGTAAATGCCCTCTCTGCTGTGTCTGTCCATTGCACCATCTCAGGTCCCCGAGCTTTTATGAGATCAGTCAGGGCACTTGCCCTGGTGGCAAAATGGGGAATAAAGTGTTGATAGTACCCCACTACCCCCAAAAATGCCTGGACTTGTTTCTTGCGAACCAGTCGGGGCCAGTTTTGGATGGCCTCCAGTTTACTGAGTTGGGGTTTCACTACACCTCATCCCACAATGTAGCCCAGATACTTTGCCTCCCTTAATCCTATGGCACACTTTGCGGGGTTTGCGGTAAGGCCAGCACGCCTTAGGGTATCTAGGACAGCTTCAACCTTTTCCAGGTGGGTTTCCCAGTCTGCGGTATGGATAACCACATCATCCAGGTAGGCAGCTGCATAACTGGCATGAGGGCGCAATAGCTTATCCATAAGGCACTGAGAGGTAGCTGGGGCCCCATGTAGACTGAAAGGAAGGACTGTATATTGAAACAGTCCCTCTGGGGTGGAGAAAGCGGTCTTCTCCTTTGCGTCTTCAGCAAGGAGGATCTGCCAGTACCCTTTAGTTAAGTCTAGAGTGGTCAGGAACTGGGCATTTTCCAGTCGGTCCACTAACTCGTCTATCTGGGGTATAGGATATGCATCAAACTGGGACACCTCATTCAGCCAACGGAAGTCATTGTAAAACCTTGTGGAGCCATCTGGTTTGGGTACTAGCACGATCGGGTTAGACCACTGACTGTGAGACTCCTCAATTACCCCCAAGTCCAACATTTTCTTTATTTACGCTCAGATTTCTTCTCTTTTGGCCGCTGGCACCCGGTAAGGCTTCATCGTCACCTTGGCCCCAGGGTTTGTAATGATGTGGTAATACATCTCAGTTGTTCGTCCTGGTCGAGATGAGAATATGTCTTGGTTCCTGTTGATCATCTCGACCACCTCCTCTCTTTGGGTTGGTGTTAAATCAGGAGACACCTTCACCTGCTCGGGGTTCTTGTTTTCCTGCAATGGGTCCTTGTGAGCAACTACACATGCTTCTTGGGTACGCCAGGGTTTTAGAAGGTTGATGTGATACACTTGTTCTTGTTTTCTACGTCCGGGTTGTCGTACCTTATAATTTACCTCTCCTATAGATTCAACTATTTCATAGGGCCCCTGCCACTGGGCCAAGAGTTTACTCTCTGCTGTGGGTACGAACACCATTACTCGGTCTCCGGGTTGGAACTGCCGAACCTGCGCTTGGCGGTTATAGTGTGTTTTTTGGGCTTTCTGGGCCTTCTCCAGGTGCTCCCGCACTATAGGGGTGACTCGGGTTATACGATCTCTCATTTGTAATACATGCTCAACTATATTTTTCCCTGTATTAGGCTCCTCTTCCCAAATTTCCCTAGCTATATCTAGTATGCCCCAGAGGTGGCGACCATATAATAGCTCGAAGGGAGAGAATCCAGTGGAGGCTTGAGGAACTTCCCAGATGGCAAACATAAGGTAGGGCAACAGGGTATCCCAGTATTTTCCATCCCTACTTACCACCTTTTTGATCATGGCCTTGAGGGTCCGGCTGAATCTCTCTACCAGGCCGTTAGTCTGTGGGTGGTAAACGGAGGTCCGCAGAGTCTGGACATGGAGCAGAGAGCAGAGGTCCTTCATCAGCTTTGACATGAAAGGCGTTCCTTGGTCTGTTAGAATCTCTTTCGGTAGCCCGACTCGGGCAAAAATTTCCACCAATGCCTTCGCTATGGACTTGGAGGCCGTATTTCATAGGGGAATGACCTCTGGATACCTGGTTGCATAGTCCAAGACAACAAGCACATATTGGTGACTTGAGTTGTCTTCTCGAGAGGCCCCACCAGGTCCATGGCCACCCATTCAAAAGGGATCTCAATGATTGGTAGAGGTATCAACGAGGCCCTTAGATGTGGGAGAGGGCTATGCAACTGACACTTGGGGCAGGAGGCGCAGTACTGCCAGACATCCTCATGTACTCCTGGCCAGAAGAATCTGCGCAAGATTCGCGCTTGGGTCTTTTCTACCCCCAAGTGTCCCCCAAAGAGGTGACTGTGGGTGAGACTTAGTATTGCCCTCTGATGTTTTTGGGGTACCAGGAGCTGGTTTACCACCTCTTCCTGTATTTGAACAACCCTGTACAGGAGGTTCTTCTTGATCATGAAATAGGGCGCTGGCCCTCGGGCCTTTCCCTCCACAGGCTCCCCATCTATCTCAGCCACCTCTCTTCTGACATTATCATATCTGGGATCTTCTGCCTGGTCTCGCCCGAAAGTTTCTCTTCCAGGACCTATTGATCCGAACTCTGAGGAACTGGTCTCTGACTCCTCAGTCAATTCGGTGACATTGGGGTTGGAACTGGATTCTGCTTCCTCCTCCTCCTCCCTGGGGGTCTCTTCCTCAGTTCCCTGTGCCCTTCGGCCTACCAAGGCCATGTTCTGGCCCTGAAGCAGAATCCGAGCGCCCAAAGCCTTCGCTGCCCTTCTTTCTTTCTTGGTTTTTCTGCCCTTTCCAGGGGCGGGGAACAATTCGGGAGATATTTCAGCAAAGAAGGGAGGGTGACTTTCTGTTAGAGATGACTCCTTAACTTTGGAGTCTTCTTCTCTGTCCTGCCCTTCTGGTGGCAGCAAATTTCCAAATCCTGGGAAATCCCTTCCAATGAGCACTGGGTATGGGAGTTTTGGGACCACTCCTGCTTTTACCCCAGTGATGGTTCCCTGCATTTCAATCCTTACTGGGATGACAGGATAATAGCTAACAGTCCCATGTACACAGGTTACTCCCGTACACTTAGCCTGTATCAACTGGCTGCATTTCACTAGTTTCCCTGAAATCAGAGTGACAGCACTGCCTGAGTCAATGAGTGCCATAGTCTCTACCCCATTCAGTTTCACTGGTTTTGTATATTGGTGTGGGGTGACTGCAACCCCGACTAGATTGATTAGGGTGCATGAGTCTGCTTAATCTCCCAGGTTACACTGCATGGGCTCTTCATTGTTGGGACATTGTGCTGCTAGATGTCCCCATTCTCCACATGCATAACATCTATAAGGGGCTCTAGATGCTCCTTTGTCTCTTGGGTTAGGAGTCTTTACCCCATGGCTTCCTCCCTTGTGGGTTCGTGGCTGTTCTGTGGCCACTACCTTCTTCCACCTGGGGCTTCCCGGATGCATGGGTATCTGGCTTTCCAGGGTCGGACCCAGATACTTATTTTGGGAGAGGGCTTTTCTGGGTAGTGGGGGCAGCTCTTGGGCTGCAATCCATCTTTCTACCAATGTGATCACCCCGTCGTAGGTGGCAGGGTCATTCTGGCTCACCCATGCATGAAGATCTGAAGGCAATCCCCTCATATAGCGGTCTATGACCAAAGTTTCCAACATTTCCTCTGGGTTGCAAGCCTCGGGTCATAACAACTTCCGTGCGAGGTGGATAAGGTTGAATAATTGGGACCTTGGAGGCTTACCTTCCTTATACCTCCACTCATGGTATCTCTGGGCCTGTACTGCTGTTGTTACCCCTGATTGTGCCAGGATCTCTGCTTTCAGCTGAGGGTAGCCTATGGCAGCTTCAGTGGGCATGTCATGAAAAGCTTTTTGTGCTTCTCCGCATAAGAAGGGAGCGAGGATGCTAGCCCACTGATCCTGGGGCCAAGCCTCTCGCAAGGCAGCCCTCACAAAGGAGAGGAGATAAGCCTCTATGTCGTCAATAGCTGTCATCTTTGGCAGACAACCAGCAGCCCTCCATACTCGCGACTCCTCAGATCCTTGGTTTTTGGTGGTGAGGACTTTCAGTTGCTCTACCACGTCCCGCAAGAGGGTTCGATCCTGAGAGGCCTGCTCCATCAATAATTGGTTAGTCTCTTGTTGTACCCGCAGGGACTCCTGTTGTGCCATAGCCTGGGCTCGGGTGGCCTCCTGCTGGGCTGCAGTGGCTTGCAACAGTGCTTTTATTATGTCCTCCATTGTGGTGAGAACACCCCACACCTGGTGCACTTTTTTTTGGTTTGTTTTTTTGTTTTTAAACCTCTCCCTTTCTTCTGCCACGCAGTGAACAATAAGTCAGAAAATCCCACCCCTAAAACCAATTGTGACAAAGCTCCAAGTTTGTACTTGTAGCTCCTGCGCTTCCTGGCAGATTTAGGGGCCTCAGAAACTCATTTAGGCCCCAGAGTGACCTCCCTTTCTCGGTATAATTGGCAAGAGTCACCGCCTAGTGAGTTACCTTCATCACAGGCTAGTATGGAAGATGGAAAAGAGGGGAGCCGGGGCCCGCCCTCTACTCCGGGCTCCAGCCCAGGGACCCTAATAGTATCAGCTAAGATGGCTGACCTTTTAGGCACAAAACACAATACAATTCCCTGGGCTACTTCCCCACAGCAGTCCCCGCTTCTTCAAACTCCACTTCACCCTTACCTCAGGGCCTCCTTCCTTCTGTATGATATGTTGTCCACCACTCAGTCTCACCAACAGCACAACTTCCTCTCACAGCTCCTGACACCCACAGCCACCTGACTAACTGGGAGGTTTTTATCTGGTTTCAGCCAGTCCCTGCTTCGGACACCTGAAGCCAATCAGGCTAGCTGTTTCTACTCCTTTCTAGAAGGTTCTTAAATGGCCCCAGGTGTCTTGATTGGCCTGGAGTAGCCTTTGTTTGGCAATCCAGGGAACAGGGACCTGCACATCCTGAGACTAATATACCTGCCTTCCAGCACTCTCCTATATCCTTCTGGACAGACTCCGTCACAAAGGTAAATCAGGGATGCTCCTATCTATATATATTTCATAGTACCACCACTAGGACACTTCCATAAAATTGAAAGATGACTCGTTTGAAACTGATAAAAGGAAGCACTTTTTAATTACACATTCAGCAACTAACCTGTGGAACTCATTGTCACAAGCTAATGCTAAAGCCAAGAGCATGATTTTAAAAAAAGGGGTTAGACATTTCTGAGTGACATTTTCAGAACATCTAAGTGACTTAGGAGCTCAAGTCCCATTGAAAGTCTGTGGATAATAAGAACATTCACAGTTATATTAAGTAGAATAAAAAGAATGATAAGAGATAAATAACACTCATGCTAGAAGATATAAACCAACACTAAGCCCTGGTGTACACTGTGGAGGGTGGTGGGGCGGGAATTGACCTAAGATACGCACTTAGATCGACTTACCGTGACATATTCGCAGTGCTGACTCAACTGCTGCCGCTCCCTTATCAACTCCGCCTGCGCTTCTCATGGCGATGGAGTATTGGAGTTGACGGGAGAGTGCTCAGGGATCATCTAGTCTAGACGCGATAAATCAACCCCTGAAAAATTGATCGCTACCCGCTGGGTAGTGTAGATCTGCCTATAGGGACAGTAAGAAACTTCCTTTACAGATTATGCCACCTTCTTCTGAAGTATGTGGTATGAGCCACTGCTGGAGCCAGAATATCTATCTATGGTGCTTATGTGGGCCCATGGCCATTGCAGCGGAGCACCTCACAATTTTAATGTATTTATTCTCACAGAACAGCTAAGTGACTTGCCTAAGATCGCATAGTTAGTTTGTAGAGGAGCAAGGACTTGAACCTGGTTTACCCAGTTAGGACTCTACCCACCCTTCCTGCGTATTAGACTAGATAGACTGCTGGTCTGACCCTGCCTGTGAATTCCTGCATTCCTAGTTCATTTAGCTGTGTTGTTGATCTACTCATAACAGCTGCTATTTCTCCTTGACTGATGTGTCAGGTATGCTACCGTATCTCATGGTTACATGCCATATCCTGTGAGGTACCCATTACCTCAGGCCTTTAAATTAGGCTTGAGGTGTTTAATGGATGGAGACAAACAATCCAACGGCCTTCGCGGTATGTAGTATTGATTTGTTAAGCTAAAATAAATACAGCTGGAATGTGAAAACCAATTCAGACAGCCCAAGCCTATCTTTGGTGTGGTTTCAAAGCAAACCCCTAAATCACTGTCAGAGTCTTGTTTCACGGGCTGTCCTGCCACATATTGCAAGAGTGAGGGAAGAAATAAAGAGCGTATATAACTATAGACCCAAAATTGATACATGGCTTGGTATCTGGGGCCTGATTCACAACTACACTATTGCAGTTTGACACTGGTGTAAATCCACTGATTGCAATGAAATGATCCACTATAGAAGTCTGGGAAATTCAGATACCATGGAAAGCAAATTTTAAAAAGACAGGAAGACATCAATAACGTCCTTGAGAAAACAACCACTTCTGCTCTGACCCAGTTTCAGGCTGTAACTCATAGAAAACCACAGTCTGATGGCTTGGGGTACAGCCCTTTTCTCTTAACAGTTCCTCAATAACCACACAGGAATTTTATAAAAAGTGACCAAAACCAGATCTTTTTGTTCTTTTCAGGCAATGAACCTGCTTCCAGCTGCACGAATAATCATCTGTGATGGAGCCGGTGTTAGATCTCTGTCTGCGCTGTAACACAGGGAAAGGTAAATGAAATCTGCCCGTTTAGATGTCTTTCATATGAAGCTGCCACCTGGGATTGTACTGAGAGTCTTTTTGCCAGCTACCCAGCAAGGGGATGGGGAACACCACTAATGACATAACGGCGAGCACAGAACCCTCTCTTCATTTAAATGCCTCCTCCGGGCTCATTACTTGTGTGCTGCTCATAAAGAGTCAGTCAATCATTTCAGTGCCTCAGATTGCATTCTTAATGATGAAACTCCCTAGTTAATCCCTTCTCTGAGCTTTGCTGCAAGCCCTGTGCCCTGTCTGCCTTGTTGAGGTTGTACGTGCTGCCTCAGCACTCAAGGGCCACAGAAGCACAAAGGCTACTGGAAATCAATGGGGCTCGTGCTCCCAAATCCCTTAGGCGCCATAGGCACTGCAGCGCTGGAGCACCCACACAGAAAAATTAGTGGGTGCTTAGCACCCACGAGGAGCCAAGCCCCCCTTCCTCCTCCCACACCTGCCCGCTGCCGGCCCCTGCTGATTAAACCCCTCCCTCCTAGTGCCTCCTCCATGCCATGGAGGCTATAGGTCTTGGAGGGCTAACCCAGGGGATCTTTTGCTTATGCTTAGTAAGCCTTGCCCTTCACAGTCCAAGCAGCATAAAGACACAGTTTTTTCTTGTCAGGGACTTTTATTCCCTTCCCCCAGAGTTCAAGCTGAGGGAAACCACTGTGGAACATCAGAGAGAAAAGGACTTCGTTGATTGCTCTCCTCACTACCACCCATGAACTGGGGACGAGTCCACATGCATGTCCCCAGTTCATGGGTGGTGGTGAGGAAAGCAATCAACAAAGTCCTTTTCCCTCTGATGTTCCACAGTGGTTTGACTGGTATCTATGGGCCTTCTTTTGCTGGGCAGGAGAGAACACCTCCTGAAGCAAACTTGGCAATGCTTCTCTGCTGACTGGTGATTTATACTTAAGGAGCAAACACTTGAATATTACCTTATACCACCGGATACAGATATTGCAAGTGACGTGATTGCCCGTGGCAACTTACAAGCATTTCATACAGTCTAAACACTAAACATATTTTTATAAACCTAAGACCTCTTTTAACAATCCTAATGCACCGGGGAGCCAGACTGGTTCCAAGCTCTGCATTTGTCAGTGTTCAGCTGAGGCCCAGAGGCCTTGGCATGAGCTGGCACCAGGTCTGTCAGCATCCCAGTTCTTACAAGACAGGATAGAGTGAAACGATGCATATGTTTGGGGAGCACCAGGAAGAGGTCCTCCAGAGGAGAAGAGCCAAGGAATCACGGAGGATGCAGTGGAGTGACTGGAAGGGCCAAAGGGAGCATGGGAAGCTGGCCATCTCATATATATGAATAACTGTGAGACAGATCCCCTTGGGGAGATTGGCACAAAGCAAACCCCCAGATCCAACCACCTTGAACTCAAGGAAGGTTTTTACCTCCAGCCATGCTCCTTTTAGAATAAGGGCAGTTTGGTCCAGTGGACAGGTTGCTGGATGAAGGGCCACAGGTTCTGTTTCCACCTCCGCCACTATCATGCTGTCTGATCTTGGAGCAGTCACTGCTTCCTTCTGTAAAATGGGGATAATAATCTTTACTCACCTTGGCAGATAGATGAGAATCAAAGTGTGTGAGTTAGTATTATCATTACCACCTCAGAACGGGACTCTGTCAAGAAGCGCAGTGAAATGAGCACTGAGATCAGGCTCTTCCCATCCTTGACTAACAGAGTCTGTTTGAAGTCTGTGCCAGCTACCCCCAGGGGAAAAGTGTGAGGACGCTGGATGCACCAATTCAGGAGATGCCATTTTACAGAGAAACGACTCCAGAATGCAAGCTAGCCATATGTGCAGAGGGGAATGCATTATCAGGAGCAGAAATTCATATTCCATACCCACGACAGATCAGATGTCTCACTGAGACAGCAAGCGACTTAATAACAATTTGTAGGAACAGACATAGGAGCAAACAGAGCCTGGTTATCAGCGGACTACTGCGAAGAGCCATCTGCTTATTATTAGCTCCAGCGAGTTCCCTGATTGCTTGGAACAAAGAGAAATTAAAAGAACACCCAGGAAATATAATTGGAAGAGTGATTATGTGGTGAAGCTTTAATAAGGAATGGGCTATCAAGAAAGCTGCGTTGGAGGAGCAAGTCCAGGGCGCCGCTGCTGTTATTTAGCATTGGGAGCGCATTACAAGAGTCCCCACCAGGTAGGAGGCACTGTCTGTATATGTATCACACAGGCTCTGACCTTCAAATGATGCTCCCTTTCAGAATTATTACCATAGTGCCTAGAACCTCCAGCTGAGATCAGAGCCCTACCGTGCTAGCCACCGTCCAGACACGCAGGGTATATCTACACTGCAAACACCAGCATGTTCTGAACTTGAACTGGATGCTCATGTTAAAGCCTTTAGGGGAACCTGGGGTTGAAATTGACCTGATCTCAAGTTCAAAGCCTTATTTCACTGCTAATTTAACCCACGTTAGCTAAGCAGTGCAGCTATACCCACAGTGAGATATACCCATAGTGAGAGACTGTTCCTGACTCAGAGAGTTTGCAACATACATAGACAAAATGGTTGCCAGGAGGGATAGATTATTATTCCCAATTTAGAGATAGGGAACTGAGGCCCAGAGAGGTGCAATGATTTGCCCAAGGCCACCCTGAGAGTCTATGGTAAAGCTGTTCTTAAGGGATGGTTTTATGGCTCCCTAATCCCAGAACCAGCCAATGACCATTGAATCCTTGGCCCTCATTGGAACTGCTTCAGGGCTACATTAAGTGACACCCAGCTACCTCTGGCCTCAAACGGCCATTCTGGGAGTCGGGGCACCAGAACAGTGCTCCAGCCACAGCTCCTTCAGGGTGGATGTCCTACCCCCCAACACCCACTGCAGTAAGGCGGAGAGTTCCTCCTATGGCTGTGGTTTGCAGTACACAGGGATCTAGATCCCCTGCACCCTGCCTGCCTAACTCACGCAGAGAAGAGTTGTACCGGTTCCTCTATGGTAGTCTCTCCCCCGTACAGGCCCACAGAGTATGTGAGAGGAACAGAATTTGTGCCTAAATGTGTAAGGAGGTGCTGTTGTTTACAGCAGCTCATTGAGAGTGAAGGGTTCTAGTTGTGACTCAACTAACGGGGTTGCTGTGTGACCTTGGGTAAATCACTTACCTCTCTAAGCATCAGTTTTCTAGCTGTAAAAATGTGTGTGTGTGGTGGCGGGGGGTCACAGGCTTCGCTTCATCAGTGCTTGTGGAATGCTTGGAGATCACTGGGAGAAAGAAGCTCCAGCACCGGAAAGTGTTTTTCTAACACTGAGTCTTGCATGCCTAACTCGCATCACCATCAATCCGTGTAACCCCTGTGGGCTAGCGAAAGACGACCCTTCTAACGTTTGGAGGTTCAGAAGCATAGCCAGTGGCACCCAACATGTTTAAGAGACTAGGCAGGCTGGAAATATTATGACACTGGGGGGCAAGATCCTCATTTATTGGTAATCAGCATCAGTTCTTTGACGTCAAAGCAGCTACATCAATTTTAATCAGCTGAGGACCGAGCCCTAGTTCTTCTTGTGACATTTCCAGTCCTCGCTGGTTTCAGGCTGAACGTGAGGTTCACACAGAACTCGAGACTAGCTCTGGACAGACTCTTGAGTGTTTGAAGTCAGGAAGGTCAGGGGGCGCATGTCCTTACAGCCAGTAAAAAGTAGGAAGGCATAGTCCCAGCCCCAGTGCAGTGGGCCACATCTGGGTATGGAAATTTGTGTGGCGGGCCATGAATGCTCACAAAATTGGGGGTTGAGGTGTGGGAGAGGGCGAGGGCTCTAGCTGGGGATGCCGGCTCTGGGGTGGGGACAGAAATGAGGGTTTCAGGGTATGGGAGTGACAAAGAGTCCTGTGGCACCTTAAAGACTAACTAAGGTGCCACAGAACTCTTTGTCACTTCTGCAATTCCAGACTAACACGGCTGCCTCTCTGAGTCAGGGTACAGGAGGGCGGTCAAGGATGGGCCATAGGGTTGGAGTGTGGGGGATGCAGGGTGTGGCTCAGGGGTGCAGGTTCCAGGCGGCGCTTACCTCAAGCAGCTCCCAGAAGCCGTGGCGTTTCCACCCTCTGACAGTGGAAACAAAACTGGATCTCAAGCTGTGTGGAATCCTGGATGCTCTTTTCTTTAGTAAATGCCTCCTGTTTAAGGAAGCCTGAGATTCCAAATACCATGACACATGGGATTAGGTGAAGAAAGATGCAATGCTATCGGGTCAAATGTCTGCCTACATCTCTAGTAAACAAGGGGAGAGCCAAGTGTGAATGGCCCATCTCCGGGCAGGGATCAGCAGAGACTCAGGTTCAGATGCTGAACCCCTTTCCCACAGCCTCATTCAAATAAAAATGACAGGCGGGGGGAGAATCTGGGATTTTGGTTGGACTCATATCTGACATAAATAAGGGCTCTTGCACAGAGATCTGAGAAATGTGGGGCTACTCAAGCTTGGTGGCATCTCTTTTAGCTGCTATGTTTTGAAATGTTCACCCTATGTTGGAACCAAACCTGTTGTGAGATTCAGAATATTCAGCTGATGATTGTCTCCTCCCCACTCTTTTTATTTTGGACTATTTTTCACTTCCTGGGTCTGGCAAGAGCCAGAAGGACACGTGACAAAACATGACAAGGAACGCTGTCCTTGAGGTATTTCTAATTCCAAGGGACGGAGGAAGGACCGGAAATCTCAGAAGGGGTCCTGTTTCTGTGAACAATCTGCCTGACGCAGGAAGTTTGAACAAGGTTCAAGGATGCATGTAAACCAGGGATCTTGAACTTGAATCACCAGGAGAGCCATGTGAGGACTAGTACATTGGCCTGAGGGCCGCATCACTGACAACCCGCCCCCTGCTGCCCATGCCCTGGCCCCACTCCCACTCCAGTCATCCATAAGGCTCCGCCCCATCCTTGCCTCTTCCCCTTTTCCCACCCCCATTCCAACCCCTTCCCCAAATCCCTGATTCTGTCCTGCCTCTTCTCTGCCTCCTCCCCTGAGCACGTGGCTCCCCGCTCCTCTCCCCTCCCTCCTGGAAAGTGCTAAGTGCCACCAAACAGCTGTTTGGCGGAGGGAAGCACTGGAGGTAAGCAGAGGAGTGGGTACACAGCATGCTGAGGAAAGAAGGAGCAAGGGGAGGGGAGCTTGGCAGGCTGCAGGAAATAACTCGGGGGTGGGGAGCTTGGCGGGCCTCAGGAAATAAGCCCAGGGGCCGCGTGTTTGACACCCCTGATGTAAACTTTGGGATTATTATTGATTACTATATTGCCAACAGGCCTCATTGTGCTAGCTGCTGGCTGAGCTAAATAGACAGGACAGATTCAGAGACAAAAATTGCACAGCAGGTCAATGGCTGAGCTAGAAATAGAACCTAGGTCTCTTGACACCCAGCTCTGTGCCACCTCCACTAAACCACACTGTCTCCCCAGAACCCTGGGGAGTCCCCTAATAAGAAGTTTGCAGGCCACAGTGGCAGATTCTTTGCTAGTCAAGAACTGATTTCTTCCCAATGCATTACAAGAGTTAGTAAAACAATTATCTACTTGCACTGAGTCATCTAAACTTAGTATCCAGCTACTGTGGCCATTGATTCATTCCTATTTTATGAGAGTCTGTGATTTAGTAGCGAATATAATTGCAGGCGATCTCTGGGGAGCTTTTAGGTGTTAATTTCCCCCCAGCATTATTTCATTTGGAATTACATAGTTCTTAGCTGATATTATCGGGCGGACAGAGGGGAATCGCCAAAATCACGTTACCACAGAAAATATTCATGTGGTAGAACCCGATTCACAGAACATTTAACCCCACAGTTTACAGTCTGCATGTTAAACCTGGCATGCTTGCATCCATTATGCTCTCTTCACAGCAGCTCTGCTATTTGTAACA
This sequence comes from Dermatemys mawii, assembly GCA_007922305.1. Classification (NCBI taxonomy): domain Eukaryota; kingdom Metazoa; phylum Chordata; order Testudines; family Dermatemydidae; genus Dermatemys; species Dermatemys mawii. The sequence goes on along the minus strand of ML677391.1, from coordinate 233,996 downwards.
ATCCAAAGCTCCAAAATGGGCCTGGAGATGAGACTGAAATCTTGTTGTTCAGAAAGTGAACTGAGGAGGAGCCTCACAGAGATTTAGGTGCCTAACTCCCACGGGATGTCAGTCCTTTGGTGCTAGTTGACACTTTCCTTGTCCTGACTCATCGTGGGCAAAATTCACATCACCTCCATCAAGCCAGTATAACTAGTGTGTGTGTAGGTCCTGAGCAGGTAGAACCCATCCCCAAGAAGGGTCAAGGATTTAGGGCTACAATGTGGCCCCTTCATGGGCACTGCTCCAGCCTATGCATTATATTGAGTGTCCCAGTTTAGGGCAACAGCACCTGTATTTCCCCTGGGTGGTTCAGCAAGAACACCCCCGCTCAGGTTTCCAGCTCTCTAGGCCGTCACCTCCTGGGTGGAGACATGTGTCTCTTCCTTCTGACCAGGAAATCCCTGGGCTGAACAGTTCTCTGTCTTCACTGTGTCATTCTCAGCAAGAGACTCTGCCTAAGCCGAGGTTTAACCGTGTTACTGCCCACAGTTTCTAGTTGCACACAGCACTTCCTATGCAAGCCTAGTTTATTCTTAAGGTAAAAAGCACTATACAGAAAATATATTAACACTGAAAGACCTACAGGCTAATTCATTTACCAGAGATCCCTCTCACCCTCCACCTGCCCACACCTGTCATCAACATGGGTTCTGGCAGCTGAGTCCTTCCAAACCCCCACAAAGAGGCACCTTTTGTGGTCACAAGTTCATAACAGCCTCGCCGCTCAGCTCATCACTAGCCCACACATGAAAAGTTTACTTCATTCTTCATACAGTTCAGGGGTCTTCGATAGGGGCACTATCTGGGGGGAGGCAGGTGCCCCCCTGAATGTACCACATTACAATTGTATACACAGGGGTGGTACTGGTAGGGGCTTGCAGGGGTTATAGGCACCCCAAAATTTGCCTTAGCTTCCCCACCCATAGCCACTCCTCCAGAGCTCAGCATCCAACCAGCACCTGCCGCTCTCCGGCTGCCCAGCTCCCGCCCGCCGTGGCAGCCTCCCCTTCTTTGGGAAGCTGCTCCGTGGCTGGTGCCGTGCTTAGGAAGCTCACCCGATGCTAGAGGTGGTTGTCCCACAGTGGGGTCTCTGCTGAGCTGGTGTGGGGGGGCAGGGAGACTGTCTCTGCTAGTGCCTCTGGTTCAGGCATGGGAGCAACGTAGGGTGACCAGATGTCCCAATTTTAAAAGAACAGTCCTGATTTTTGGGTCTTTTTTGCATATAGGCTCCTATTACCTCCCACCCCGTCCCGATTTTTCACACTTGCTGTCTGTTCACCCTAGACCAGTGGCTGCTGCTGCACTGAAGAAACATTCAGGGTCCTGAGTGCTCAGGTTAAAGAGACAGTGTGCTCACTCAGGCACACACACAGTCTCCCCCAGACACACACTCTTTCTCTCTCTCACACACAGTCTCCCATACACACGCCTTCAACACACACACTTGTATTATTGTTATTACTTCCTATTAAAATGCGCCATGCACACATTCTCTGTCATTTTATTCTTTCAAAGGTCGTTAAGGATGACAGTGCTGTTATTTTTGTTTTTTGACTGGTCTGTGCATTTCATAATTTCATCTCTCTCTTATACTGATATTTAATTTGTTGAGTAGGGAGTTCTAAAATGCCTCACCTGTCCTGGCTGGTGTAATTATCATTATTACCACATTGTGCTTTGTCATTCATTATTTAAAGTGGTACCATCCAATAATAGTACCCTTCTAGAATGCAAATTTAGCTTGTAATCACTTAGCAGTGCCAGTTTTAAAAAAAATTAGCTAAACTCATAACTTTGGACAGATAAAGGTCGCTTATTTTTAATTATATCTGTAAAACAACTTAAAATTCATACGAAAATAAATGCGGTTCCAAGGCTGATACTAATAGTAATGGAGTCAAATGTGAGTGAGTCACACACATGATTGTGATCAGTAAACATAAATGTTAAAATAATTAGAAAAATAAATTCCTGTTCTTAATAAAATAGAGAGGAAACAACCTTAATCATCTATGTTAAAATTAAGTAAATACATTTTTAATGGAGTGAAAAACAATTGACTAAAATAAAGGAGATAATAGCAGTAACAATGTGTGGCTGGTAGAGAGAGTAAGCAGATTTTATTTATTTTTATTTATCTCTACTAAAGGTAATGCACAAGTATCCAACTTGTGTTTCTGATATCTGTGCTAAGGCTCCAAAACAGATACCTCAAGGCTTGGGAGTGGGAATTTCTTGCTGTTTTATCTCCTGATTGTTCTAAACTTACATAAAATATGGCTTTAATTTAATATTTGTATATATTTTTTCTTTCTTTATATAGGAATCAGATATAGAGCTCTTGTCAGTTAATTTCTAAGTTATTATCTGCAAAAATACTAGAGTTTTCACATGCCTAGGTATCCCTATAATCACGGAAAAAGTTGCTCCCCCACCTCCCATTACCAAAATCTGAAATGGCACTCCTGGTATTTGGGAGCAGGTAATTAGTAGACAATGGGTCTCTCCCCAGGGCATAGCTTCATCAGGCCTTCCAAATACCTTCTAGAAAACCCACTTCACGTATATTGTCCCAGACCATTTTTGATGTTCCTAACATTTACATTAGTCACAGTCCTAGAAAAGTTACCCACAATTCTACAATAATACATAAACAATTGCATTTTTAATACAATGGACCCCAAAGGTATTAAACCTAATTAAATAAGGTTTTAGTCCAAGAACATTAATATTAATCCTGTAAAGATATTGAGGGATATTGTCAGTCTGTCACAAGGAGTTATGGCTGCAGCCCCTAGTATCAGTTTAGTAATATGGGAGAACCACAGGACCTACATAAACGCAGGCCCTGGGACTACCTGCAGGAGTAACAGTACCATTATTTATACTGTAGTAGGACCCAGGAGCCCCAGTCACAGACCAGGATCCCATTGTGCTAGGGGTTTGTAGGGATCCGTGGCTGTCCCTCCCCGTCGGTCTCAGAGGGAGGCCATGTCCCCTCACTACTGTGTATCTATGAAGGAAAAGCTTGATGGGAAATTAGCAATGTCAGGGCTCTGGCCCTCTGGGCAGGGCAGAGCAACAAGGAATTTGAAGGGCTCTGGCCTTCTGGGCAGGGCAGAGCAGTGAGCAGTCTGAGAGCTCGGACCTTCTGACAAAGCAATAAGAAGTCTATTGCCTGTCCTCCTGGCTCAGGCAGACAGCAGACAGATGCAGGCCTCTTGGCCTAAGGTGGGTAGGTAGCCACTCCCACAGTGGGGCAGCCACAAGGGGCAGAGGGCTCAGGCCCACCCTGCTCCGTCAGGTCCCAGCCCAGGGCCCTAACAGTGGATACCACCAATACACGCTGACCAGAATTCTGGCAATACAATTGAACTGCTGTTGGTATCCCTGGGCTACTTCCTACTACTCCTCTGTTTCTTGGGCTTCCTCCATCTGCCTGGGATACATGGCCAGTGGCAGTCCCAGTAGCTCCTCTGGGTACTGGTCAGTCAGCAGTCCTGGCATCTCTTCTGGGCCCTGAATGCTGTAGAGCTCCATCTTGGGCACAACAGAGCGGGCTACAGACATCTGCTTCCTTCTCTGCCTCTTGTACAGCTGAGCTGGAGGGCTCGGCTTTTAAATTTCCTGTCCCGCCCCCCTGCTTCTTGTAGGGATGAGGCTTTCCTGGCTCCAACCACCAGGGATGGAGAGTGGTTCTTCCCCATGAGTCTCAGAGGGAGGCCACACCTCCTCACTACAGAGTTCTACAAACCCATATGGTTCCTGCCCTGAAGTTACATGTGGCACAATGTTGCTAGGTTGCTGGGGGTGTGATAATGAGGGGCATTATTATGACTTGGACATTAACTGAATGGAAAGTGAAGAACACTGAGGTTGGCATGACGGAAAAGAGCTATATTGTCTCCAATTACAATCTAAGTCGCTTTGTTGATCCTAGGTCTGCTGGAGTAAAGGTGAATAAGGCAATTCGCTGGGATTTTTAAATTTGCACTGATTCATGAGCAAGAGTAAAGATGAAATTCAAAAGGAATCAGCCTGATCTTAAAAAAAATCACACCTGAGATTTTTTAAAAATTGGACTCTGTGAAATAATGTCAGTTACCTCATCTAGTTTATGCGGGGCGGCGCTCTGTCTCCTTCTAACGGCTGGCCCACAGAGTTGTTAGGAGTCCACAGCCTTTGAGTTAACTGAGTAGCTGACTAATTCAAGCAGTACGGGCTCATGCTTTTAGGTCCAGAGTTCCATCCCTGCTGCTGGCTCATCCAGAGGTCTTGCATTACATAAAACAAACACTATTCAATAAATCCTAACTGAGAAAATATATTTAAACTTGCTAAAAATAGATTCCAGCTGTGCAATGAGGTTGTTACATTTTATGTCCACATAATCAACATTGCTTATATCACTACATTTAAAACACCCCCTCCCCCCCACACACACATACAAATCATCAGCTTGACAGTGAGAAGCTGGAATGTGAATGACATCTTCATTCAAGAGGCAGACTAATGACTCCATGCTGGAAAAACAAAGCTCACAGTGAAATATTCCTGAACATATGTTGCCAAACCAAGCCTCGCATGCAGTGTATTGTATGGGCATATGAAATACTAATGTCCTATTGCTAAATGTTTCTCTCTAACATAACACTGTGGTTTAATGTTGAATGGGCCAGATACTCAGCTGATATAAATGGATGTAGCTCCATCTCTCTCAGTATTTCCTGATTAAGCTGCTCCACTGTGTGTAAATAATTAAATACTCATCAGAGCAAAGGACTTGAATTCAGCTCTGCTACATTCCAGGTGTGTGTTTGTGTGTGTGCGCGCGCGCACGCCTAATGCCTGGACTACAGAGTCATTCAGATGCATATAGCCTGGCCCAATGATGATTTATACACAGTGGGTCAGCTTCACCAGGTAAGACTGAAACAGCCCCACATTAGAGAAACTGATAGCACAGTGGATAGAACCCTTGCACCAGATGTGGGGTCAAATCACTGTTCCACATCAGGAAAAGGCAGGAACTAAATCACTCTCTCTCCCATCCTCAGTGAGTGCTCTAACCACTGACTAAAGTTTATAAGAAGGGCTTTTACTCTGGCATTTTTTTTTGCAAGAAATGGCTTAGAGGCCTAGCTTCTAGAGAAGGTTCAACCCTTGAACCCCAAATGAAGATAGGCACTTAAGTTCCTTGAAGGGGCGGGACTTAGGACCCCCACTCTTTCCTCAGTATCTCCCATTGGCTTGCTCAATGCCACCTGCCCTTAACGTGAAGAAGCCATATCAGTGCCTGCTGGGGGTCAGCTCTCCAGCTCCACCTGCTAAAGGCGACAGAAGTATACTGGTTAGCAATAGACACGTTTCAACCCCTGAGACCTCTGTGCATCCCCCAGGATGGGAGTGTCCAGCCCCTGATGCCCTGGACACTCACGGTGTTCACAGATTCGCTGCTCTCAAAGAAGCGGCACGCCCCAGTTTGCCGGTTCCACCTCAGATCACCGCTCTGCTTCACACACAGCACTTGGACACGTTCAAAGTGAAAACGAGCTAAAGTTTATATCACCAAGAGAAGAGATTTAAATGGTAGCAAGTAGCAGTACTGGAAACCAACGGATGCATGTGTTATAAAATCATAACACACATTCTAGAATCTAGACTTATTTAACTGGATACTTCCTTGTCTTAGAGAGCAAAGCTCACCTCAAAGTCCTTCCAGCATTTCAGCCAGGCCTGGCTGTGATCTTCTATTCGTGAAACAAGTCACACTGCCAGCTTGCCTGCTCCGTGAAAGATGCCAAGTGTACTTCTTCACTTTCAGATATACCTCAGCAATCCATTGTCTTTACTCCTAAACAGGACCCCTACATGCTATTTATTTCTTCCTCTGAGTTTCCTCACTTGAAGAGTTCGCAATCTCTTGATTAGCATTTGGCTCAGTACACAAACGGGCATCCACTAGGAAACAGCCAATGCCTACTACACACATGACTAGAGAGAGAAATAAGTGTTTGTTACCTTCTTGTGTGGAAGGGATCTTTCAGCAACATGTTGTTCCTGCATTAAGAACGTCATTTTCAGTACAGACACATAACTCCTTAAATATTATCTGCACACGTGTCACAGTGATTGTGATGTCCAGTGAGCTCATGGTAGAGACCTCAATGCCACCTTTTAGTGAATTATTATGCATGTATATGACCCAGAGGATCCCTGTAAAATTCTGTGCACCCCTGGGCCCTCCACCAGCTGGCAACAAGACACACCCAAGTCACACCTATTTCTCTCCAGGCATTATATAGGGGGCAAGGCATCTAACTCAGGGCTGTGAATTCCACAAGGTGGCAGGGCACCTAAGATTAGGTGCTGCAATGCTCAGCCTAAGTCCCCTTTGTAGGTCTAGCCACTAATCACTCCATGCCTTAGTTTTCCATCTGTAAAATGGGTATAATAATGCTTTCTTATCTCAGGGTAGGGACTGGATGGGGTTAGGAGGACAAACACATTACAGAACGTGATGTGCTCCCATACCGTGGCAATAGAAGTACTAAAGATAAATACAGAAATAGCTTTCTTGCCTCGTGTCACACAGGAACTTTGTGGCAGAGCTACTAACTGAACCCACATCTTGCCTTATAACCCAGGGCCTTTAACCACAGGACCACCCTTCCTCTCAAAGCACAGCACCTGTTGTCATATGTGACTAAAGCCAAAAGGAGAAAGGGTGCCCTAGCGTTAGCCCCTTGTGTTCCACTCACATTCATCTATTAACCATACATCAGATGTTCTTATCGCTCTGTATTCTGGCACTGCCCACAATGTGTTGGGCATGCTCCACACACACATTCAGTCCAAAAAAGACCCAGTCTGGCACTGGGCATGTTTAGCTTGCCAGGCTCACTCTGTGTTATCCAAAGAAAAGCGGACAGAATGTTAATGAGAACCGGGGTTGTTGAAATCAGATTCTCTTCTGTTTATTAACAACCTAGAGGCTTAGCAGAAGCACCGAGGACTATGCAGTGGGCATTTAATTAATCCATGTGCACACAGAGGGAATTTATAAGTGATCAGCAGACTTGGGTGGGTGTTTCAGAGACAATGCAGCAGTGTGAGTTGTGAACGTGTGATTAATTAAGAGCACAGCCAGAGGGACTAAACAGCCCTGGATTTTGGATTTGTCTTGGATGCCGCCAAACCAGGGAAATTACCTCCAGGGTCCCGGCTGTGGAGAAAAACTCCAGAGGTACTTTCTGAAGAGCGGCCTGTAAGTAGATGAGCCAGGGCAAAGAAGTGGAGGAAGAGACTTCGAGTTGGTAACCAGGGGAGAGCAGTGGGAGTTGACGACCTAGTGGAAGAGAATAAAGTTTTGAGGGACAGGGAGCCAAGAGCCACTGGAGGTCATTGAAGTGACTGGGCCATGGAGTGGTTGGGAAGAACTGAAGATAAGGAGGTAGTTGTCAAAAAGAAGGAATGCAGAGAGCGGGGGTCTAGCGAGGGAGCGGTGGTTAGTGGAGTGAGTGGCCATTTTGGTGAATGTGAGTGCTGATCCCATGTTCAGTGTCAAATACGGAGGTGGGGATGAGAATGGAGAGGGCAGCTGATTATAAATGAATGCCATAAAATCTGTACCGCTATCAGCTCCTTTACGACTGGGAGAGACCTGAGCCACAAAACTCAGATCTGGATCCCAATGAAGCTCAGAGCATTCAGATGCAGAGTGTTGCTTTGAACCATTATAGCCATAAGGACCAGCTGCCAGATTTGAATCTGATCTGAACTTTACCAAGGTGCAGGTGAGGATGGGGGCAGGATCTGAGATTTTGGTCTGGGTTTGCTTTCTCCATCAGTATGCGCCAAATGTCAAAGCGCTGCCTTATTTTCCCAATTCCCTTTCCAAAAGTCTCCAGTCAAAGTGTCCTTCAGAAAAGGGCAGGATGTGGCTCATTGGTCTAAGCTGGGGCTTACATTGGCCAGACGTGTGACTAGAGAGCAATGTGACGCCATCCCGAACTGCCTACAGGGGTTGATGGGGCTGTACATACAGCATTCACAGGTGCTGCTGGTGTAGGAACAAGGGAATTGTATGAGGTTTATATAGACATATATAGGGCCAAATCCTGACTGGTGATGTGGTTATTGGGATAGGTGTACTACTGATAAAGCTATAGACTCATAGAATCATAGGACTGGAAGGGACCTTGAATGGTCATCTAGTCCAGTCCCCTGCACTCAAGGCAGGACTAAATGTTATCTAGACTGTCCCTGACAGGGGTCTGTTTATAGACAAAGCCATGGAGATAGCACAAGCAACAGCAACACTAAAAGTCTTTCCCCATCCCCACCCTGGGGGATCACATATGCAGTGGAGAGTCACCCAGTATTCATGCTCATTCAGTCCTTCCGCTGCTTTGATGAGACAACTGGAATGATGTTGAAGTTCTTTTCTATGGATTGAGTCTTATTTCTCATAGGCCGTGTTCTGATGGCAACTTCAAAATGACCCCACCTCACTCTCCCAGTCCTCACTTATCACCCCGCTTGGGCATATTTTAAGGTGTTTAAAGCCTCTTTGGGGATGGTGCTGAATAAACACAACACAGTTATTAATCATTCTGATGGATATTAAGGATAACAAAACAACAAGAACCAGAGAAACCTCCTGAAAACTTCTTTCAGTGGTAGCGGCAGAAAAATATCAGATGATCACAAGTATAGACCCCTAGGTATTTGTTTAGAAAGCAGCACCATGGACAGGGACAATCTTCTTGGTAAAATGGCCCAGAGTTGCCAGTAACTCCATTGTCATGACTGGCTTGCAGATTCGTATAAAAGATGAACACAACCTCAGACATTAGATTCTAGTGATGCTCCAGTTCTGTGAATGGGCTCAGCAAACAGGGTTTCAGGACCAGATCTATAGCTGCTGTAAATCAGCAGAGCTCCATGGCCCTTTCCCAAGGTCACGGTGAGAAGCAGCGGTAGAGCTGGGATGCAAACCCAAGGAGTCAGGCCAAGAGTTTTCAGAAATGTTTCAAAATTCTGATTCAACTGTGCATCAAAAACTTATTTTTATAGCAAAAATAATCATGAGATGTTTTCTCCCATGTTTCAACCAGCTTTTGTCATGACTCCCAGTCCCTAACTCTAACCACTAGATTATTGTGCTCCTTTAAATCCCATAAATCAGCCACTGGATCATCTTTGATTTCCAGTCAGAAGGCCCCATTTTACTAATTAGTCCTGCCAAACAGATGGAGTGGAGGACTCTGTCCCCGTTTGTATTTTGTGCAGGAAACATCCTCTGTTTCTGTGCGCACACAGATTGACCACCCCCATGGCAATTAGTTTTTTATTTCTAGCCCAGGGGCTGTTTATCTTCTTAATGCAACCGAGATCTTTAAAGAGCCCGGGTCACTCTGCTAATGGAAACTGCATTCGTTTACATGATGATTAATATGAACTTCTGAGGGTTACTTAAGATAATGCAGGTTTTACAGTTCTGCCAGCTGATTAAAGTTTCCTTTGCACTGGGAACTTTATAGGTTTTTTGGTGGGTGCGTTTTGATAATTTAAGAAATTTCATTAAATGAAATTTAAAGAGAAGTCTTTAACTTTTTAAGCAAATGTACTGGTGTAAAAAGGCATTGACAGAGCGGAGAGCTGACAGAGGCTTAAATAGTTTCTCTGGGGTACTTATCTGGCACCTATTACCATATTATCTGAGTTCCTCAGACCACCCCTGTGAGGTAGAGCAGTACTATTGTCCCTGTTTTACAGATGGGAAACTGAAGCATAGAGCAACTAAGTAACTTGCCCAAGGTTACAAGGAAAATCCACAGGAAAACACAGGCATGACCCATAGTCTCCCACATCCCAAGCTGACACCTTAACCACTGGTCCAATACTTTCCAGATGCCCCTAATCAATATTCTGGATCTGGGTTCCAAAGATTAATGTCCTTGTAACTGGCAGAGCCTAAGCCAGTATTGACTCCCTCCTTTTGCTACAAGAGGGAGAATGAATAGGTGCATTTTACACCTTCCCCCCGCAGCTGGGACTGCCTTCAACCAGGGCTGAATACATAACCGTCCTGTCTCAAGGCAGTGAGGAGGTTACCGCAATGCAAGCATATTCACTCTCTCTGAGAATTCTGGGAAAAGAACCTGACGCTGCTTCATTTTGCACAAGTCACTGAAGGGCAGATTATCCCATGTATAATTTTCCTGTCTCCAATTTCACCTGGAGTGAAATAAACCCCAGTGCTGAAGATCTGTGCAATGCCCTATGCCCTGCTTAAGATCCCTAACCCGGGGGCTTCATTGTCACTTAGTGCCTTGTGTGGGCCCTCCACTGGGATACATTTGAATAAAATAATGCCACCACAGTTGTTTGCCTGGATCGTGCAGTTGTTTGCCTGGACAGGTCAAATGGATGGCCTAGATTAATTTACCTGTCCTCTGTTGTATGTTGCTTCTCCCTCTTCTATCAGATTAAGGTGACTTCAAATTCAGCTGTTCTCCTTTTTGGCATGGCACTGTCTTTTCTCTGTACATAGAGGATGATGAACAGCAGAGGAGCTGTGATCCGGCCTGGTAAAGAAGGTGTAAGAAGTTCCTCCAGCTGATTACTGCAGGTGGGAAGCCAGATGAGCATAACAGACCGGGGAAAAGACTGGCTACCGGAAGAGAAATGCCAGCTTTTCAAGAGACAATGGAGGTGAGGTAATATCTTTTTTGGGGGGGACAAACATGACAAGAAACCTGTGGATAACCACACGTATTTTCATAGATCTAATAACCACGCCAACACAACAAGAGATCTGTTATCTACAGACAGGTACTCAGATACCACAGAATATGCTCTGAGGAGAAAGTCCAGGGTATACGCCTTAAAATCACTTTCACCACACAAGGACACGCCACTAGAGCAGAGACAGATTTACAGTAAAACGCAGGGTGCCCTGGCATGGGGCCCCCCAATGACAGGGGGCCCCTGGGCCAGGCAGCTGCAGGGGCAGAAGCTTGGTCCTGCTGGCTCCTGGGGCTCCTGCTGCAGGCTCTGCCCCCATCATCAGGCAAGCTACCCCTCCTGTACCTCCTCCCGCAAGCATGCCGCGTTCCCACCCCTCCCAGCGCTTCTCCTGCCACCAAACTGCTGTTTGCCGATGCTCTGGGTGCTCCGGGAGGGAGGGGGAGGAGCGAGGCTGCAGTGCGCTCAGAGGAGGAGGTGGAGAAGAGGCAGGAGCGGGGACTTGGGGAAGGGGGTGAAATCCAGGCAGGGAGGAGCAAAGGTGGGGCCCCACACACTCCCCCTACACATACCCCCTCCATAACTCCCTGCCGTGAGCTGCTCAGGCCAGGGGGTTGGGGTGGGGCAGGGGATTGGGAGCACCCCACAACCCCAGCCCACACCTCTAACACCCTGTCCTGACTCCAGCACCCACCTCACACACATCTGACCTCCTGCCCTCCCTGACTCCTGCAACCCCCCACACTCCCTAACCCCCATGCCTCCAGCCCCCTGCCCACCCTGACTCTTCATCCCACCCCCCACAACCCCACCTGCACCCCTCGCACCAAACAGGAGCTGCCCCAGGTAAGTGCTCCACACTCCAACCCCCTGCCCCAGCCCTGAGCCCCCTCCCACACCCTAACTCCTGGCCAGACCCTGCACCCCAACCTACTCCTGAATATTAACTTCCTCCCAGATCCTGCACCCCCAGCCCTGAGCCCCCAACCGCACCCTAACTCCTGGCCAGATCCCTCACCCCAATTTTTTTATAAAGTGCTCATAGCTAAAGTGCTTTACAATAATTAGCTAATGGTACAAACAATATTTTGAAAGATCATTAAGTGGTCCACTGAGACCCTCAGATTTTCCAGTGGTCTGTGGACAAATAAGTTAGACTACAAAAAACAGTCAAGGTACCTCATTTTATTTTCATTTACTTCCTATTACTTATAGGAGGAGGATGAAGAAAAAAGGAATGAAAATCGGGGGGGGGGGATCCAAAGGAGCAGCCCCAAAAATGAAGCTTAGCACAGGGCCCCACTAACTCTAAATTTGCCACTGCACTAGAGAAATAAATCACATCATGAAATGGGTCACCAGGTACCCTGAGAGAACCTGCTCCAATACAGAAAAAGAACCCCTTATGATCTCACACCCCTTAGTTGTCGCCTATTACCCTACACTGGAACCTATAAGGGATATCATTAAACAATTGCAATACATACTCGATAGGGACCACGTTCCAAAAGAATCCCAAATCCCTCCTCCTGGCCTTCAAAAAACCCCCAACCTCACCAAGCTCATCATCACAAGCAAACTCCCCACAGACCAGGACCCACAACTCAAAGCTGCCCCAGACACTTCCATAACAACAGATGCAAAACCTGCAGACATACCTCCACCATTACGATGATCAGCATCCATTCAAGATCCATGAATCCTACGCAGGTGTAACCCAATGCGGTGTATGTCATCTAGTGCACCAAATTCCCCAGCTAGGTAGGTGAAACCAGACAATCACTACGCTCTCGAATGAACTCATGCAGAAAAATAATGAAAAGGAAAAAAAAACCCTTTTAACTTGTGGGCAAACGCTTTTCACAAAACAATCACTCCATATCTGACCTCTCAGGCATTGTCCTCAAAGAGAACCTGCGCAGCACCTTCAAAAGAGGAGCTTAAATTCAGAACTTTCCTAGACGCTAGAAATCAGGGTCTTCATAAAGACACTCAGTTTATGGCTTATTACAATACGTAACTCCCCCCCCATTTTTTGTCTTATGACTGCAGAGGTCTTTGGATGCTCTCTTAGAATTTGTGCTAATTACTTATGCTAAGTAATATGTTCCACCTTATTTTCACGCTCGCAGGCTGTGTCTGCTCAGCACCTAGACACCCACGGCTGGCCTGTGCCAGACGACTTGGATTCATGGGGCTTGGGCTGCGGGGTTGTTTCATTGCTGTGTAGACTTCCAGGCTTGGGCCCCTTAGGGTCCCAGAGCTTGGGCTCTAGCCCGAGCTCAGAAGTCTACACAACAATGAAACAGACCCACAGCCTAAGCCCCACAAGCCCGAGGCGGCTGGCCAGGGCCAGCCACCAGCGTCTAGTTGCTGTGTAGATATACCCACAATACCTTTCTCAGACTTTACTGTAACTGGAGGTTCTTTGAGATGTCAGTCCCTATCTGTATTCCACTACCCACCCTCCTTCCTCTCTGCTTCGGATCCTGTTGGATTGCGGTAAAGAGGGAGATGGAGAAGGATGTGTCGGTTAGCACAAGAGATTCCCTGGCTCCCAACCCTCAGGCAGTGAACAATCGAGGCTCCCACTTGACAGCAAAAAAGCACTGTCCTAAATTGCCCTGGGGGAATGCTACATAAGCAGGTGAGGCTAGGTCACATAGGTAGGTGTGCTCAGAGTTTGAACCCGGCAACCCTCACAGGGCTGGTGCCTGTTTGCATGTGGTTTTATTTACTATCAGTTAAAGAGATATTTAAGCAAATGCGTATTACTTATGGAAATGACAGTAAGGGGGTGAAGCTAATGAGGGACTATGAAGTGCCCTGGTGTCTGGGACAGAGCTAATTCTGAGGGACAAATGATCCAAATACTTTTTATGAGAGTCTCATATTTGCATAAGATAGCCAAGTGCAGGAAGTTGAACACAGGCTTGTTGACATTTCAAGTCATTTCAACCAGATCAGGGGGTGATAACATCATGCAGGCCTGCCAGCTCTGCATTTAATAACGAATCCCCAACCTTATCAAGTGGCACCAATGAATCCAGATAATAGGTCTTTTTTTAGCAGCCAGATATGAGAATTTTTGAGGCGCCTCATTAACAGGCTGTGAGGAGCAACATAGTTAAACTTGGGTGCCTAAACTTAGGTCACGTAGGCTCAGAATTTGAAGCGTCTGCTCATTTTGGGTGGCTCGGTGTTTGGATGTCCAGGTTCATAGACTTTAAAGCCAGAAGGGACCATTGTGATCATCTAGTCTGACCCCCTGTATCCTTCATGCCAAAGAATCCCCTCCACTGATTCCTGGATGAAGCCCATCTTGAGAGCACTGCGGCCTCTGTTTTCAGAGGTGCTGAATATCCTTTGCTCCCTCTGACTGGCCCCTGTCTTTTCAAGAGCTGCCTCCTGCTAGACAACTAAAGACTCCCACATGCAAGTCACCACTTTTAAAAATGTTAGTGCTGCTGCACCTCCATATCTAAGGCACATGAGTAAGAAGGTGAATTTTCAGAGGTGTCAAACCCCAACAGCTCGCCTTTAGTGTATTCACCTAAATCTGAATATTGGTGTCTGACTTCAGAACCCATTTTGAAAGTGCTGTCTTTAACCTCCATGCCTCAGTTTCCCTTGCTACACAACCCCTTTCCCCTTTCACAATTGCCTCTCATTCTCAGGGCTTCAGCTAGAGCTGTGTGGTCTAGGATAGTTAAACTTAGCTGGGTCCTCTACATGGAACTTGGAGGGAGGAGCACATGTTTCAGGAGGGAAGAATTTGGAGGAGGCACCAGGAGGTCAGTCTGTGTACACATGGCTTGAATGCTTGCTGCAGCACCCAATGTAAATAAATCTCTAAACAAAGAGACAGTTTAGCTTTACAAGCATGGCGGCCACTTGTGTTATTATCTACCAGTCGGTATATGAAACAGCGTGCAAATCTCTTGTTTTCCCAAGGAGGTCGCATCCTCCGTGTTTCGCCTTGTGGGAGTGGGGGAGTCCACAGCTGCTGGCTGAATGTGCTGGGAGTGGAAGAGGAGTGGGTGAAAGAAACATGTGACCACCCATAGAAGGACTGCCCAGCTCTTGCCAGCCCTCCTAGCCCACGCACTCAGGAGTAGGGCGGAACTTCAGTAGATCTTGGTGCAGCTTTTCAGATGCAGTGAACGGTTCCACCTACAGATGGCCCTCTTCCCAATGAAGTCCAAGTGGGGTATTCTGTTGATCGAAGTTCAGCAGATGCCCTGTGTACTAGTTACCTCCATACCCACATGGAGGGGACATCTGCTGCATGGGTAACAGTGTCCCTACCTGTCCCCCCTCCCCAGCTCTTCTGGACCTTCCATGTTGTCATCTACTAACCACATGGCAAATCTGCAGGGAAGTGACTGCAGCCTGTGGAGCCTGTGGAGCCTGTCTGGAGGGCAGGGGGAAAAGAGGCAGCTGGATACTGCGTGATGGGCATGGTATAAAAACCTAGCTCGATTAATGAGCAGGGGATGGGAGAGGTCCTGTCAGTGCAGCTCCATTGGAGCCAGAGAGCTAGAGGTCCAGGGGAGGAGTTTAAATCCCCTCCAATACCAGGGATCACTGAACCATCTGCTTCTTTCACAGGAGGCAAAGCTCGGTCCTCCCGCTTCAGGAGTGGGAAGAAACTCCACGACGGGCAACCTCACTGACTGACCTGGCCCGACACACTTTTGTCTGCATCAGGCCCCAGGATGGGCCAAGAGACAGGATCTCAGGACTGGGGCCCAATATAAGGAACTGCCCTTAACAGCAGTGGTGTCTCCTGGATGCAATGATCATGGCTCCTTCTCAAACCTTATGATTTCTCTCTCAGAGCTGGTCTGTCTCCTGAGATGACCAAGACCAGGTTTTTAAGTTCCCGGGCCAGATCCTGAGCAGGTGTAAACCAGCACTGATTTCAAGGGAACTTTCATCAATTTATTCCAGCTGAGATCTGGCCCCTGATGCATGTTCTTCCTATTCCAGTTCCCCAATCACAGCTCGGAGAACAATCGCAGATGGTATCTCTGCAGCTGGCTATTGTCCTGATGAGTATTGTCCTGCTGAGTCTCATGCTGTTTGCTGGAGCTCTGATGCCCTCTGTAGTGAATTACATAACAGAGGTTCTGTTGTGTCGGGAATATCATTTGATGCAAGCAGCAGGTGGGGACACAAGTAAACATTTGTCCCTTAGTATTGCATGGGGGCTTTTTTCTTTCTAGTCCCATTATCTATTTAATCCCCTTAACAAGGTTTCCTTGCTTATATTTCGCAATGATTCCTCTGGCTGGCCCTTAGGTAATTTGTTTCCCATGTCACAGCAGCGGTTCCCAATTGAGGTTGGTATAACTATAATTATGGGCTGAAGACCAATTTCCAGATTGCAGTGCTGGTAGGGAGTTGCCTAGAAACATACCACTAGAAAGCTGCAGTCACCTTCAGATTGTTGCGTATCATTGTCGAGGGCCCACTGACTTAAGAATTACATCGAGTTCATGGTTATCCATCAAAACTAGGGACAGCAAATCAGTTCAGATGCCCCCTCCCCATCACCCTGGAACCTTGGCTCAGGTCTGGAAATGAACCTTCTTGAAGGTTTGGAGACATTCATTTGGATTCTCTCTTTCCCCAGCTCCTCAATGACCTTTCTGAGCCTTGCTGGGATCAAAATGCCGTGAGAGGGAAATGATGGAACTCCCACTTCCTTGTGGGAGTTCCAGCTTTAAAGATATCCTCAAAACATGCTATTTTTGAAGATTTTTTTTTGGATGCTTCTTGGAGACAAACCCCAAAACTGAACCTTTGGAGGGTGACCCATTGCCAGGTAAAAGCCACCCATGACATTGAATGCAATAAAGGTACAACTTGCAAATGTTCTGTGGATTAATGTTAAGGACTGGCTGGTTTAAATTGAGTGTCAGATGTCAAATCAACACCTTTAGGGCCTGATCCAAAGCCAAGTGAAGTCAGTAGAAAGACTCAGTGGGGAATAGGGCCCCTAAGGAGGAAGAACCTACAAGTAGACACTTTACATATTTATTTAGTTGAGTTTAAAAACTAAAGTGGGTCTAAGCACAAGTAACAGCCATCAGTTGCAAACAGACAGAAATCCACTTGGTGCCCACTAGAAGCTACATTGCAAGCATAAGCAAAAGAGACTGATATTAACACAGCAGCCAAGGTAGTTAAGTAATACATGACATGACTCTTTAGGTGCAACTTCACTACAATAAAAATCCTGCTGCATCCAGTCTCAGAGCCCAGGTCAGCTGACTGAGGCACGCGGCACTGGGGCTCTGCGGCTAAAAGTAGCAGTATAGACATTTGAGCTTGGGCAGGGCTCCGAGACCCTTCCCCACACAGGGTCTCAGAGCCTGGACTCCACTCCTGGCCCCAGCTCGAACGCCTACACTGCCATTTTATATCCCACAGCCTGATCCCTGTAAGCTTGTCTCAGTTGACCTGGGCCAGCCCTGGCCATGCTGCAGGTCTTTTATTACAATGGGAACTGATCCTTTATGATCACGGTTGCTGTTTGGTAGGTCACTTAAGAGGGTACCTGCAGGCTAAGTAAGAGCAGTTGGAGCAGAGAGAAAAGACAGAGGAGAAGAGCAGAGGAAGAGATATTAAAATAGAGAGAGAGAGAAGAGAGGAGGGTGGATATGGAGAAGCAAGTAAATTCTGAAGATCAGGCTATGTCTTCCCTGCAGTGGTAGGTTGTGTGAATTCCTCTTGAGTTCGCCTAACCTGAGTGAGAACAGTCACCCGGCACTCCCCTTGAGCGGCGCAATGTTCCTATTAGCCACACAGAGTAGCTGCATCCCCCCCACCTTCACTAGCTCCAGCATCAGCAGTGCCTCCCCCCACAGGCCAGTGAGCTGGAGTTTAAAGCAGCACTTAGCACAGGAGTTTGGTGTGTGTGTGTGGGAGGGGGGCAATGTTCCCTCGAATTTTCCCATCCATGTGCAGAATGAATTTCGTTATGTGCGCCAAAATGGAGGTGATGGGTAGCGGGAGTGGGGCCAAGGGGTTTGGAGAGTGGGAAGGGGCTCAGGGATGGGGCAGGGGGTTGGGGTGCGGGTGGAGGAGTGAGAGCTCTGGCTGGGGGTGTGGGCTCTGGGGTGGGGATGGAGATGAGAGGTTTGGCTTGTGGAAGGGGGCTCAGGGCTGGAGCAGAGGGTTGGGGTGCGGGGGGTGAGGGCTCTGGCTGGGGTTGTGGGCTCTGGGGTGGGGTCAAGGGCTTTGGAGTGTGGGAAGGGGCTCAGAGCTGGGGCAGAGGGTTGGGGTGCCAGGATGAGGGCTCTGGCGGGGAGTGTGGGCTCTGGGATAGGGCCGGGGATGAAGGGTTTGAGGTGCTGGCTGCCCCAGGGCTGTGGCGGAGAGAGACGACTCCCCCAGCCCTCTCTCGCCAGAGTAGCCCGGGGCTGTGGGGAGAGTGCCTCTCCCAGCCGTGGCAGCTCTGTGCCCAGGGTCAGGGGAGAGGTGCCTCTCCATCCAGGCCTCTGTAGCTGCGTGCCTGCCTGGCCCTTGATAGCCTGCTGTGTGACCACACAGCTTAGAGGGAACTTAGGTGGAGGGGCAACACTTGAGTTTTACCTCAGGTTAACACTGCAGTGAAGATGAGTCCTAAAACCACCCTAAGCCCAGTGGGAACCATAGAATATCACACTCTTCTGTGGAAGAGGCAGGTTGGCTAGCTGGTGGGTAAGCCTGCAAGGGGTATCCCCTGGCCTCACAGCTAGAGGGCAGTTCTTGCTCCCTGGCATTACAGGGAACACGTGTGCTTGTCTATACTTAGCTTAGAATGGGAAGGGGGGAGTTGTCTTAAGTGCTTTCCATTAGTGGCCCTTTATTGCCATTGGGTTCCCTCCTCACCTGCTGACAGAGATTTTAGGAACGTGGAAAAATAACCTGAAATAGCTTTTCTGTACATTCTAATGCTGCAGATATCAGGCCTGCTATGCAAGCATGCCCCCTTGCAGCATGGCATGCAATTTCTGTCCCCTGCCTCGCTTTCCCTTCAGATTATTGCAAATAAATCCACCCATGGCCAAAAGACTTTAAAAAACCCCAGTATTTTCCCCTCTGCTGGGATCTAATTTATCCAGTGTAGTCCAGGTCCCAGAGCCCCCCTTTTCACCCAGCACTGGTTCAGAGCCCCAAAAGCTCTCTTCCTGGGACTGGGTCATTTAAGTCTTTATTTAAGTTTTTCTGTAGGGGGAGGGATAGCTCAGTGGTTTGAGCATTGGCCTACTAAACCCAGCATTGTAAAGTCAATCCTTGAGGGGGCTGTTTAGGGATATGGGGCAGAAAACAAAAAAATCTGTCAGGGACAGTACTTGGTCCTGCTAGTATAGGCAGGGGACTGGACTCGATGACCTTTCAACATCCTTCCAGTTCTATGAGATAGGCACATATTATATTATGTCCCCAGCCTGAAAACTCACCCCTTTAGTCCAGGGTTTCCATAGCCTGCCTCCTGGGATAGTTTCCCCATCCATAAAAGGTTGGCATCTCCATTGAGTTCAGTGGAATGGAGAGAAGTGTCAGGCCCCAGATATTTATAATGTGGGGGCTATTTCTTTCCCACCCTGAGGGTACGTCAAGGGTATGGCTAGACTACCCGCTGGATTGGCGGGTAGTGTTCGATGTATCAGGGATCGATTATCACATCTAGTCTAGACGCGATAAATCGATCCCCGAACGCACTCCCCATCGACTCCAGAACTCCATCTCCGCAAGAGGTGGAAGCAGCAGCGGTCGACTTGCGTAGCTGAAGCTGCTTATCTTAGGTCGACCCCCACCCCAATGTAGCCCAGCCCTGATATATGAGCAATGAGTATTGCTCGTATATCCTTCAGGTTTGGCTTTCTGTTGTATCCATGACGCAAAATCACAGGGAACTGGTCAAGGACAAATGTTCAGTGGGACAGATTGTTTACTATACTGGGAATTCCCCGTCAAAAGTGGCCTAAAAGTGAGCATATATTCAGGAGTATAATCTAATGTGTCAACCAAACTGCCCTGTTTCCTGTTTCTACCTGATCAGCCCTCAATCTCAGCTCATTTTCCAGGTCCTCTTCACAACAATAAAACCTCAGCATGTTTATTGGAATGTAAACATTCTGGGTACACCATAAACCACATACACCCTGCATATGCAACCTGGTAATATTGAAGGAATACTTCCTCCTCCGGGAGCCCTGGACTAATATCATGCCAGCAACAAAACATGGAGGAAGGGAGACAAAACATATTTCTCTTCCCTTTCTGAGAATCATCGTATCAGTTATTTATTTCAGTGGAGATGGAACATGAAATAGAGCCTGTCCAGGGCTTTACTATTTTTGACCCATATTAAAACTAAAAGCCAGCTAATATAGATAAAAGCAAATGCCAGTGTGGGATATGCACCCCATCACAGGAAAGAATGATTAATTTTTGCAGCTGGAGAAGCTGCTTCAAAGCTACACTTTCTCGCTTCCCATGACATTTCACATAATTGCTATTATTTCTAGTAGTGCCTATCAACCACAGGCTAGGCTCTGGGCCCCATGGTGTGAGGTGCTGTACAGAGAAATAACACTGACAGTCTTGCCCCAGAAAGTTCCCAGTCTACACAATCCAGCAAAGCACTTAAGCATGAGCTTAACTTTAAGCAAGTGAGTTGTCCCATTGAAATCAAATTAAAGTTAAGCATGGGCTAAGTGTCTTGCCCCCAATGCATAAAACAGACATATGAGGGTCTGGGCATAGGGGGACATGGCAGGGTAACAGTAGAGACAGAATACGAAGTGTTATTAGAATAACATAATTGTCCCGTAAGAAAAAGAAGCAACTGGAATATTTGACTATTCACATCCATCTAACTTCATGTAATATTATTAACCCAAGTCAGGCGTGGGGGAAATAAAATGCCTTCCACTGGGCTAATAGTTCTTGCTTCTTATTATCTAGCTCACCGGACATTTCTCTGTGAAGTCCTTTGCTGGGGTTATAAAATGTCTTCTGTACTGTGGAATGAAGCATGCTAAGTCCACGGTAGTAGACAGCCAGGGTATTTACACGCTGTTGCTCTGACTGGTCTCATAGAAATCGCAGGTTCATAGAAGTGACGGGACAAGACATTTGCCAGAAACTGGGACTTGGCTTCATTGCCCTCTGATCCTGACCCAGCTGGGCTGGAGAGTAGCAGAGTGAACAGGGCCCTTCATTTCTAAGGGAAAAGATAGAGTATCTGTATCTAGCCACAGAACAGTTTCCTATGATGCTGCATCTCTCCTTTCTGCCCTTTGTTTCATCAGCAAATTTGTCTGATTGTTTCTTCTCCTCAGAGTAGTCTTCAGTGCTCCAAGCCAGGTTCAGCACTGAAGGAGCTTCACAATGAACAACAGTGTCGTCTCAGATGCCTAACACACACAGCACCCATCTGCACAAGGAGATCGCAGAACTAGAGGTGGTTCAGAGACGAACAACATGAATGATCAAGGGATCGGAAGAGGGATTGAAAAGAATGGGATGGTTTACCTTAGACAGACAAATAAAATAAAGAATGGTCTAGAGAGGCGAGATCGGGAGTTTTTGTTCTCCCTATCTCATAAAACAGGAACAAGGGGGACGTTCCATGAAATGTAATAGTGGGAAATTCAAAACCAGTAAAAGAAAATTCTTTGCCACATGTTATGCTGTGTAGGGGAGAGATCATCCTTTTGTTCTCTGTTTGTACAGCGCCTAACATAATGGGGTCCTGGTCTGCAACTGGGGCTGTTCGGCATTACACTATTACAAATAACACATAATACTTAGACTGTGGAATTCATTGCCCTGGGAAATTATTGAGGCCAGAATTTAGGAGGTTAAAAAGAGGACTGGATCTTTATATGGCTATTGTAACAAGTGAGCACCCCCTCGTGGCCAGCAGTCACTCTGCAGCACCCTGCCTCTCTATCCCCCTCCTCAGGGTCCCTTAAGAACTGCACAGTCCACAATATTTAAAACATTCCCCCTGTTAGGGTCTAATTTATTCAGGCCTCAGGTGAACACATTAGCCCTCCAGGCCCTGTTCAGTGTGTGTCTCTCTCCCCCTTAGATAGGGAGTTGCCAGCTCTCCTACCCAGAGCTGCGTCCTAATTCAGTCATCATTATCGGGCTTTACCTGGCTGGAGCTCAGCCTTCAGGCTCTGACTCCCTTCTCTCAGGCTCTTTCCTCACTCCCTGCAGTCTCTGACACAGTTTCTTGTGTGTGTCTCTCTTTGCAGCTTCCTGCTGCTCTTTATAAGGAAATCAACTGATCTCCCTGAGGTGTCATTGGGGACAAGCCACCCTCTTAGAGACATCAAAAATTCCCAGATTATCATAATTAATTACAACATATTTTGGACAGGATCATAAGCCTTGTGCTCTGGGCTTAAGCCAATCTTTAAGTATTAAAGATCAGGATGCGATTTAACGGATTGTTCACATCTGTCTATTGCAGGATTCTTATATCTTCCTCTGCAACATCTGGGTCTGTCCCCTGTCAAAGACAGGCTCCTAGACTCAAGGGACCATGAGTCTGATTCGATGTAGCAATTCCTGTGTTCCTGTTTTCCTGGGGGGATGAAACTCTGGCCTGAAAGAGAGAGGAAAATGCCGAGCCATGTTTCAGCAAAAGAAAAAGTCAAGCATCCTCATCGCAATGAATGTGATTTTCAATTGCATTGGCATAGCTTTTTCGTGAACATTAAACTGAACCCAGAAGGCGGTTAGAACGTTCATCGGGGATGTGTCTCTCTTCAATTTGTATGTTACGTTTTGAATTAGAATTGATTTAACTCTAATAAAGTTTGATACTTTTGTTTATCCCATCCACACAGCTGCGCTGATCAAACTTGAAGGCCCATGACGGTTTTATTTGCAGATGATTTTGCCTAATGCTAGTTATTCCTGACATCATTTAGCATGATTGAGTTTATTGCCCTTGATGTGATTACACGCAGGCTCCGCGTATCAGGGAAAAGGACAACGCTAATGCTAATGCTACCACTGTTAAATACCGCAGGCTTCGCCTCATGCAAAATCTCTCTTTGTACTGACAGC
Organism: Dermatemys mawii; assembly: GCA_007922305.1. Lineage (NCBI taxonomy): Eukaryota > Metazoa > Chordata > Testudines > Dermatemydidae > Dermatemys > Dermatemys mawii. The sequence continues at coordinate 211,118 of ML677391.1, read as the reverse complement.
AATCTAAGTGCATTGAGTTTATTAGTTTGCAATCAAGCCAGAGGAATGTAGGAAAAGGACAATATCGTTGTATTAACCTATAAAAACTTGAATAGAAACAGATGTTTTATAGGGCGTGGCTTCACAGGTTCCGCAGGACACAGCCCGTCCCAACTTCACAGGCCAAATTCTACTCGTTACACCACTAAACACAGAGTAACTCCACTGACTTCAGTGGATTTACTCCAGATTTACACCCATTTTAATTAGAGCAGAATTTGTTTCCAATTCTCTTATTCTAGCAAATCTAATTTCCCATTTTTGAGGCTAGTAGCACCATCTTATATTGGAAGGAATCACATTAACTCCGGAAAGACAAAGACACTTTGTATTTAAACTTCTTGCTATTCACATCCATTCTGATGTTTCCTTGATGCCATTTTCCTCTTTTCTATTGTTAGGATTGTTTACAGGGCTTCCAATATTAAACTTACAGACGCTTCACTGAATGTACCAGTCTCCTGTGTGGCACGAGCACACACACTAAGCCAACATGTCTCAAATGCAGCCACCGTGGCTGAATGCAGCCACTGGAGCTTTTTGTGCAGCTGCCGAGCGGAGCAGAGGTGGGAAGAAGCAGGATGGGGGTGGGGCTTTTAGGAAAGGGATGGAGTGGGTAAGGGGTCTTGGTGGAGTCGGGGGAGAGTCCCCCCCCCCGGCAGATTAGAAACTCGGTGCCTATAGTGACTGGTGCTGACCCCAGGTGTTGATGACCCCCAGCTCCAGCCATACGGCAGAGGGCTCCAACCACGGGGCTTTGGGCGCCAACCCCTGGCTCTGGCCAAAGGGCAGCAGGTGACGATCCCCGCTCTAGATGCAGAGCTTCAGCCGGCCTCCATCCCCCAGTTCCGACCATGCGGTGGCGGGTGCTGGCTCCGGGCTCCAGGCCCATGGCTCCAGCCCTTGACTCTGACCCTGTGCCCCAACTGCATGGCAGCAGATGCTGACCCACAGTTCTGGCCCCATGGCTCCAGCCCCCGGCTCTGATCCCTGGCCCTGGCTGCGTGGCAGCAAGCACCAACCCACAGCTCTGTTCCCGGCTCCAGCCACGTGGTGGTGGGAGCTGGCCCTGGGTGTTGACCCCTGGCCACGCAGCAGCGAGCACTGGTCCTAGCCACACAGCGGTGGGCACTGACTCCTGGCTCCACCCATGCAGACCCAGGCTCCAGCACTCAGGTCCGGGCTCTGGTCACGCGGCGGCAGGCACTGGCTATGGGCACTGACCCACAGCTCTGGCTCGGGCCATGCAGTTCCTGTCCCCTGCTCCGGGCCCTGAGCTTGGCCCTGGCCTCACGGCAGCAGACACCAGGCCTTGGCTCTGACCGTGCGACAGTGGGACTCATCACCCATCCCCACTGCCCCTGGCTCCCACTACCTTTTCCAGGTTCGCACCCATCCCACCATCACCTCTGGCCCCTCCTGTCTCCACTTCAGCCCCTGCCCCCATCCAGGGCATAATGGGTCTTGGGGCTTGCTGAGAAAAGTGATATTAACAAACATGCAAGGATCACTTTTCACAGCAGACTTACTAGCGATCTGTGAAAAGTGATACTTGTACGTTTGTTAATATCACTTTTCATAGCTTCCCAGGTAGCTACTGCGTGTGCTGTGATATTAACAAATATACACATATCATTCCCAAAGGGGGAGGCAGCATTATTTTTTATTGAGTCTGCCAAAAAACCCTACAAATATAAATTACAATGATTTGGAGAGGTTTCAAAGTGGTAGCTGTGTTACTCAATAACAGACTTAAAAGTGGCAATTCTTCAGCAAAAACTGTAAAAAACAGACTCCACTGAGAAACTGCAGAACTGGAATTAATCTGCATACTGGACACCATGTAATTTAGGCTGGAATAAAGACTGGGAACGGATGGGTCATTACAAAATCTAATTTTCCCCCTGCTGATACTCACACCTTCTTGTCAACCGTTTAAAATGTGCCACCTTGATTACACTGAGCTCATTAGCACTACAAAATGATTTTTCTTCCCTTGATATTCATCCCCTCTTTTCAACTGTTGAGAAAACTTAGAGGTTTTTAAGACCTGGTTTGACAAAGCCCTGGCTGGGATGATTTAGTTGGTGTTGGTCCTGCTTTGATCACGGGATTGGACTAGATGACCTCCTGAGCTCCTTTCCAACTCTCATTTTCTGTTATTCTAAGTTGTGGGCTACAAACTGTGGCAGGCTGGGAGAACTTCCTGATTCCTGCCAGGATGTACCATCTGCCCTCCAGCAGGAAGACTCATCAGCACGGACTGAAGCTGGGAGCTCCTGGCAGGCAAGCAGAGAGGAGGCTGCTGGACTGAAATCCTGTTCTATGTTTTACAGAATAAAGCTTTGTTCCTGGTGGTTTGTCTGAGTGGGTTTGGTCTGAGGTGAACACACACTGACACACAACGCAGAACACATGGAGAAGCCTCAGGCCCAGTAAGTAATAGCCAGGCGAGGCATGTTAGCTTATATTTGTTTTTCACTTGTGAATTTCTCTTGCTAGAGGAAGGTATCCCTGTGTTTTCTCTGTACTTTGAAACTAAGCTGGAGGGGTACCTTAGTGTGGTTTCGAATCTTTTTCTGACTCCGTAAAAGTAACTACCATCCTAATTTTATAGAGGTAAATTTTGTTTATCTTTTCTTAGTTAAAATTCTTCTTTTAAGAATCGGACTGATTTTTCCATTGTGTAAAGATCCAGGGTTTTGGATCGGGCTCACTTGTAAGGATTGGTGAAGGGTTTATTCTCAAGCCTTTCCCAGGAAGGGGGTGTAGGTTTGGGGGGATTTGGGGGGAATAGGGTCTCCAAGTGGCCCTTTCCCTGATTCTTTGCTTACACTTGGTGGTGGCAGCAACCATCCAGGCACAAAAGAAACTTGTGCCTTGGAAGTTTTAACCTAAGCAGGTAAAATAAACTGAGGGGGTCTTTTCAGGCGGGTCCCCACATCTGTACCCTAGAGTTCACAGTGGGAGAGGGAACCCTGACAGGGCCAGTGAACAGGTAGGGGGCTACATATATCAAATGATAAAATCATATTTCAGGACCTTTTAGATCTGAAGTTCTGTGACATAATTAGTTCACCGGTTGCAACGTTTGGATTGAAATCCAGACGAATTGCCCCCAATATTTAGAGATGTTTATAGCTAAGATTTGTGATACAAAATCATCTCTAGGTTGAACGTAAGTAGCAATTTATATCAGCATTTCTGCTGTGAGGCAATGGCGACCAGTTAGAAATTATTATTCACTTACTAGTGACCTGACTCAGCAGCATACTTAAATATGTGCCTAACTTTAAGCACAGCTAGAACCATACCACTGGAATCACTGGGTCTACTCACATTGCAATGTATGGTTTTGTGAACTAGCTCTCTAAAGGCTGACAAGGGAAGGCACGCTGTATACCCACTAGGTGAAACAGTTCTTCTTTAGCTCCAGTATTAGAGAGTTGTGTTTTTGGAACAGAAAGACTAGGGTTATAGTCCCTTTCCCTTTGTCACCTGTGTATGTGTTTGTATGTGATTTACATGGTTATTGTGTTTGTTGTCAGCAGCTCTGAGATTCATTACAAGGGAGGATTGTGGGGAAAGTTTATACTCTTGTGTAGGATTGGAGTCAATCTGGGATGACATTTGTCAACTGCTTATGTGTACTTTTAATTTTCCTTTTGCAAATGCGTTCAGTGTTGGGCACATTTCATACATTGCTAAATTGCTTTGATATCTTGCAAGGTGACAAGCACTGTTCAAATATTACTTTAGTAGTAAAGACATAGGAGAAATCCTGGCTCATAACTCTCTGAAAACCCGCATGTGATGAGACAGAATATTTTTATTTCTTTCCTGCTCAGACAATAACACTGATGTATGGAACAGAATCAATGAGTCAGATGACATAGAATGGATTATTTTGATGTAATAGACCAGGTTAAAATAGAAGAAAACATTGGGTACTAAAGGTTTCCTAATCTAGTGGAGACAGGCAGAACAAGAACCAATGACTGGATGTTAAAGCTGGGCAGATTCATACCAGAAATAAGGCATCCATTTTTAACAGAAGGGTGATTAACCATTGGAACACAAGACCAAGGAAAGTGGTAGATTCTCCATCATTTGATGTCTTCACAACTGGCTGCCTGCCTGGAAGTGGCTTCAGTCATATAAAAGTTATTGTGCTTAACACAGGGGCAACTGGGTGAACTTCTACAGCCTGTGTTATACACGTGGTGAGTTTAGAGGAATTTTCATTCTTGGGAATAAGAAAACTACTTTGCATTATTATTTCATCCAAGGATGTTAACGTACTTTATGTATATTAACTGATGAAGCCTCCAAATCCCTCTGTAAGGTTGCTAAGTGCTATTGTGCAAGGACTCATCCCAGATCCGAGGCCCAGTTTAGTGCCTTACCCTCACTCCCATCCTTCCTGTCACAATTAAACACTCTGAACAGTCAAAGGGTTATTTCCCTAATGCCAGCACATTAGGGTTGGCCTCATATGAGTATACAAGAAACCTTGGTCCTTCCCCCATACAGCAGCTGTCACAGGCCCTCGGGGAAGCTGACACAGGGGTATTGACTAGCACAATTGCACTGATTAATTTCCTGGCACTCTGGAATATTTAGGATTAGTATTAAGCATCTAATCACTTGACTTGGGCACTGGCAATTCTCAAGCATCAAAGCCGGGCAAGAGGTTCTAGCCCTTAATATAGGTAATGGAGTAAATAATTAAGCAATCAAATTGCAAACCCCTAGAAGATAATAGGGTGATAAGTAACAGTCAGCATGGAATTGTCAAAAACAAGTCATGACAAACCAGCCTGATAGCTTTCTTTGACAGGGTAACAAGCCTTGTGAATAGGGGGAAAGTGGTAGACATGGCATATCTTGATTTTAGTAAAGCTTTTGATACTGTCCTGCATGACTTTCTCATAAACAAACTAGGGAAATGCAATCTTGATGGCGCTACTATAAGATGGGTGCAAAACTGGTTGGTAAACCATTCCCAGAGAGTAGTTATCAGTGGCCTCTTGGCATTGAGAAGGGAGATCAGAGGTGACTTCAATGTCTAAGGCAGGAGATCAGAATTTATAGGCCATTTGCCAGAACTATTAACCTGCCCTGTATTACCTCTCCCTCATTCAGTTACACACTTAGGCAGATCCACAAAAGGTATTTAGGCTCCTTACTTCCATTAAATACCTTTGTGAATCTGGGCCTTAACCTCTGTATATGCCTACAATACATTGGTGGGTTAAAAAATGAAATTGTTTTTTGTCATAGGAAAAACTAGCACAGAATTTACAGAAAAAATGTTTCATGGCCCCTTACACTTCTCCATCACCCACCTCTGCCCCCTGTGCCAGAAGAATCAGAGCATTGTGACAGAGAAGAAAACAGCTGCATTGTATTTCAGGCCATTGTCAATTTTTTAATGTTCTCTCCAGATGTAATAGGCTGGCAAGAATTTGCAAAGAGCAAAATAAACTAGACTAGAGAAGGAGCCTTGCAAATGTCAGCCACCGCTCGGTTTACTGGTGCATTTACTCTCTGAAATGTTGCAGAACAAAAAGCCATTCCACTTACAGGCAGGGTCTACACCTCATTTCCACGTGGACATTTCATTGTGTCGGTCACGTTGCTCAGTGTTCCATCCTTTGACATCTGCTGGCCATTTGTCACTCCCAGCATTAAAGACTAGAGGCGTCTGTTTTGATGTGCTCTTCCTCATGGGATATTTGAGATAAAGTGTTCCTGGTGAAATGTCACTGACGAGATGCTGAAATGTGCAATGGATCTACTCCATTATTGGGCAGTCAGAAACCTTTTCCATGGACCCTGTAGCGGGGCAACAACTCACCCTGCGACGCCTTCTGCTGGTCGTCCGGGAATTAGCTTGTTTTCAGCACAGAGCACCCTCTGTAGGCTGGTGTCCCGCTGTCCGCTAGCTCCGTGTCTCTCTCTGGACCCCGGTGCCTTGTACCTGGGGTGCTGCCCCCTGGCAGTACCCTCACACTCTGCCTCTGGGTCTCCCCATTGTGGGAAATCCCCAACCCTCTGAGCCCCACCTAGCCTCAGCCTAGGCTACTGTCAGTCATCATCAAGCCCCCGCTCCCTGGGGCCCACTGCAGTGTAACGGCCAGTCATCACACGCAAGGGGGGTTTGGAACCTGCTGCCTGATTCTACCACCCTGTACTTTTGTGGGCCTAGGACCAGGCCCTGCAGCCTGGGGAGTTGCCAGCTTGGAGCTCCCCAGCCCTGCTTCACTCCAAGTACCCTGTGCTCACGCAGCCAGGCCCTGCTCCCTCCAAGGCGAGAGAGAGAGAGTCCTCCTGAGCTCCTGGCTCCCAGCCTTTTTATACAGGCCAGCTGGCTGCCACGCTTTCAGCTGCCTTAGCTCCGCTGCAGCCCCCTGCTGGGCTACTTTTCCTTAGCCACAGCCTCTGCAGGGCTACTTTTAACCGCCTCAGGGCAGGATCGGGGTGGTCACCCCACTACAGGCCCACAACTGGATTCTGGCCAAACCGTGAGACCTTGGTAAAACAGAGTGCCAAGGATCCATAAAGCTCCAAATTCTTGGGGCAAATCTTGGCAATTGGTCTGGTTAGTTCTGGTTTCATTCTAACCCAGCTCGGTCTATCCCTCATCTCAACAGCAGCTAAGTAAAGAAATGTTAAAAGCTTTGTACCAAAATGAGTCAACACTGGAAGGATGAATTTTATACCTGATGAGAAAGGAGTAACTGCCATGTTAACTAATGTGGTAGAACAGGAGAGAAAGGTCCATTGCTCCCAAGGGCGGGGAAAATATTTATGTTAAAAATAAAAAAGCTAAGTCAGAAATATGGGCTGTGTTGCATGCTCCCAAACAACTCATTACAAAGAACAGAACATCAGGAGGACGAAACAGGTGTGGAAAGTAGCATAAATCTCATTTTGTAGAAGAGAGCAACTTTGTAATGACGGAAAATTAAGCTCATCATTCAAATGTGCTGTCCCCTAAGGATGGCTCCTTCCGTTGTCTCACGTAGCAGATACTGAACTCATACTTGATTAACTGTTTAGGCAAAGAGACACAATTCATACAAATAGTTTCCTTTGCCTGTGAGGTGTAATACTGAGGAAGAATACATTTCTGTGGGGCCATTTCTGGGTTCGAATAATCAGAGAACCCGAGAGTCCAGCCCCCAAATTATCTGTCAGGTTTTGTGCTAGTAAAAATTAGCCAGTGAAACCAGTTCTCCTAACAAAGAGAGTCTCACTGGAGTCTCATTTTTAGCTGAATCGTATGCCTTTAAGACAGAATATCAAGAGCCCTAATGGGTTCTGCCCATATCCACTGAATATGAAACTTACAGGGAATTATCCCTGCATCATTCCTGGTATATGGCAAAGGGCAATTGCATGAGTATTAACAGGCCAATACTTTCCTTCTGCATTTGAAAACTTTTATTGAAACATGCTTGATAGGGAAGATAAAGCATTGATACTATTGCTTATTTCAGAGGTGTTGCAACCCTGAAATACTTTACACCTGGAGAAGCCAGACATATAAATAGGATGCCATTAAACATCAGAATGATCTGTGCTGCTGTCTTTGCTGCACTGTGCAACTTGCAGTATCCCCTACTCTTTAAAATGGGAGAGACCATGGAAAATGCAACTACTGTGGGTGGATCCTGTGGGCGCCTCTCACTAGCTGGATGGACGATCTTTTGGACTGTAACTTACAGTCTGTTCTGCACAACAGGCAGCTGGTGGCTGTACTTCCCCGGGAGAAGAGCAAAGAATAAATCGTGACTCAGAAAGTCACAACTTCTCTCCTGCTGCCTCAACTTACTTGGAATGCCAGTGGGGGGAAGAGTAAGATACTTCACTCTGTTTCCTGTAATAGTTCAATCCCCTGTAGGCACCTGCCCAGCTTGGCCAGTGACTCCGGGACCCTCCTTCTCCCCATCCCCTCTCTGCACTTGCTGACCAGAGGAAGTACTGTGGAAAGAGCCCTTGCTCTCCCCAACACAGGTAGAGTCCCAGTCCAAGCCTGGCCATGCACAGAAATAAGAAGAGAGCCTCTGAGCACCTGAGTTGGAGCTGTGACAATCTAGCCAAAGAGCCCTACACGTGCAGGCAGAGCCGATAAACTCCCATTCTCCAGTAGGGCAAGAAGGGAAATTAAATCCCTTTCTGGACACGTTTGCATTTTGCTGGCTGAAGGGGAAATCCGGCTGGTTCAGCTGCTGCCTATCAATTATTGTTGGTTTAATTTAAAATTGTGTTTCACTTCTGGGCAGCACTCCTCGTCCAGACAAAATTGACTAAGGCGTACCGCACGGGAGTTTGCATGGGTGATGTGACAAGGTGGCTTCATGTTGACAACAGAACTAATGAGTAAGAACAAATAGACACATTTCTGGAGGCAGGGGATGAATCAGGAAACACTCAGCCTTAATGACTGATACTTCATTACATGCCTTTCAAGAGACAGAATGGCATATGCAGCGTCAGAAATGCACTGAATCTCGAAAAGAGACAGCACTTGCCTTTAGTATGGTTTCGATCTACTTAAGAAAGGCCATTTGAATTTTAAGGTTGGGTGTACATAACTGTGCTCAGCAAAGCTCTATTTCAGCTCAAGCTTTCTCTGCAAAGTAAATCGCATACATACAGGTAACGCATACGTCTGTGAAGATGTTGCTCACCACAGCTGAAATGTAATGTGCTGTTCTACTCTGAAAAGGAACTGCAAAAATAGCACCCTTATTCAACAGGAGTTGCTGCCTCTATGTATAAATCAACTGCTCCCTCTGTGTATTTACATCAGTAATAGAAACATACATTCCAACTACATACATTCGAATTTACAGTCCAGTTGGCCTCTAGGCTGCATTTCCCTAGTTTGTTTATGAGACGGTCATGCAAGACAGTATCAAAAGCTTTACTAAAGTCAAGCATAAAGCATGGTAGCACGGGGTGGGCAAACTTTTTGGCCCGAGGGCCACATCGGTGTTGCCAAACTGTATGGCGGGCCAGGTGCAAAAGGCTCTGCCTCTCCAAACAGCCTGGCCCCTGCTCCCCACCCTCGCCCTCCCATTTTCACCCCCCTCAGAATCCCTGACCCATCCAACTCCCTCTCTGCTCCTTGTCCCCTGACCGCCCCCTCCTGAACCCCCACCCCAACTGCCTCCCAAGACTTCACCCCTATCCAACCGCATCTGTTCCCTCTCCCTGGACTGCCCTCCCGCCCCCAGAATCTCTGCCCCATCCAGGATTGGGCCTAAAGGAATCTGATGAGGTTCAACAGACGAGTACAGAGTTCTGCACTTTGGATGGAAGAATCCCAGGCACTGCTACAGACTAGTTCAGCAGTTTCTTGTTGGAGTCTGTTTTTGAATTTTTGTTGTTGAAGTATTGCCACTTTTAAATCACTCAATAACAGACTTAAAAGTGGCAATACTTCAACATAGAAACTTCAACAACAGACTGCAATGAGAGACTGCTGAACTGTAATCTATTTGCAAAGTGGACACCATTAAATTAGGCTTGAATAAAGACTGGGAATGGCTGAGTCATTACACAAATTGACTCTATTTCCCCATGTTAACTATCCCCTTACTGTGACTCACACCTGTCTGAAATGGGCCATCCTGATTACCACTACAAAAGTTTTCTCCTGCTAACAATAGCTCATCTTAATTAATTAGCCGCTTAGAGTTGGTATGGCCACTTCCACCTTTTCATGTTCTCTATCTATCTATCTATCTATCTATCTATCTATCTATCTATCTATCCCTACAGTATGTTCCATTCTATGCATCTGATGAAGTGGGCTGTAGCCCATGAAAGCTTATGCTCAAATAAATTTGTTAGTCTCTAAGGTAACACAAATACTCCTTGTTCTTTTTATGTAAAGGTCAGTTCAAGTGTTGGGGTTCCTCTGTAGCCTTCCTAAGATAGAGACTGGGGCATCATGCAAAAGTTGAATATTAAAGGTTCTAATGTGTTTGAAAACTGCCAGCCCAGAGTTTTTCAACTGACAGTTAATGGGAAATCACTTATTTTCAATTGATATTAAACGTTCACATTTGTTATGAGTAGCATGGTGCAAATAACTGACTTTTAATTGTGCTACCTGTACTGGGGGGAAAAAACATTTCAGGTTTACCTGCAATAGAATTTTGAAGTTTTTGATGAATGAAAAATAAATTAATAAAAAAAAATTGGATTGGGGTTCAATGAAACATTTAATTCAAAACAAAACAAAAATATTTCATTTCAGTTTTGAGTTTCCATATTTTTTAAAACAAATACATTTGAAATAAATTTTTAAAGAAAAAACTAATTCAAATGAAAAAGTCAAATGTTTCACTTAGAAAATGTGTAAATAAAACATTTTAACTTTTTTGGATTTTTTTGTTGTCCAAAACAAGTTGCCAAACTCAGCACGAAGTCACTAAACATTTTGGTTGACCCAAATTTGCCTCTTTTGACCAAAAAAGAAAATACAGTTTCAGATAAAAAATGTGCCCAGATCTAGGTGTGAGTTATTATGGAGGAATGAGTTGTCTCTCTCTAGTTAAGGTTGAAACTAGCTTCTTATTACACCTGAAATTTACCCCTGCTCAGAAAACCAACACAGGATCTGTACACCATTGAAATCCCATTTAAACCCTAAAAATAGGGCCTCAACACAAAGCTGAATTTCACCCTTCAAGCCCAGTTTTTACCCCTCTACAGAGGATGCACTTCTCCCAACATCTGCAAAATGAAACAAATGGGCATCAAACCTAATGTTGGCCCATGACCTTACAAGGGCAAACTTCCCTAGAAAGTTTGGGACAAATCATGCACGGAATCTTCAAGCCACAGGATTTAAAAATCTTTGTCTATTTCAGTGTACAGGAAATTTGAGTGATTAAAAAAATTCTCTTCCCCAGCTCTGTCTGCATTGTTTCTGACCTAGATGTTTAGAACTAGAGGTCTTTCTTATTAATACTATTTTTTCTTAGTGTAATTAACAACAGACTTTGCAGGCACTTACCTGAAAAGAACATCTGTGCCTATGCCCAAAAGGCATAATTTAAGAGGCATTAAAATGTTTCTAAAACTATATATAAGGTAAAATCAATTTACTTAGCAGCCGATGAGCCAAAAGACAGCAAGACATGAACAAAAAGAGCTTACAGTGGGGAACTGATAGCAGTCAACACTTATCCACATCTGTAGATTAGCATAAATGGGCTTCTAGACTGCCCAAGGTATGTCATTTAAAAGGACTAAGTATGCTATTCATTCATTCTTAGAGTGGATTATTCTCAGTATGTTTCCGACACTAATCAGTTTGCTAAACCATGGAAGAAAATGTCCCACAATAATGCTATAAATTATTTCTGCAATGGTTGTGTTGAAAAGACTTTTTAAAAAAACTTTAATGTAAAAAGCCTTTTTGGGAAGGAGATAACTTTGCTTCTTGTTTTCCATTATGAAGAGAGAAAGAGGGAGCCAGAAATGATGTAATCAAAGATGCCAACAAAGTGCTCTTGTAATGTGGATTAAAATGGGTGTGCTCTATGAGTGTCTTTGTGGAGGTGTATATACAGAAGAACGTCAATTCCAGGAAATTAACTCATCATGAAAAATGTGTTTTCTCAGATCTCCTTCTCCCTCAAAGATAATGAAACAGCACATGCTAGCAAGACAAATGTTCTCTCTCCAAGCCCTAACAGCTGCATTATTCTCCCGTGTATCTGGGCACGCATCAGGTGTTAAAAACATCTATGGTGCACAGGCATACAAGCAGTACCTTTGACTACACACTATTATCTTGGGAGAGCAGACTCTATCTCTAAGTGTGAAGTCCCCTGAAATCTTATTAGGAAAAAAAAAATCTTTGCCAAGGGATTAATAAGTGAGCAAAGAAAACTTAAAAGTTTGCAAACTTTTCACTTGCACCAATCCAATCAAGTTTTTCTCATGTGCCCACTACTTTGCTTTCTGGACCCCAGGGTACCTGTGGTTGATGTGTAGCGGAGTATCAAAGCTGGTGGTATCAGGTGGTTTCAATGCAAAACCAGGGTGAACTCTATTGTTTTAACTGAGTTGTGATTTGAAGCAAAAGATTTGGGAGCTAGGGTTTGTGACTTAGCTGCAGGTAACAAGTATACACAAAGCCACAGAAACCGAAAGCATTGCATTTTCTTATAAAATTATTATTAATAATAATAATAATTAATAATAAAGACATAGCACTTCTAATCATTAGAGTGCCAAGTGCCTAATGAAAGTGAGCAATTATTACTGTATCTTGCTCTAGGTCAGGGGTTGGGAATCTTTTTTCTATCAGGGGCCATTGACCCACAGAAAAAATCAGTTGCAGGCTACACACAGCCCTGTGGGGAGGAGGGGGACAGGGGCACGGAGGCATGGAGGATTGGTGCTTCCCCTAGGCTCTGGGACGGGGCTAGAAATGAGGGGTTCAGGATGCGGGCTGGGAGTACAGGCACTGGGGTGGGGCTAGGGATGAGGGGTTTGGAGTGCAGGAGCGGGCTCATGGCTGGGGCAGGGGACTGGGGTACAGGCTCTGGGAGGGAGTTAGGGTGCAGGAGAGGCTTCTGACCTGTGGAAGGAGGTTCGGGGTGTGGGCTCTGGCTGGGTGGCACTTACCTCAGGTGGCTCCCAGTCGGCAGTGCAGCAAGGCTAAGAAAAGCTCACTGCCTGCACTGGCTCCACGCTGCTCACGGAAGCATCCACCATGTCCGGCCCCTAGGCAGAGGGGCCAGACGGCTCTGTGCAGTGTGCGCTGCCCGCGACCGCAGCTCCCATTGGCTGCGGTTCCTGGCCTATTGGAGCTGTAGAGCCAGCACTGGAGGCAGGTGCAGCGCGCAGAGCTTCCTTGATTGCCCCTACCCCTAGAGGCTAGACACATCAGTCATTTCCGGGAGTTGAAGCTTCCCCCCACAGTAGGGTGAGCCAGCGCTCGTGGCTTCAGCTTCTGGCCTGCAGCGCAGAGACTTGCTGTGGGCCGCATGAAATGAAGCAGTGGGACGGGTCTGGCCTGTGGGCTGTAGGTTCTCCACCGCTGCTCTAGTCACACAGTACTGAAGAGCCAGACCCTCAGCTGGTGTGAATCAGTGTAGCTCAATGCACCTATACCCATTTTTCCCAGCTGTGGAGATGGGCGAAAGAATTTAATAGGAATAAAAACAGTACCATTCCATAGCCCTTACTCCATTCTAAAATCCCACTGGATTTAATAAAGAATTAAACCTTTTTTATGGTTTGTGTCTTTTTAAATCCTGATGTTTAATTCCCTGGCAGGAAGACCATTCTTTATTCAATTCCAGGAAAAGATTAATAAAGCCTCCATCACTATTGTAACCCTTCTGCCAGGGGTGTTGGCAGCAAGTAGGGCAGGTTCAATGTCTCTTAACAGTATAAAAGAGAACTGGCTCGAGCCCCCACCCAGTAATCTGGGAAAATTAAACACCACCTCTGGATGACTCTGAGATGGAGGTTGGCACAAGCTTTAAACTAGGGATTTGGGACAGACTGTTGGGAGACGCTCATGTAATCTCCATGCCTGATTCTAATATTGAATGGGAGGAAAATCAAGTAGGAGTGGATATAGAAATGGAGGAAGGAACAACAGAGGGTAGGAGAACGGACAATAAGAGGAAAGAGAGTGTAATATCAATGATAGTATCGGTCAAGCAGGTGACATTGGAAGTAAAATCATTGCATCTAATTAGGCAAGGAACCTGGACAAAACCAATCAGAAACAACTAAAGTGTCTGTACACCAATGGAAGGAGCCTGTTTAACAAAACAGATGAGCTAGAATCAAGGAGCAGGAAGTGAAACCAGATAACAGAAACATGATGGAATGGTAGTCACGACTGGAATATAAGTACTGAAGACAGAAATAAGGGTAAATGTGGTGGAGTAGCATTGTATATTAATGATCCAGTACAGTGCAAAGAAATTAGAAGGGATGGAATGGGTAAAATGGAATCTGTTTGGAAAATCACTTTGGGGAAAATAGGTATCAGAAATTCCACTGTGAGAGTGCTTGCGACAGAACCCCTGGATCTGAGCTGGATATGGATAGCGACATTTTTAATGTTTTTAATGAAGTAAATACCACTTGGAATTATGTGATTATGGGAGATTTTAGTTTGCCAGATATAAATTGGAGGTCAAATGCTGCTAATAATGGTAGGGCCCAGATATTCTTGGATGTGATGGCTGACAGATTTCTTCACCAAATAGTTGCTGAACCAACAAATGTCATTTTAGACTTAGTGTTGGTAAGTCGTAGGGGACAACATTGGTTCAAGTGATCATGAGTTAATTCAATTAAATCTAAATGGATAAACACAAGTAGGTCTGCATCTAGGGTCCTTGATTTTAAAAGGGCAAACTTTTTTTTAAAAAAAAACTATGGAAATTAGCTAGTGGAAATGGACTCAATTGAAGAACTCAAGGGCTGAATGTTGAGGAGACTTGGAATTACTTTAAGTCAAAGTTATAGACACTATCTGAAGCCTACATCCCAAACAAGGGGGAAAAAAACCATAGGGAAAGGTCGCAGACCAAAGTGGATGAACAAGCATCTCTAATAGGTCATTAAGAGAAAGCAGAAAGTCTGAAAGGAATGGAAGAAAGGGTGGGTCAGCAAGGAAAGCTACCTCCTGGGGCCAGAAAGTGCAGGGGAAAAGTGGGAACTGCCCAAAGCCAAGCAGAGTTGGACCTTGCAAAGGAAATTAAAACCAATACTAAAAGGTTCTTTAGCCATATAAATAAAAAAGAAAACAAGGAAAGAATAAATGGGACCACTAAGCACTGAGGATGGGGTTTTAATAAGGGTCATGAGGAGCTTGGGGACTGTGGGAGGGTGGCTAATGGATATGGAAATAGAAATTACCTCATTGGATGTGGAAGCCAGACTCAAACAACTTAATGGGACCAAATCAGTGTGTGTCATATAATCTCCATCCAAGAATATTAAAGATAATGGCACATGAAATTGCAAGTCCAATAGCAAGAATTTTTAATGAATTCATAAATTCAGGGATTGTATTCTATGACTGGAGAATTGCAAATATAGTACCTATATTTAAGAAAGGGAAAAAACGTGATTTGGGAAACTACAGGCCTGTTATTTTGACAGCAATGATATGCAAGGTCTTTGAACAAATTTTAAAAAAGAAAGTAGTTAAGGACATAGAGGTAAACAGTAACTGGGATAAAATACAAAATGGTTTTACAAAAGGTAGATCGCGTCAGACCAACCTGATATCTTTCCATCGGGTCTGAGATAGACATATATCCGTCTTTCCAATTAAAGGACGTTATAAATGGAAAACCGTATTTATATTTTACATTTGCCTTGTCTGAGAATTGTAGTTACCCAGTGCAATTCCCATCATCTACTAAAGGCTGAGTTTTCCAGATCTGGGGAGATTTTTATGGCTTGGTTGAAAATCAGTGGTTCATGTCGCTTCCCCATTGATTTCAGGATCTTTCGCTAATCTTGGTAGCAATGTAAATGGAAAATCCTGTCTCTCAGTCTAGAGTCTATGCGGTGCTTGGGCAATCTCAGTATGAATGCATTCCTTGTTGCCCATAGGTTAGAAAAGATTTCTTCCTTCAGTGTCCTCTGGAATGCCTTTAACTCTTAGATTGTTTCTACATTCCCAGTTCTCCATGTCCCCCAGTTTTAATTCTCAATCTCTCTCTTCTTTCTTTTTTTCAGTTCTTTGGAGTCTTTCACAGAGATAGATAATACTAATTGATTGCTCATTTGATCCAGTTGCCACCTTTGTTGTTTTCTTATCAATCCCACTAATTTCACTTTTGATGTATTTTATGTTGGCCTGGAGCTCTTCTTTCATTCTCCTTAATCATCTTCCTAGTTTCTGCTAGCAGATTCCTCTGCTCAGCCTTAGCGATCAGTGCTTTTCTTCCTGCCTCCATAGTTTATCTGCTGGAGAAGGCGTTACCTTTTTTCACAGCAGGAAGGTCTCTATGTGGGAAGATTTTCTTTCCTTTCCAGGCATCTAGCTTTTATCAGATGTTAACTCATCATTGCCCTGGCGTTGCCTGCTCCTTGCTGATCAGTCTCCTCACCAAATGGCCACCACCACACATCTTACCTGCTTGTCTGGCCCCTCTCAAGATGGCTGCCATTACATTTCCTCACTTATCCATCCATGCTACCAGACTTCTTTCCCCTCCCCCACCATAAAAATACATGTTAAAAGTAATGTTTAGAATTTGTTGCACTCCCCCATTGCCCTTTTATGTGTTAGTGGGGTTCAGTTCAACATTTCCAGGCTTGTAGGGCCACTTTTAACTTGTTATGCAGACTGATGGTACTGGATTCTGTTACTAAATTTTCTGACCCAGAGGCTGCTCTGTGGGCCCTGGAATCTGCAAGCATTTCTCCTGCCTCTTTTTTCTTTTTTATGCTTTAAACCTGCTTCTGCTCATGGAGACTCAGGCTTAGGGCCCAGTTTTGTGGATTCAAATTGGTTTGGTCTTTTAAAAAGTCTTCTTACACTGTCTTCATTTACCCCTCCCCCACGCCTGTTGTGAAGGAGAAGATTAAGTCACAGTTAAATTTGCTGACTTAACCACTCCCTATACGTTCCTTCTTTTATTGGCACTTGCCATAAGGACTGCCTGGAAGCATCTGCCTTTGTTTAATGTCAGCTAATATGAACATGTCAACAATTCGGTTTACCTTCAATAATGAAACATTTTTGTAACTAAATGCTCCTTCCTTCAAAACTCTACCACAGCTGCTACAATTAGCATTCGGGACCAGTGGCCAAATCAAATCTAGAAAGCAAGAGGAAACAAGACAAAGAAGGAAATGAGGTTCAATTACATAGACTTTGTCTCCAGTTGTCCTAAATGTGGTTTGATTTAGGGCAGCTCTAAATTACACAGTAGCGTCCTATATGTGATTGAAAGCATTAGTGGACTTTGATTTTTGGGAGGAAATTTGGCCAGTGCTGGTTGATAGGTAATATATGTAGTTGACATTAATTATTTTTATGTGTGTATTTAATATAATATATGGAGATGTACCTATCTCATAGAACTGGAAGGACCTTGGAAAGTCATTGAGTCCAGCCCTCTATCTATGCTAGTCTGAGCAAGTGCTATCCCCTAATAGATTTTTTTTTGCCCCATCCCTAGATGGCCCCCCTCAAGGAGTGAGCTCACAACCCTCAGGTTAGTACACCAATGCTCAAACCACTGAGCTATCCCTCCCCCCAATTTGTATTGCAGTAGCCAAGATCAGGGCCCCATGGTGCAAAGTACGGTACAAACACATAGCAAGAGACAGTCCTTACCCCAAGGAGCTTAAAGCCAGGATAGACAGAGGATGGAAAGGAAAACAGAAACACAGAAGTGAAAGAGAGGGTTGGAGGCACACTCAGGAATAGAACCCAAATGTCCTCACTCTCCATTATTTGAGGATGCACTGAAAATCAGAGTGCCAAAATAGCACGAGTTGAAGATGATCTCATGCTATGTCCAGCCCATCGGGAAGCAAGGAGTATCAGAAATCTTTGGACAGAGGCTATTCCAAATATTTTCCAGGACAATTGTATGGTTCCTCTCCAGAGCACAATCTCTCATGGCTCACTGAGCTGCCGTGTATTGTCTC
Source organism: Dermatemys mawii (assembly GCA_007922305.1). NCBI lineage: Eukaryota > Metazoa > Chordata > Testudines > Dermatemydidae > Dermatemys > Dermatemys mawii. The sequence goes on along the minus strand of ML677391.1, from coordinate 193,403 downwards.
AGCTGAAGCAGAGTTTTGGCCAAATTCTGCTTTCACTGGCATGCCTGGAAACACATTGATTTCACTGGGGTTGCCTGTGAGAGAAGAATTTGGTCTGGTAAGTCCAGGCAGTGGTGAAGACTTCAGTCACTTTTAGCACTGATCTCTATGTAGAAGGCCCAACATTCTGCTAACTGTTGATATACTGTTGATACACTGTCAACCAGGGGTTAAACAGGGACGTTGAGTGGCTGTGTCATTATACTAATTGACTGCATTTTCCTGGTTAAGTCTCTTTTACAGATTCTTATCAACTGTTAGACAGATAGATCCACTAAATTTTCACTGCAATAGGGTTTTTTTCTCCTGCTGATAATGGCCCATCCAAATTAAACAGCCTCTTAGAATTGGTATGGTAATTTACAACTTTTTTTTTGTTTTCTTTGTGTATAAATGCATCTTACTTCTGTTTGTTCCATTCTATGCATCCGAGGAAGTGGGCTATAGCCCATGAAACCTTATGCTGAAATAAACTGGTTAGTCTCTAAGGTGCTACAAGTATTCCTTGCTTTCTTTACGGATACACACTAACACGGCTGCTATTCTTAAACCTGTTGATATACTGAGTCACTTTATCATAACAGGTGGGTGGTTGTTGGAGCAAAGGTTGTCTCTTATGTATGCCTTGAGATTGGCCCAGCACTTCACTGGCCTTGAATTAATAGTACTACACTGCAGCTAATAGCATTTACATCCTTTAACAGTCAGCTTCTCTCCTCTCTACTATGATGCATATGTTTCATTTTAAAGACTAAACTGTTTTCTAGTTCAGCTGCATGGGCGAAACCTGCTGCAGCTGCGCTGGGTGCAGTAAGTTTGGTTTGCATGCAGCGTCTTTAGTCCACAGTATCCCAATCGGGCCTTTCGGCGAGAGAGAAAACGAGATAACAGTACACCAGAATTGAGTAGAGTGACTCATGCAGATACTTAGGCAAACAAACCAAATCAAACACACCAGCATACAGAGGTGGAATGGAGCAAATAGAAGAGAGAGAGAGAAAAAAAACCCCTGTAATTTAAAAGCTGGAAATGTAGTTTATCAGTTAAGGCTGCCCTTTTTAGGAAGAGGATGTTATTCCCAGTTGGTATCATCTAACTCTGACCTCTACTGATTAACAAGAATGCCATTTAGATCTGAAGAGGGGAGAAGCACACATCTGAAAGAAGAAAGATTTTACCTTTATTTTTCTTTCTGTCATTCAGTTGACTTCAGATCAAATCCATAGATATTATAGACAGGAATGAGTTATTAGGTCAGCTAAGTCCATACTCTGGTCAATGCAGGATTGTTCTCTACAAGTACCTGTTGTAGGATTTACTCGTGTCTAGTTTTAAATAGAAAGGCAGTGTGGTTTGTGTGATAGGACCCTGGATGGGGACTCAGGAGCCATGGATTGTATTTTTAGCTCTCACACTCTTGCCAGGTGCCCTTGGGTAAGTTGCTTTGGCTGGATTTGTAGGGCAGTGTCAGAGGAGGGGAATAGAATAGAAAGTCAATGGGATATGGGCATCTAATCTGACAAATAAGTCATACTTTATACATGATACGTTGGTAATAGTATTCATTGCAGTTTCTCTGTCAGGGACGGTCTAGATAATACTCAGTCCTGCCATGACTACAGGGAACTGGACTATAGGACTTCTCAAGGCCCCTTTCAGTCCTATGATTCTGTGATTCTTTATGCTTTATTCTTTATTTCTTAAATCATTTAACCTAATTGTTTTTTAAATAGTGTTGTATTTAATACAGGTTTGCAAGGATATCAGGAGAGAGAGGGCAAGGAATAGCAGCTGGATCTTGAAATAAGCATGCACTGATGTTAGTTAAGTGTTATTGGCCTTCAATTTTTTTCCCACACTTTAAATGAGATTCCACTTTACCTTTAAAGGCTACGTCTTGTTGCAAGTTAAGATTCCGTTTTATCATTTGTAATGTCCCAGCTCAGCTGTTTCTCTGCTGCATTTGTGTGTCTGAGGTTATTTATAGACTTTGCTTTTTAAATCGAAAAATGTAGAGTGTATTGTAAACTATGCCGTGCCTCTGCTATAACAGCATTTAAATTGCAACCATCACAGTCCATTTGTTACATCATTTCCAAAGGTTACAAACATTTGGCAGCCATGTTTATTTATTTTGCCCTGAGTCATTGAAATGATGGAGCATGGGGTGAAAAACTCGTTTCTTCCAAGGAGAATGTGTTGGGGAAACACATGTGAATTAACCCACACAATAAGCTATTTTTACAAATATGACATAGAGGGAGGCAAACAAGCATGATGTTTCTGATATTTGTCTCTTCTGTTTTTCCAAATCATGGCCAGATCTTGAACAGTATTGCCAACTCTCACAATTGATTGTGAGTCTCACAATATTTAGTGATTTTTTAAAAATGCCAGCTGCTCGAATCCAGCTTTTCAGCTTTCAGAATCTCAGCTTTCAATAAAAATGAAGTGTCCAGCTTGTATACTGGTGGAGAAAAGTTTGAAAATGTGACCCAAGGGCACCGTCAAGGCACAAAAAACAGAAGGCAAAAAAAAAAAAGAATCCCAATTTCTTTAAATCTCAGGATTTTTTTAATCTGGTCTTATCATTTTTGAACATATGTGATTGAAAATACTGACAAGGATGAGTCAGCATGATCATTGTTTCTTTTAGCAGAGCCTCTCTCTATTCCTTTAACAATAAGCACCCAGTGTACGAGGAATTTCATTAGGTCCACAAAAACGTATCTCTCCATATACATACACATATACATATACATATACATATATACGGCCTATGCACCACTTTTTCCCTATGTTGGGGATTTAAGAGACCTTAAGCTCTTTGGAGCAGGGACCGTTTTTTTTGTTTTACGTTTGTACAGCACCTGACACAATGGTCCATACTTATGGCTTCTAAGTGCTTTGGTAATACAAATAATAATCATACTAGTTGATAATATTAATAATGCCTAGGCCTGCTGAAACCCTGTCTGAGTTTAATCCAACTTGAAATAGTGAATAAATTACAATACATAGCAGCAATCTCATAAAAATACTATATGGCCATTCATGCCCTAATTAATTAATTCATTAATGAATTAGCTATGCCTGCCACTTTTCATGCAGCTTGGTAGACATCTGTTGTTCTCTTTCAGGCCACAGGTGCAAATACAAGACCCAGGGTTCTGTGACTTGAGGGTCCCATTGTCTGACAATAAATATTTGTTCAGTTAAAGTTTGTCCTAAGTTGCTTTAGAAAATGTCAGTGTCTGAGGGCGTTTAGCCTAAAACCCACAAAATGTGCAAATCCCCCCTAAAGGAAACTCTCAAACTTTGCCCTGTCAGAGCTGATAACCGACTAACAGGGAGCCATTCAGGCTGTCTGGGGTAATGGACCTTTATTTGGCAGACTGCAATGCCAAAAAAACCCCAAGCCCAACTTTAACAAGGTTCTCTTTACAGGGACAGGGCCAACTAACGGTCCGCCTAAAAGACAGATTTTGCTCATGATTTATTAGGATTATTTTACAAAATCAAATGGGCCAGAATGAGAGAGAAGTAGAGTGGTGTTGGTTAGATGTGACACTATGAGCAGGTATAAGTGTAACACATTGGCAGACTGCAGGTCACCTCCCCCTTCTCACTAGTTCCCCTCCAGCATGACTCCAAGGAAGTCTTTCTGCTATGGATTTTCTGGCAGCTGCAGCTGGAACTCCTCTGCTTAAATGAAGGATGTGATAAATGAAAGGGCGAGGTGGGGGGGAGCTCCCTTTTATAGACACCTAGCCAGCCAGTTAGCTAAAATCCCTTGGTAGCTGTTCTCTGCTTACTTGACCTCTAAAGGGTTAAAAAGCCTCCCTGCATCAGTTTAAAAAAAAAAAACGGTGTGGGTACCTGACCAAAAGAGCCAATGGGAAGGCTAGAAATTTTTTAAATTGGGGAAAAAACTGCCTTTGCTTATCTGTTGTTCTCTCTGGGCTGCAGGGACACGGAGCAGCAATGCTATAAGCAGGAATGGTGCGTATGGTTTGAACCAGGTATGAAAAATTATCTTCCATACCTAGAGGGAATCATTGGGACAGTGAATGTTTAGATAGATCCAGTTTATTTCTTTATTTTGGCTTTTGGATCTCCTGTGTGCTAATCCCTGATGCTTTTGTTTGCTTGTACCCTTTAAGCTGAACCCCCGAGAAAGCTATTTTGGGTGCTTAATTTTTGGAATTGCTCTTTGAAAAACTAGCAAAAGCCTAAATTCCAGATGTATTTTCTTCCTTTTTGTTTTTAATAAAATTTACTTTTTTAAAGCACAGGATTGGATTTTTGGTGTCCTAAAAGGTTTGTGCACATTGTTGTCTAATTAACTAGTAGCAACAGCTAATTTCCTGATTTCTTCCTCAACTCTTCCCTGGGGGGGGGGGGTAAAAGGGCTTGAGGGTACTCCACAGGGACAAATTCCCAAGTGTTCCCTCCTGGGCTCAAGGGGTTTTTTTTTTTTGCATTTGGGTGGTGGCAGCGTTTACCAAGCCACAGTTGGAGAGAAGCTGTAACCTTGGGAGGGTAATACAAGCCTGGAGTGGGCAGTATTAATTTTCTGAATCCTTGCAGGCCCCCACCTTCTGCACTCAAAGTGCCAGAGTGGGGAATCAGCCTTGGCAGAGTGACAACCTCAAACAAGACATCCCAAGAATCACTTCCAGGTGACACGCATGCTGCTGGTCCACTGAAGACTCCTTATTAGCTCACCTGACATCCTGGTTAGAGAGGGATCTGGTCCAAATGCCAGCTATTTCTATCTTCATATCTGAGGCAATTATATTGTAGTAGCTGAGCACCTCACAATCTTTTGTGTATTTTAGCCTCACAACACCCCTGTGAGATAGAGCAGTGCCCCTATCTCCACTTTACAGATAGGGAGCACAGGCCCAGGCAGGCTAAGTACCTTGCCAAAGGTCACACAGGAAGTCTGGGGCAGAGCAGGGACTGGAAAGCAGGTCTTCCAATTCTAAGGCAAGCATCCTAACCCCAGGCTATCCTCCCTTGCCTCTTTTAAGAGAGGAGTTCAGAATTCAGACCTGGTTCCGAATTTCACATCGGCATCCTCTGCCTACCAAGAGCTAAACCCACAGCCCAGACCTCTGTGGGGTTTGAAGTATGGAGGTGGCTCTGAATTTTGCCTACATCCTATCCTGTTTTGAGTCTTGGCTGTGAATGTGCTAACTGCAGACACATAGTGTGTTCAGCCCAAGATGGAGGGATGCCCCCAATCAGATAAATCTGCTCTGTGTCGTTGAAACAGGCTTATCATTAATTTGCTCGACCAAAGAGTGGACCCAGTTGATGATCCACTTGGTGAGGATGCAGGCTACCGCCATTCATCTCTGTACTATCTGGGTTAATTGTCAGTGCTCCAGATTTCATGAATGCAGGGGCAGAGGAATAATGGTTTATCCCACTAGTTCATCTGAAGTGTTCTTGAGACACTTAGAATGAGACTAGACTAATTAAGACCTACACATATGGAATGACCTTTCCCTGCCCTTCTCCCTCCACCTGCAGCGCCTGGGAAATGTACTAGATGAGCAAACCAGCCTTTTCTGCTGCAGTTAGAGGGGTAATAATTTCCATTTGGAGAGAAATAAGCAGGGTCATAAATTAAGGCATTTGCAAGCATTTGTGAACTGGAGTGGCCCAGTGGATCGTGCCCTGCCGTGGGACTCAGGACTCATGGATTCAGCATCTATTCCCAGCTTTGCTAATGAGCTTCCGAGTGATCTTGAAGAAGGCACTTCCCCTCTGTTTCCCCTACCACTCTTTGCCACCTAGTGGATAAAGCACTAGACTGGAACTCAGGAGCCCTGGGTTCAATTTCTGGCCTTAATATGGGCTTGCTGGCTGACTTTGGGTTAGTTGCTTCACCGCTCTGTGCCTCAGTTTCCCCACCTGTAAAATGGGAATAATGACACTATTATGACTCCATTGTAAAGTGTTTTGAGGTGTACTGCTGAAGAACTTGGGTTGATTATGACTTAGCTTGTAAGGTCTTGGAGGCAGTGACTGTCTCTTATGTATTTCTCCAGTGTCTACCACAGTGGGTCCCTGCTCTCATGTTGGGTCTCTAGAAACTGCTTTAATAAAACAACAATGATTATTTCCCTACATTCCTTACCAGACTATGTGTTCCATGCATCTAAACAGGATGCAGTCAAGAAAATCTTCTACATGACAACACTTAAGATACCTAAACATTTCAAAATTAGTATGGAAAGAAATGGAACTTTCTCTCTCTATATATATTTATATTGGCGGTGTAAATACTAATGGGAGGCTGAGTGGATAGAATTTTATTCCAAATGGGCTCCAAATGGTTTCAATTTTATCAATAAAAAACTCCGGAACAAGTTGGCTTGTCAGTAAATTAGACGTTGGAACAGATGGCCCAGAACTCAACAGTTCCACAAAGAGACTGGAATTAACTCACTGCCCTGTTGTGTCATTAGACTTGGTGACTCTTGAATAACAAGATGCTCTGGCAACATCTTAGCTTATTGTAGAGCAGGGCGACACCCCTCCCCACCCTGTCCAAACTAACAGACACTACTGGCTGGAATTTGAGGAGCCCTGTTTTCAGATTTGCATGTCTCAAAGAGGGGGCTGATTGGATGAATAAGGAGGTGCCATTTTTACGTGACTTTTACCCAGGTTGGCTCTACCTCCCAACCCATGCGACCTTAGGCGAAAAATGACAGAGAGGCCCCCAGTCAGAAGTTCCAGTTGGCAGGAGCAGCAGTGCCCAAAGTGAGGACCTTCGACCATTCAGAGAAAATTCTGCAGTGTTGACTGGCCTTTCCATGCCCTGTGCTGATGGGGTGTTTGCTCCAACCATCCCCCGATAAATCGACCTCCTAGCGCTCTCCCATTGACTCTGGTACTCCACCAGAGTGAGAGGCTCCAGACGAGAGGCAGCAGTTGACTCCCTGCAGTGAAGACACCGTGGTGAGTAGATCTAAGTACGTCGACTTCAGTTGTGTTATTCACGTAGCTGAAGTTGCGTAACAGACTTATAGACTTTAAGGTCAGGAGGGATCATTATGATCATTTAGTCTGACCTCCTGCACAACGCAGGCCACAGACTCTCACCCACCCACTCCTGTAGTAAACCCCTAGCCTATGTATGTCTGAGCTACTGAAGTCCTCAAATCATGGTTTAAAGACTTCAAGGTGCAGAGAATCCCCCAGCAAGTGACCTGTGCCCCACGCTGCAGAGAAAGGCAAAAAACCCCCAGGGCCTCTGCCAATCTGCCCTGGAGGAAAATTCAGGGGCTGGAACACCCATACAGAAAAAATAAGGGTGCTGAGCACCCATCAACAGCCCTCCTATCAGCACCACCCTGTTCTCCCCCAGCACCTCCCACTCACCAGTGTTCCCTGCCAATCAGTGACTTCCCTTTCCTGGGAAATGGACTAGATGAGCAAACCTGCCTTTTCTGCCGCAATTAGGCGGTAATAATAATTAAACAATCAATTTGCAAAAGCCTAGATAAAGAACAGTCAGCATGGATTTGTCAAGAACAAATCCTGTCAAACCAACCTGATAGCTTTCTTTGACAAAAAGGGAAAGAAGTAAACTTGGTATATCTTGACTTTTAGTAAGGCTTTTGATACTGTCTCGTATGACCCTCTCATAAACAAGCGAGGGAAATAGAACCTAGATGGCGCTACTATAAGGTGGGCGCATAGCTGGTTGGAAAACTTTTCCCAGAGAGTACTTAGCAATGGTTCACAGACAAGCTAAAAGGGCAGATCAAATGGGGTTCTGCAGGAATCAGTTCTGGGTCTAGTTCTGTTCAATATCTTCATGAATGATTTCGAAAATGGCATAGAGAATGCACTTATAAAGTTTGCGGATTATACCAGGTTGGAAGGGGTTGTAAGTGCTTTGGAGGATAGGATTAAAATTTGGAATGATCCAGACAAACTGGAGAAATGATTTGAAGTAAATAGGATGAAATTCAATATGGACAAATACAAAGTACTCCACTTAGGAAGGAACAATCAGTTGCCCACATACAAAATGGGAAATGACTGCCTAGGAAAGAGTACTGTGGAACGGGATCTGGGGGTCATGGTGGATCACAAGGTAAATATGAATCAATAGCGTAACATAACAAACAAAGCAAACATCTTTTGGAATGTATTGGCAAGAGTATTGTAAGCAAGATATGAGAAGTAATTCTTCCACTCTACTCTGCAGTGATTAGGCCTCAGGTGGAGTATTTTGTCGAGTTCTGGGCGCCACATTTCAGGAAAGATGTGACTAAATTGGAGAAAGTCCAGAGAAGAGCAACAAAAATGATTAAAGGTCTAGAAAACAAGACCTATGAGGGAAGATTGAAAAACATTGGGTTTGTTTAGTCCAGAAACGAGAAGACCGATAGGATACATGATAACAGTTTTCATGTATGTAAAAGATTGTTACAAGGAGGAGGGTGGTAAATTGTTCTTCTTAACTTCTGAGGATAAGACAAGAAGCAATGGGCTTAAATTGCAGCAAGAGTGGTTCAGGCTGGTCAAAAACTTCCTAACTGTCAGGGTGGTTAAGCGGTGGAATAAATTACCCAGGGAGATTGTGGAATCTCCATCTCTGGAGATTTTCAAGAGCAGGTTAGACCAACACCTGTCAGGGATGGTCTAGATAATACTTAGCCCTGTCATGAGTGCAGGGGACTGGACTAGATGACGTCTCGAGATCCCTTCCAGTTCTATGATTCTATGATACTGGGATAAACCTTGAGACACCAGCACCACATAAAATTGGAACTATCCTGTGCCATAATTGTTGTCAATGAAAGAGATACAATCCCTAACTGCTGCATGCAGAACAACTGCTGTCCAGAAAAGAGTCTGTACCAGGGTTTTTTGGATTTATTAGCTGACTCAGAGCCCAGTCACTCAAATCCCCATCGATATACATTGACTGGAACCTGGCTGAAAGGCAGGCAGTTGGCAGAGTGTGCCAACTGACTGAGCAGAGATACAGGTTAGGGGTTAATTGGCTGGGAGTCACTTCCCAGAGTGAGGGAACAGAGAGGAAAGCAGTGCTAGAAATTAGAGTAGGGAGCCTGAAGGGAAGCAGGAGTAGGTAGGACTGGCTGCTGCTAATAAGAATAATGCCGTGCCCTTGGCCAGAAGCAAATGGGGTGAAGCTAGTACTGTCTGCGTAAAGAGTACTGTAATAGCACCCCAGGCTGCGGCCTGCTGAAGGGATTGAATAAAGTATGGTGGTCATTACGAACACCTGGAGCTGTGGTGGTCACTTACTAAGGTTGGAAAAGATTCTCCGGAGAACCATCCTGGGACAGGAGCCTAAAAATGATTTGTCTGGCTTAGCTGTTACTTCTGTAGGTAATTGATTCCTCTGGCGGGGAGCCAAATGCCTCCTTCTTCCCAAAGATTTCTGACTTCTGGGCACCATAAAACCAAAGCTGCTCATTTGCTGCCTGTGACAAAGATGCACTATATACTCTACCCCATGAATCATAGGGGCTAGAAACGGAATTAGGTCACTTAGCCCACCCCTTGCCAAGGCTGGCATGCTGCTCCATATCCCATCAATTCAGATTAGAGAACACATGTCCTCCCCATTGACATAGGTCTAAATCAGTTTTGACTCATGATATTTTATGAAGATTTTAGTAATGAACTATTTCAGAGCCTTAGACCCTGATCCTCAGGTCTATGCAGGCTGCTTTCCACCACCCCTGCAATGGCAGAAGGAGAAAAGGAAATTCTCGTCTGTCAGAATGGCCTCTGGGAGTCTGCAGCTGGAACAAATGATGTCCATGCCTCTCAGAACGGAATTTGTCCTTTAGTTTGCCCCCACAATCTCTGCCTGTATTTCACATGTTTGTTTCCTTCTTCCCTGTATCTCTGCTGAACATCCAAGAATACAACCTTTTGAGCTCTTCCACAGCACCCCCATCTCTCCCTGGAAATGAGACCCTTCTGTTCTTTGATTGCTATCAATTGTTGATTACATCAATTAGAGATAGTCATAGTATTGTTACCCCAGCCCATGCTACTTTGCCAAAGGGTGCAATTAAAAAAAGGTTTAGCCAAGGAAACCTCGAGATAAGAGGCTGTTTGATGACCTATAAATTATGACTGAATAGAGGCAGCAACAGAAGCAAAAATCTTCACTGTAATAAACCCAAACCTAGTTATGTCACTTGCCTTGTATGAATTTTCCAAGGGTTTTGTTTGGAATTAGATTTCAAAGGACTCCTATGAATACTGATCCAACATAAATCTTCCACACTGACATCCTTAGTTTGGAGAAACGTAGATTGATTCATTGAATAATCCATTCAGTGAGATTTACAGGGGAAATTTAAAGGTGACAAAATGTATTTAAGATGCTGAAATAAACTGGTTAGTCTCTAAGGTGCCACAAGTATTCCTCGTTTTCTTTAAAATATATTTAGTTAGCCTTCCATCCAAAGGGCCTTCCATCCAAAGATCTCCAAGCGCTCCACAAACACAAAGAGCCAGATCAACGCCTCGTGTGGAATTCTGCTGATTTACACCCACAGAGTATCTGGTTTTTATTGTTGAAGCCTGTGACGTAGACATGGTGAATTTTATTCATCCCCCTCCCCTGTGGGGAAAATGCACCACCGTGAGGTTAAGGAATTTGCCCAAGGCTTCAAAAGGAGTCAATGTCAGCACTGGAATTTAGTACCTGAGGGTATGTCTACATTGCAGTTAGACACCCATGCCTTGCATGTGCCTTCTGATTCAGGCTCGCAGGGCTTGGGCTAAGGGGCTGTTTAACTGTGGTGTAGATGTTTGGGCCCTAGGATCCTATGAAGCGGGAGAGTCCCAAAGCTCAGGATCCCCACGAACCTGAGTCAACTGGCATGGGCCAGTCACGGGTGTCTAATGGCAGTGTAGACACATCCGGAGTCTCTTGATTCCCAGTCCCCTGCTCTATGCACCAGAACATGTTGATGTGCTAGAAGAACAGCACTACACTATGGGCTAGATCCACAAAGGGATACAGGCACCTAAGTCCAAAATTTAGATCCTCAAAATCCCCGCTCAGCTCCCACCTAACCCTGAAGGCACCTAAATTTCCTCTGGTAAAGCCCCCTAGGCACCACGATTTCTGCCAGTGGGCACACACAAAGCCACCTAAATCTGATGCCACCAGGAACTCAGTGTCTGACCTTTGGCAGCATCAACTAGGCATTTCCACTCCTGTATTTTCTGCAAGGCTTGATCCAATGGGCATTCTCAGAGTCATCAGCTGGACTGAACTCCACATGAAAGAGCAAAGGAGGAGATTTGACTTTTCCTTGTGCCCCGATGGTTAGAGCATGTGGGAGAACCATGTTCAAGGCGTCAGGCTGCCTGATTCAGAGCAGAGCCTGAAACCCAGCTCTCCTATCCCACAGGTGAATACCCGCACCTCTGGGCTACAGGCTATTTCAGGAGGGGGCTCTCTTGTAATAATTGGGCCTAGAAATTACCCTAATTTTGAGCGCAACTGTAAAAAGTGAGTGAAAGTTCATAATGTGTCAAAATAACCCAGAACAACAAACATTGGTGAGAATTGGTACGAAAGGGAGACAGACTGAATTCGTCCAATCAAAGAGGACTCCTGATGTAACTCAAAGACTGTGTTAAGATCATGGCTGGTAAACAAGAGAAACTGAGGACCACAAATTAATAAACTCAAATTGGTGTGTTAGATATTAAGCCTAATTGGGAGAATCATATAAGTAGGGGAGGAGCTATTCCACTCACCAATCCCTTTTGGGGTCCTTACGCAAGTGACTTAAGAGAAGAAAATGTCTACCAGAGGGAGCTTCTTCATTATGGCTGTCACCTTCATCATCTCCTGAAACCCTGGACCAGTTTGTCCCAATCGTGAGACATGTCCTGACCAGACTGGGCCAGAGAGAGGGATCCAGATGACATCATCACCTCCATCAGCTCAGGCTGAATCCTAAATATCCCATGGTATGTGAGTCTCTCTCTTTCCCCTTCCTCCAGGTGTACTTTTCCTTCCCCACCTTATTTCTCCTCTTGCCAATCCCTCTCCTTTTTGCCTTCTGGCGAATTAAAGTCTGGCTTAGCCGGCCAAGACTGACATCAGTGTGTAACCAGAGAGGTGACTAAAAGCAATGCCCCAAACAGCGCCATGCTGGGAGAAGTTTGCCAGGCCTCAGAAAGGCTGATCAGACTGTGTGCTGAGCCTGAGTTTCTCTAGCAAGGAGCTTCTGAGAGTCAACACCAGAGACAGAAGCTACATTTTCTGTCCTTGCTCTTCTTTCCTCTCCCTCTTTGTGAGTGTTTGTCTTATTTCTTCTTCTAGGAAATGGAATCAGATTTTAACAACAGCAGCAACAATGACAGCTCCAGCTCATTTTGATTAACTTTTGTTTTCGCCTAGATGGACAGTTAATATCTTTGAAACCATCTAAAAGACTATTAAACAAGGTTTGGGTTTTTCTTTCTCTTCTCTCTCCAGCTAAAGGAATATTTAACATTTCAAATGCTTTTAACTGTTTTCCCTTCTTTTCTGTATCTTTAATAAAAGGATGTCTCCAGGGTGCTAAGCACGCTGAGGTCTCTGTGTACCAAATTTCAAACCTTGAGCACCACTGTTTAATGTGGGCCATGTTAACACCCATAACTCTTTGGGCCCATCTCTTCTACCTAAATGAACAAAACCACTCTCTCGGTGTCTCCCGTGGAAGCTATTTTCTTTTGTATGAAATGCATATAAGAATGGCTATACTGGTCCAGCTTGCCCAGTATCCTGTCTTCCAACAGTGGTCAATGCCAGATGCCCCAGAAGTGTAGGACTTTGAACCTAGGTTTTATGCATCTCGGAGGGGAGTGCTCTAAGCATCAGAGTATAAAGCAGGGGTGGGCAAACTACGGCCCACAGGCCACATCCGGCCCAGGGGCCCATCCTACTTGGGAGGGACCCCATGGCCCCTCCCCCGCTGTCTCCTTTCCCCCACAGTCTCAGCACACCGTGCTGCTAGCACTCTAGCCCACTGCTCCTGGGCAGCGCTGCAGTGTGTGTCTGGCTTCAGCGGGGCTTGAGATCCTGCTGCTCTGAGTGGCTTGGTAAGGGGGTGGGGCTGCACACTCCTGCCAGGCCACTGTGTTTTGCTCTGGTGGTCCTGAGCAGTGTGCTAAGCGGGGCCGGGCCGGGCCAGGCCTGGGGCCTTAGATAAAAGGCAGGGAGTCCCAGAGGTCTGTCGGAGGGCAAGGATGTGCATAGGGGTCGGGGCAATCAGGGGACAGGGAGCAGGGGTAGTTGGGTGGGGTCCTGGAGGGGCAGTTAGGGTATGGGAGGGGTCTCAGGAGGGAGCAGTCGGGGGACAAGGAGCATGGGGGCCTTAGATGGAGGGTGTGGTCCTGTGGGGTGGTTAGGGGTGGGGGGTCCTGGAGGAGGCGGTCAGGGGACAGGGAGCAGGGGAGTTTGGATGGGTTGAGGGTTCTGAGGAGGGTGGGAAGTGGGAGGGGGTCGGACAGGGGGCAGGGCCAAGCTTCTCTACCCTACTGGCCCTCCATACAATTTTGCAACCTCGATGTGGCCCTCGGGCCAAAAGGTTTGCCCGCCTCTGGTATAAAGGGAGGATCCTCTACCCTTAGGTGCTGGAACTAGGGGTGCTGCTGCACCCCCTGGTTTGGAGTAGTTTTCATCATACGCAGGGTTTACAGTTTGGTTCAATGGCTCTCAGCCCCCCCAATATAAAAATTGTTCCAGCACCGCTGCCTCCCCCTCAATTTTTTACACAAAAGGGCTGAACTGTCTTAGGTGCCTAACTCCAGAAGGTTCACAGCTGTGAATCCCAAGTGGAGGGAGGCGCTTTTCACTGGTCCAGAGTTAGACACCAGACTTTGACATGCGGGGTGTAGGCCACAGCCTTCTCCTCAGCATTTCCGACTGTTGAGTTTAGCCAGTGCCCCACTCAGCATGCTGGCTTTTGTGAATACCGTTCATAGGTCCCTAATTCTCCCCTGGCACTGTACAAGGACCTATCTAAGTCCCCTTTGTAGACCTAGCTCCCAGTTGTGTGGCTTCATTTCAACGCTCAAGTTGCCTTCAGTGATGTCTCACATCTCTATTGTTTTTTCTTGGCTGTCAGGCTGCAATTTATCTGGAATGGTTGGACAGTTTGTGTGTCTTAAGGGATGAGAGTCACATCACACCCTTTGAGTCACTGGACACACTCTTATTGCTACCCTCAAGGAATCTTGGCATCCTAATGTAAGCAGGGGGATGGTCCACTATTAAGGGGAACTTTCCTGGCTTATACACTACCCAGGTGAAGTGGGCCAGCAAAAGGATCTGAGTCCTCGCTTCCACTTCCTTTACCCAGGGGCCTGCCTCACCTCAAGGGCTTCTCTTCCACTCTCCTGGGTGGCAGAGTCCTCATAACCCCAACAAGGCTGGGCCCAGGATTCCTGGGGAGCTTGAACCCCAACCTTGTTGTGGTTTCTTAGGGCGGGGGCTAGGGTGTCCCCACTCTGGGGTGTTCTCTCTGCCCTGGATGCTTCCCTGACCCATTGATCATTACATACAGTTCACAGCAAATACAGTTTATTAAACAGCAACCCATTTTAAAAAATAAGGAAAACCCGGGAAAGGTTAAAGGAAAACCCGTCACTCCGCTCTGTGGCACGGGGATCTCCCAGCCAGTGTGAGGGAAGTTCAGTCTGTTCCTCACACATCCCAGGGCCTTGTCCAGGCCCTGGCTGTGCTGCAGGGATGCTGCAGGTCGGATACTTGCTCTTGGCGGTGGCCACACGCCCTCAGGCTCTAAGTGGCAGGACCCTTTTTCCCAGTGTCGTCCCAGTCCCGTTGGGGTTACAATCCCCCTCCAAGTCTGGCCTTCAGGGCCCCTTGGCTGGGGGCATCTCCCTGCGCTGGGCCTGTTGCCCAGGGTCCCCCTTGCTCTCCCCAGCTGCTCACCATAGCTGGCTCCAAACTGCCCCAGCCTCAGCTCCACTGTTCTGCCTCAGTTCCAGCTCCACCCTGTCTCAGCTCCAGCTCTCGGGGCTGATTCTCTGCCCCTCCGGGCTCTGGTTGCCGCAGGTCCCCTCCCAGCACAAGATCTGCTCTCTGGGCTGCTGCCGTGACTCTGTTCCCAGCTCTGACCTGCTTCCCGGGCTGATTTTCTGGCCCCTCTGGATCTGGCCCCGCTGCTCCCCAGCTCAGCTTGGGCCCCTGCTTTCTTTTTAGCTCAGCCCCACTCTGTCTGACCCCGGCAATTCTAGCTCACAGGGAGGACGGGACCCCCGCAGCCTCCTGACTCCCTCATTAGCCTGCCCGCCCTGTCACTCAGGCTGACCTGGACCATTGGCCTTTCCCCATTGCCCTGGGGACTGTCAGTCTTAGGGTCCTGATTTGCCATCGACCTTTGCCCTTTTGGTACTAGGAGCTAGCCAACCAAAACACCCTCACTGAGAGTTAGTAAGGGGACAACACTCTCCCCTTAATCAGAAAGAAAAGTAGAAAAGAAAACTAATTAATCAACTTGGAAGCATCTCCATGCATCTGACGGGTAAGCAGGAGGAAGCGTGAAAACCTGAAAGTAGCTGAGCAGGCAGAAAAATGTTCTTGCGCTAACAGCAAAATGCATCTCCTCATCAAATGCTGCTTTCCAGGACATGCGTTTGAATCTGAGGCAGATGGGGCCTGAGGAAATACATCCCAGAATACTTCCTGCGCGGGCTGAAGAACTAGCTGAGCCATTAGTGATTACCTTTGCGAATGCGTGGCGGACGGGAGAGAGATCCCAGAGGCTACAGGTTAGCCTCCCATTACACATGTGCGAGTCTGTCTCCCCGAGATGGGAGACGCCCTCCCAGAGGCAGTGCCCCTGTTCTCTGAGGGGGTTACGTAAGAACATAAGACCGGCTGTACTGGGTCAGACCAAAGGTCCATCCAGCCCAGTATCCTGTCTACTAACAGTGGCCAATGCCAGGTGCTCCAGAGTGAGTGAACCTAACAGGTAATGATCAAGTGATCTCTCTCCTGCCATCCATCACCCGCTTCTGACAAACAGAGGCTAGGGACACTGCCAGGCACAGTCCTCTATTCCAGAGTCCAGGGGTCACATGTTGGGAGCGGCTAACTCCGAATCAGGCCCGCTGGGAGTTATAAAGGGCAGTGTTAAGTTAGTAAGGGAGAGTTCTGGGGAAAGACTCAAGAAGAGGATGGCTGTGTGAGTAGGGTGACCAGACAGCAAGTGTGAAAAGTCAGGACACAGGGTGGGTGGGAATAGGAGCCTATATAAGAAAAAGATCCCAGCATCGGGACTGACCCTATAAAATCGGGACATCTGGTCACCCTATGTGTGAGCAATACTAGACAGTGAGAGTCTCCTTAGCAAACAAAGGGCCTGGGGAGCACAACCCCCTGCAGGGAGCATGACCCAACTGCAAAGGTTGGGAGCAGATTTCATGTAAGTTGTGAGAATTTACATTAGTCTAAAAGGGAAAATATTATATTATGGCTTCTGGCTGTGAGTTAGTTAATTAGAGCGCCTAGAGGGGAAACCAAGATAGCAGAAGGTTGGAAGTCACATGGGGTAAGCCCTGCTGCATAGAGCTCTGTAAAGGATGAAGCTTCTCTCCCATATCCCTTTGCACCTTGCAAAAGTCCACCTGGGTGCATTCAGGAGACATTCTCCTTTCACTATGGAGCTAAGTTAGCCATGGAACATGCAAAGTGCACCTTTCCTGAGAGACACGCCCACCAAGGTCCAGCACAACACTTAGCCACCACTTAAGAGCTCTCTGTCTAGGGTTCAGTTTGGGCTGGGGTGTCCAAAGGCGCCTAAGGGAGTAAGGCACCAAGCACTAAATAAAATCCAAGCCTTCACCCCTTGGAAATAAACCAGTACAGAAATATACTGAGCATTCACAGCATGAAACTCACAAAGTCTCAAAGCTTAGCCAAGTCCAAGCCAATTTCCTTTGGAACATCACGTGCATTTCTTCCCAACCAGGGCTATTTCCATGCCAAAATCTCATCTTTTGACTTCCACCTGTTTAAGATGTAGAGCTGGCCAAAAAGAAGGATTGATGGTTTCCCTGCACTGTCCTTGTGCCAGAAATAAGTGACCTGCTTTTGCTCAAGAGTTTAAAAATATTACCTTGGCGCAGAAATCAAGCCAGAAAAATAGTGGAAGATTCAGAAAATTATGAATGACTGAAAACAGGAAGTTAGAATGGAAACTGGGCTACAAACTTCACTATAGAGATTGCTGCCTCACTCCCCTGAAAAGCTATTAAACAGTATAAACGATGAAGTATCAGGTCATTATGGCAAATGTCCAGTAATTTCAGTTTTACATAATAAGTTCTTACACAGGCCTTCTCATCAGATGATCTCCAAGCACTTTGCAAAGGAAGTCAGTATCCCCATTTTTGAAGATGGGGAAATTGAGGCACAGAGAAGTGAAGTGACTTGCCCAAGATCACCTAGCAGCATAACCAGAATTAGTATTCAGGTCTCTGTAATCTTCAGCCAGGAGGCTATCCATTAGACCCCACTGCCTCTAGAGAGGTGTTGTACTGCGTGAATGGTTGTTTGACTTTTCCTCTACCAGTTTTGCACACTTCCTTGTACTTAAGGCTTAATCCAAAACCCAATGAAATCAATTCAAAGACTCCCATTGACTTCAGTGGCTTTGGATCAATACCGAAGCAAATCTCTCTCCACCCAGTCCCAGATTGCAAAGGCAACGGCATTTTGATTCTGACCAGCTCCTCTTTCATGCAGAGCCCCATTGGTCAAAAGTGATTTGGTTCTCACCCACCCCAGAGATTTAGATAAAATGAGAGTGCGCTCTATTAAAATACTTGAGGGGGAAGAGAACTCATGATGTTTCATCAGGAATTACCCCTACCTCAAAAGGCAGCTCTGAGATTGGAGGAGTGGAGACAAATTAATGAGGGTCTTCCAAGTTATTTCAAAGGTCCCCACATACTGAAGGAAAGGGGCCTAAGAAATGTGTGAGAACAGGGATGACTATTATTAATACTCTGATCAGGACAGATATTGCAAGGATGGGAGAGCATGGGGCCAAATCCTCAACTGATGTAAATCAGTGTCAAACCATCTGCTTCAATGACTCAATTAATGCCCACGTGGGGCCAAGATAACACTACACGGCATCCCCTTTCCCCCACAGCTAATTTGCACACAACATTTCTATTGGTTGTACTGAATCAGTGGTCTGAGGGGGACAGTCAACATCTGACAAAGGTCCTTATTAGCAGATTACTTGCCCTAATGGCCATTGCTCTTTAAAGGTTCTGTGGCCCTATGCTAGTTGGGGCGATAATCCTCCAGGATTCTTTTATGACATTGATGCATGAGTGTGGCGGACCCCTCCCCTGTGCTGTCCTATAGTGCTGCTCTTATTAATGCAGCCCTCTAAAAAAAAAACCCCAAGAAGCCAGTTGAAAATTCAGGGCCATATGCACCTTGCACCTTGCATGCTTCTGGTGATGCAAAGCAACTATCAAACTAGCCAGTGTGCTGAGGCTGCTTTGAGCTGCTCTGGTGAATCTGCCCTATAAAGTTAAAATGGTTTATGGTTGATGCTATATTATCTTCTAATTCAAGGGTGGCCAACCTGGGGCTCCGGAGCCACACGTGGCTCTTCAGAAGTTAATATGTGGCACCTTGTATAGGCACCGACTCCGGGGCTGGAGCTACAGGCGTCAACTTTCCAATGTGCCGGGGAGTGCTCACTGCTCAACCCCCTGCCACAGGCCCTGCCCCCAGTCCACCCCTTTGCATCCCCTCCCCTGAGCCTGCTATGCCCTCGCTCCTCTCCTCCC
This sequence comes from Dermatemys mawii, assembly GCA_007922305.1. Lineage (NCBI taxonomy): Eukaryota > Metazoa > Chordata > Testudines > Dermatemydidae > Dermatemys > Dermatemys mawii. The sequence continues at coordinate 174,500 of ML677391.1, read as the reverse complement.
TCTCCCCAGAGCCTCCTGCACACCACGAAACAGCTGATCGGAAGGGGCGTGGAGAGACGGAGAGGTGCTGATTGGTGGGGCTGCCGGAGGGTGGGAGGCACGGGGAGTGGGGGCGGGGGAGCTCATGGGAGGCTGCTGATGTATTACTGTGTCTCTTTGGCATTGTACATTGGTAAATTCTGTCTCCTTCTCAGGCTCAGGTTGGCCACCCCTGTTCTATTTTATTAGCAATATCTCACAGTAGTGTTCTCTTTATGTTTCTTGTTTTGTGTACATGTAGAAACTTTTAGTAATTTACCAAACATGTTAAGACATAGAAATGCACAACTAAGACACTAAAACAACCTTAACTGTGCCCCGTAGTGACATCATACTGTGGAGAAACCTTTGCATGTCTTTAAAAATCACTTTAATCTAAGACCACAAACACTAAAATGCCTTAGCCATAATTCTATTTTTATTGCATACAGCAATGCAGGGCTGAGTTAAGGTTGTTTAGGTGCCTTGACTTTGCATTTCCATCTCTTAATGTATTTGGCTTTCTTTGAAGTGTAACCTGTTCCCCCCTAAAAATCCAAATTAAAAAGAAACAAACCAACCACATTTTTGTAACTAAGAGTCTGTGCTATGCAGACAATGAAATGTTTTGCTTGAGAGTCATTCTTGCCTTGTTTCTAGGACAGCATGGGAGCTATATGTGCAGCAGCCTAGCACTTGTATTTGCCAGTGGAGATTGTAGCTCCCAATTGTTTATTTGTTCTCTCACTCTGGATCCCCTGATTTCATAGTGGTTTTTGCAGTGTATATTACATCATTACTTATGATTTGTATTGCATAGTGCCTAGGAGTCCTAGTCACAGACCAGTGTGCAAGGTGCTGTACAAATGGAACAAAAATGGTCCTTGTCCTAAAGAGCTCACAATCTAAGTAAATGTCTAGTATATACATCCTGTATAGTGTACATACAGTATCATGTATAGTTAGACTTGGAAGGATTAGATCTTTGTCTATAAATGTAACTTTTACCATACAGATACAAACAATAGAAAATATTTCCCATGCTAATAATCAAAACGTACACATAGGCAAAGTAAGGAAAATGCTGCCTGAGAATTTATTATAGTCAAAATCCAGCCAATTAGGCTTTTGAATTAAGCTAGTTACAAGTGGATTGGCAAATGAATAGTAGAAACAGGTGTGATTTGTTGATTTAAAGATATTTACTTTGTACAGTTTGACATGCAATGTTGACTATTTGTGTTCTACCAGCTTACCAAGCTTTAAGTTTTTGGATCTCAACAACTACAATCATTAAATAATCACCTGGTGCCTTCCCATAATTTCCTGCAACTGTGAAAATTTATATAATGAAAATAGAAAAAAATTACTTAAAAATAAACATTGATATTAGCCATCAAAAGTATAAACATTTTGAATTCTGCCAAGCTTATCTATGGTGTATCAACAACTTAAGTGTCTATATTGTATGTAATGTGTATATACAATCCAAGGAGGGATATACAGATAGGGCTGAGTGACAACATTCAGATCTGAGTCCAAATTCCACCAAAGGTTGGCTGGAGTTGTGACAAGGCTCTTTTAGTAAATCCACATGCTGCAGACAACAGCACAGTTTGGATGCTAGTCTTTAAAGAATGTACGTTGTGCAAACAACAGACATGCACATACAGGGAGCTGGGGTTAGATACCTGGTCTTTCAGCTCCAGAAAATGCCATAGGCTTCTGCCCATTGAGCTAAAGGAGACATTGGGCCAGAGAGAGTGTGAATGACTCTGTAGCCCAGTGGTTAGGGCACTCATGCAAGAGGTGGGAGACCTTCTCCTGCTCTAATAACTTTAATTATTTATCCAGACTGGAACAAATTCATCAGTGGAGATGGCGGGAACTCCACATTATAATATCCCATAGCTCAGTGGTTATAGCATGGACTTGTGACACAGAAGACCCTTCTTCTAATCCTTTATCCCCCTCTGGTGAGGGATGGAATTGAACATGGGTCTCCTGCAATCCAGGTAACTAGTGGGGTAAGAGATAGAAGGTGGGCACTGCCCCTCCTTCTTCAACCAGAGTTTGACTGAGACCTGACCAGGTAGGCTTGCTCAGAGGCCACCTACCTGACTGGGCCCTGCATGTGATGTAAGCTGATGAATGCCTATCTTCCCTGGTTTGGGAATTGCTCTGGAGCTTAGCACCCAGGCACCCAGACACGGAAAGTGAGGCAACAACGCGCATGTTCGGAAGCAGAAACTTAGGCACTGAGTGAGTTTAGATGCCTACAGGGTTTGGCAGAATCACAGTGGAACCAAAATTGGTCCTTAGGCACCTAAGCAGGACTGACAGAACCTCCTTAAAAGTGGGGGGACCACCGGTGCCTGAACTGTGGTACTGCTCCCGACACGACCCCTTGCCTCTGAGCCCCACCTTCACACTGCCCTTCTCCCTGAGCTCCTGCCCCCATGCCATCTCTTGCCCACAAGATCCTGCCTTCTACTCTCTCCTGTCCATCCCCTCCCCCCATCGCTCACCGTTATGGCTGGTAAAAAGTGGAAGGGCACAGCATTCCCACTTTTAGAAGTGATTGGCCATGGCCTCCTTCTCACTCCACCCCTTGTGTCTAAGGACCTTTGTGGATCTGAGTTGCAGTGCTTGTTCTGAGCATCAGAGGTTCACAAGCATTTGAATCCAGAGCCAGACTATAATGGAATACTGAACTGTATTATACTGACCAGGCACTAAGGAGTGCTGTATGTAAAATACCTTCTTTAAGTTAACCTTAGCCATGCTTGGCAGAGCATTAGAGGATCTTTTATTGAACACACTGTGTGTTTTTGTCACTCAGAAGGAAGCTCTGTATGAGGTCAGTCCACGTCTGGTACAGGAGATTGACAAGTAAACTAGTGCCAGAGGAGAACACACCGAAGGAATAAAGCAACAAAGGTTGCAGACCGAGAGAACAGCAACAAATATAGCAAACAGAAGGGGAAAAAGCAACAAAGGATGCAGGATCTCATCAACATGCCATTCTTCAGTGCCCCAGAGAACTTTACTTTTAACAAACCTTCACAGTGGACAGACTGGAACCGTATTTTGCAAGATTTCTAATTGCTACAAAGCTATTCAGGTATTTCTTTAATTTATGTTATGGAAAGCAGACAGAACATATCTTTAAATCCTTTGACTTTACTGAAGACAGTCACAATGACGACTACAAAAGCATTTCAGCTATGTTTGATGCATACTTTATTCTTTAGAGAAATATGCTTTATGAAAGAACATGTTCCACCAGAGTATTCAAGAACCCAGGGAAAATGTTGACTATTTTATAAAAGCTCTGCATATGTTACCTGAAAATTGATTTTAGAGCTGCAAAACATGCAAATATCAAGGACAGGGTGGTTATTGGGTTAACAGATAAAAAACTTTCATAGCAGCAATAATTGAAGACTTAACACTAGCCACAGCTATACTGACATCAACACAATCTTAACTAGTCAAACAGCAGAGCAAAAGGCAAGAGTAACTTGAAAAATCTGAAACTAGCTTAGAAGCTGTAAAAAGACACCTGAGTGTTAAAAGTCATTATCATAAAATCCTTGAGGCAAGGAGAGAAAACTCCCAGGCTAAGAGAGACAAATTCTAGACCAAAATGTGGAAAGAAGTCACATAGCAAGAGATGATGCATGTCCAGCCACAGGCGCACAGTCTAATGAATGCACAAAATATGGACATTTTGCAGCTGTTTGTCACACCACACCAGTCAGGGAGTTCACTCATATTACAGACAGTCATGAACCATTGTTTTTGGGATTTATCACTTGTGATCACCCATTCAGAACTGGCCTGCAGAGTGAAAAAGAACATTCATGGCAAGTTGACTTTAAAAATTGACTCAGGCACTGACGTCACAGTCATCTCAGAAGGGACTTAAAATCACCTTCAACCCATCCCAGAGCTGAGTCATCTGACTAGCCCTGGAGGGATTCTGAACACTGCATGGTATGTCCCAGTGGTACCGGTTATAAAGAAAAATGGGGAAAAAATCTGAATCTGTGTGGATCTTAAAAGACTTAATGAAGCAATTGTGAGAGTAAAATATATCATCCCAACACTGGATGACTTCCTCCCCAAAGTGAAAGGAGCTACAGTATTCTCCGAGCTAGATCCCTGAGTGGATTCAGGTAAATTTCTTTTTTCAAAGAAAGATGGCAGAACTGTTAATGAATATGAATGGAGCTGTAGTTTTCATGGATGATATTCTGATATACAGACCTTCAATGGGAGAACACAGTAAAACCCTCAACGAAATCTGAAGCCTAATCAGTCAGTCTGGACTGAAGCTAAATAAGGAAAAATATGTTTTCTGCCTACCCCAAATGGAGGTTTTGGGACAGACAATAAACCAAGATGGAATCAGTCCTAGCTCTGAGAAAATAAAAACAATTTCAGAATTAAGTGCACCAAATAATGTACGAGGACTGAGACATATACTGGGGATGGTGAATTACTTTGGTTGATGCCTACAAGACCTTTTTACAGGAACAAAACTACTGAATGAACTGTTAAAGTCCAACACGTATTGCCTGTGGGGGTCAAATAAAAAAAATTGCCTTCTAAAATCAAGAGAAATTATCTCAGCAGCTCCAGTTTTCAAGTACTATCATGTGAGCAAACTCAGAATAGTCAGCACAGGTGCAAGAAGCCATGGCTTGGGTGATGTATTATTTGAATTCCTCTTTTAAAGTCTCTATATTTTTTTCTCCTCCATCTGTTTTTTTAAAAAGATCTGAGATGCTCCCACAAAAAGCGTTGTTAGGGAGCATTAAACGTGCCCAGTTAAGCACTTGAAAGTCTGGAAATGTCAGAGTTAGGGTGGCATGTGCAAACTTCAAACTCTGTCTCATTGTGCATTTCCATTGTGCTGACATCTGCTATATAACATCAAATAATAGGATGAAATGTACCCAGGTGCACCACCTAAAGCCTACTTAAACCCTAGAAATTGGTCCTCTGCTCAGTGATTAATTTCACCCATAGTGAAATGTACTGGCAGGTATAGGCCATGAGGGGTAGGCTGCACAAAGGGACATAGGTATTGCAATGATGAGCATCATGACACCTAACTTTTAGGAGCCCAGAAAATCCAGGAACACCCTACAATCCACAAAGCTGAGTTAGGTGTCTAGACTCCCTATACAATGAATGGGTATAGAGAAGCACCCAGGAATGTGATCCACAAAATCCAGCACAGTTGGCAGGGACCCCAACCGCTGGATAACAGATTCATTCCCACATGGTCTCCCTGGCCCAATGACTGTTCCTCTGTGGATAAATACTTAAATAGTCATGGGGCCAGAGAGAGTGAGAAGGGGGATGACTGTAGGCAGAGAGTGGGGAATTGAACCTAGGTTTCCCACATCCCAAACGTGCTCTGGGACAAAAGTTATGAAGTGGGCACCACCACCTCCTCCTCCTCCAGGTGGATTTTGATGTCTCCCAGATAGGGCTCCGCGTGCAATTTGGGCAACTGAATGCCTGTTGTTCCCCAGTTCATGGATTGTTCTGGGTCTTAGGTTGGGGGATAGGTGTCCAGATGCATAGAGGGAGGGAGCCATGTACATGCTCAAAGTCAGAAACATCTGCGTGCAGGGAACCTTTACCCTGAAAACTCAGGTGCCGAGTGAGTTTAGGCGTTTACAGGGGTCAAAGGGGTTTTGTGTTTCATAATGCTGCATTATGCGTGGAAAGTGAAATTCATCCATGGAGACAGCCAGTATTAGCCAGATGTGCTATTTTAGACCTGTTCTGAGAGCATAAGGCTTGTTCCTACTCCTCGCAAAGTCCAATTAACTTCAGTGGTACAAGATCAGGCATCCCCCTATGGCCACTCATGGGAGATGTAGTTCAAAAACCATATGCTCCTATTCTCCTCTATAGGTCTGGCTCTCTGGCTGGACTACATCTCCCACGATGTACCATGATGCGCTTTCTTGTTGGGGAGAGGCAGTGCATTATGGGATACATAGATTAGCTAGGAATTTAAATAGGAGGACATACACAGTGCATAAAGCTAATGATGGCTCTCTGCAAATGGGTGAATTTTAGCTGGCGAAAGAGGCTGTTCAACAATAAATACTATGTTTGAATGCCACCAATTATACCTTTAAAATTGCTTTTCATATATGTCCATTGACTTATGGAAGAATTGAAGTCATTCCTATTTCACTGTATCTCAGGTTTGAAAGGATTTTAAAAATACATTACACACTGAGTGTGCTTCACAGCTACAGCAGTACTGGAGCAGACCCTAAAGTGCTGTGAATGGCAGAACTCCCTAGGGATCTGGCCTACCATGTCTTGCTCATAGGATTTTATACTAAAGTTCATTATAATTTGTATCTTTAAGAAGCTAAACAGTAGGAAATTCTTTACTGAAAATACAGTTTAAGGACTCAGCAGTTTAGACTTTTTGAGTGGTGGCTGTGATCATTATTTAATGTGTTTGCTTCTGGATTTTTAATCCTTTTTATATACTTCTGATCCTCCTAATCCTACCAGAGTCTGCACTCTTCAATCGTGATTTCTGTCCTTATATAGACTGGATATGGTACAATGGAGAGTTGAGAGCACACTGCAGAGTCTGGACCATTTTCATTATTCAGTGTGTTCAGAGGAGTAGGATCATTATTTGAATAAACCATAAGAAGATTAAGGATTTGATCTGAAGTTTAGACATTGCTATCCACCATCTGTAATTTTCGAGGAACATGGGATTATCGATAGCAGATTAGACCATCAATCGATCAAGTCGGGGGTTCTGCATCCACCAGTGAACACTACAATGCTTCAGAGGGAGATTAAACCACTTTATAATGCACCCAATCAGTTGTGCAAGGTTGTATACAGTGGTGGAGTTCCTTGAAGCATGAGATTTGATCAATAATCATATTTTGCACTGATACTGTTTTGATCCTGGAGGATACAAAAACACATTCAAAGCACATACAGGCTACGTCTATGCTATGAGCTAAGGGTGTGGCAGTGGAGGCACTGCTGAGCTATGCTGAGTACGTACCCACTCATTTCAGGCGGGTTTGTACTCTGCACAGCTCTGCTGTGCCTCCGCAGCCACTACCTGTGCTACTTCCACGACACGGCTATTGATGCTTGCAGAAGCCTCATGAGAGCTAGTGAGAGTATGTGTCCATGAGCAGGGGAATCACACCCCTAGCTCATAGTCTAGACGTAGCCATAGAAGGGGAGATGTGTGTGTGTGTGTGTGTGTGTTTGTATAAATAGATATAGATACATAGATATATATTGTATGTCCACTGAAATACAGTCGCTTTGGGTGGAGGGCAAAAAGCAAATGGTTCATGACACAATTCACAACAGGAAAAGGGAGCCAATGAGAGAGAAGTTGCATCCCATTTTAGGGGACATAGTTGCCATTTCATTGCCATTTCATTATTATTTGCCTTACTGTAGCGCTCAGAAGCCTCAAAGAGCGACTGGGGCCCCATTGTGCTAGGCACTGTACAGACACCTATTTAAAATAGATAGTCCCCTGCTTCGAAGAGCCTGTAGACTAGGTTACAAGCGGTATTTTAAATAAACACAGGATGTCAGAGGAGGAAGAGGGCACTGCGCACTGCGCACAGCAACGAGCATTAGTTATCTTATATAACCAATTCTGGAATAGCTCACCAGAGCCCTGTTCTGTTGTTCAGTTCTTGTAAATAACTTTCCCTTAGTAACTGCTCCAATACCATTGTTCCTCTAGGATCTTGCCATTGCTTCTTGTCCTTGTGAGACCTTGAATAATTCCCATTATTTATATTGTTTTCTTGAAGACATTTATAGACTATGATCATATTCCTGTTGACTGCACCTTCTCCTTTCTGGACTATATACATATATAGCTCCTTTAGTCTCTCCACATCTCCTCCTGTACTTGTTGTCCTTCTTTGTAGCTTTTCCATGACCTAGATAATATCAGAGTCCAGGATGATATCTCTCACAGCAGGCAAGAACAAATTATAAGCAACACAAGGTGTTTATATGGTGCCTCTCTGAACATTGTTCAAGCTCATGGTAAGTTAATGGGCGAGTTCAGGACAGAACCATGGTGTCCTCTTACTACAAGTTCACTCAGCCCCCTTTCCTGACCACAAGACCGCTTTATGAATGAGCTACAGAGGGAATTTTGCCCTGGGACTGCAGGGCAAAGTTAAATGTCACACGCAGATGATGAAGGGCTCCAGTTCTATTGGACTCATTACAAGGGCTCCTTTCCAGATTGATAACTGATGGTGGTTGTCAGGGAAGAAAGATGAAACAAATTCGGTGGCAGGGGGGAAATCTTTTGTACCATTTCACACACTGCTCCTTTTTGCCTGGAGGGTAACATTAATCTAGAGCTTACAAATAGCCACAAACCTACTGATATATTATTTTACATTGAAATTGACCCGAGAGCAATTCTTCTGTCCACATATCCATGTCATACCCTCTTAGTCATTGATTTCTATTGGAGTTTGTCACGAAGGAGTTAAATCAGACATCTGGAGAGAGGAGACTGCAGAAATCAGGGTACGTACAAGTAGGAGATGTTTTGGAAGCAGCTCCAAATGCCTCAAAGGAACCAGAATTATAGACGTAGTGCTCAGAAGTGGTACAGCTTCACAGTGTTTTTATGTGCTAATCACAGTGATGCTGCTCCAAGAATAACTGATTTTTATTTGTAGGAGCTTGTGGTTTGGTAGGTGTGGAAAGGCAACTGCAGAAGTTCGTTCCCCTAGTTTCTATACTCAGGTCAGATTGCCTTTACAACTATCTACCAGTCTCTCTGTCCACTTACATAACTCTCACCCTATCCCACTGTCCATCTATAACTGTCTATCTGCTTATCTACATACCTTTCCCTCCACCTCGCCCTCTACTTATCTATCCTTCCATCCATCTAGCTATACATGACCGATGCACAACCAATCACTTTCGTACCTCTGCATTTCCATCTACCCAACAATGAACAGTACTGCACAGGCAACCTTAATTCTAGCATTTCCTCACTTTTGCATGCTTGACGTCACTGCCTCAATAATTTTTTCGATGAATGTTTCTGGTTTTTTAAAAAAGTCATCATATGGAACTATGTATCCCTCCAGTTTGGGTCATCAGCAGTCTTCCCGGTGATGGAGCCACACCACAGTGCTCTCTTTTCTGGACTTCAGTTGAAATTTTGGGGGAGGAGGGTCGGAAAGCCTGAGGTGAACACCTGGTATGGAAAATATGAACTGGAATGCTTACAGTTTGGCAAAGTTTTAAGCATCTTAAAACTGTCTTGAATGGAAGTGCCAAGGAACATAGATTTACACAGCACCTCCCGCTCTGCTGATACTAAATATATCGAAAAAGCGAAGCAACAGAGATGGTGGAACACAGGATGAGCAGTGAATTGGTTACCACAAAATGGATCCAATTTAAAAGCAAGAGATTTTACTGATAAAAGGCATTATAGTACAGGCTGAAATTCATCTCTGTGCAGTCAGTCAGCAAAAGATCCTGGTACCACTTAAGCCCTATCTGAATGCTGGCCCTTTGCAGTGAAGTGGATTTCACCTACTGTCCTTTCTCACTCTTTTCTTAGGCAAAACTCCCACTGAAATAATTGTTTGGGCTAAATATGCCAGGATTTGGCCCCAAATGAAGCAGCAGGTGGGCTTGCCTTCGTTTTTTTTAATGCAAAGTTATTCACAGTTGGTTCTATTTAGCAGAAGCCATGGTGGAAATGGTCGGTATATTTGGAGTTCTTCACCCCAGTCCCATTTCTATTCCTGAGATGAGAAGTATGGTCTAACAGTTAGGAAGCCAAGCTGAGCGTAGGAAGAGCTGATTCTCTGCGGTGCTATAGACTTTGAGTTTGATCTTAGGCAAGTCTCTTAGGCCCAGCTCGTAAATTGATAGAAGTTAGGATCCTCAATGCCTTTGAGGATCTGGGCCATTGTCTCTCTCTACCTCAATTTCCCCATGTAAAATGGGTGTAATAGCTCTGCCCTACCTCAGAGGGGTGCTGTGAAGACAAAGGTATTCAAGGTCATGTGTGCTGTGATACTATGCTGATGAGGACCGTAGATTAGCAAAAGGCTTAATCCTGGCCTTGCTTACGGTCGTTTTACACCACTGTAACACAGATCATTTCTACAAAGTTACAGCTGATTTACACTGCTCTAAGTAAAGATCAGGATTGGGCCCTTCATACATGATATGCGCTATGGCACAATAAAGAAACCCAACCTAGTTTTATGGCTGCGGTAATTGATAAGCATAAACTACCAAAACTTTTACTCTTCTACATAAATCACTCGTGACAATGCAGTCAGCAGGCAACACCGATGAACACACCCTGTGGGGTTTTCCTAATTAGCATGTTTCTGTGTAGAGGCCGATGGACATTTTTTCCTCCTCTCATTTCAATGATCGATCATTGATTCACTCGTTTCAAAATTAACTAAAAGGTTGTTCTCCAATCCTTAATTCTTCTACTAGTGACCACCTTTGCCCAGGAGATCATCTGTCAGTAGCAGAGGAACTGAGGACATACTTAATGTCAGCTGTGCTCTTCAGTCCCAAGACACAAAGCCTGGATCGAAACAGCTAAGAACAAGGAAGATCCTTCCCTCTTAGGATGACTTCCTAAGTCAGAAAGCATTACATGCAGGACGGGAGAATTCTGTATTAGATATGGACAGATAAAGAGGAATTGATCACAGAACTCCAAATCAATGGTTGCTTAGATGGGAGTGATCAAGATTTGATTTCATTTGTTATGCACACACTGAATAAAGTCCAGACCGGTTATATATAAAATGGCTGTTTTAAAAGGGCCAGTCTCATAAAACTGAAAACAATTATGAGCCAAGTCAGCCGGGAGAAAAATAATTGAACCAGAAACATTTGAATGATCAGTAGGAACTGGTTAAGAACACTTCAGTAGATGTCCCCAAAGCACAATCCTACTACTATGCTAGTTTATAGAACAAAACACAATCTTGATGAATAGAAAAATTAAAGGAGTTTAATATAATGAATGACAATCAAACATGGGTTTATGGAAAATAGATCTTGTCAAACTAACTTGATATCATTTCTGAGGAGATTATGAGTTTGGTTGATAAAGGTAAGAGATATAACATACTTAGGGCTTGATTACACTGGCACTTTATAGTGCTATAAAGCCTCCAGGAGCGCTATAACTCACTACTCATCCAGACTGGCGAGGCATGTAGAGCGCTATAAGTCCACAGTTATACCGGTTCTGGTAATCCTCCCTTCCCAGAGGATTAACAGCTCTAGCGTATTCAGTGCTCCATATTATCTCCAGTGTGAATGGGTATTAACGATACTGCGCTTTGAGTGATTACTGGAGATGCCCCTAAGTCATTTAAGCCAATTAAGCCTCTGTTCCCTTTGTTTTGAACTCGGCTGGAGGAATGTGGAAGTATGTTTTCAGAGCTTGTCTTTAACTCGGCAAATCAGCAATGCAAATGTTTACCTTGTGAGCAAGCTTAAAGCAGAATATCTTTGAAATGCAGAGCCTAAAAACCTTCTGCTGATACTCTCAGCAGGCAAAAAAAGCCACTTGGTCTCTTCCTCTGCATACACACAACACGCTCCCCCTTACCAGCCTCGTTTGAAAAGCACGTTGCACCCAGCTGAATGCTGGGACAGCTGCCCATAATGCAACACTCCCGTGCTGCTGCAAGTGCCTCAAATGTGGCCACACTATACCGCTGGTGGGTCTCAGTGTGGACATGCTATAGCACTATCCCTATAGCTGTATATGAGGGCAGCTATAACCAAAACCGCTATAAAGCTGTAAGTGTAACCAAGCCCTAAGATTTCTTTAACGTGTTTGACTTGGTACCGTATCACATTTTGATTAGAGGCTAAAATGATACAAAATCAACATAACACACCTTAAATGGATTAAATTGTTTGACACAACTGGGAGCTGTAGGCACACGGCACCTCAGAAAAATCAGGCCATTTATTTAGGTGTCCAAATATGGATCTATGCATTTGAGAACTATGGCCTAAGTGGCTTGCCTCATGTCACCCAGTAAATCAGAGCTAGAAAAAGAATGTGGCATGCCCTCCCCCGCCACAGGCCAGTTCTTTACACCAGTGAAATTTCATGCCTGCCTTTGCAGAGAAAAACTCCAAGCTAGGCTATTTACTCTGTTAGAGGAATTTCACAATTCTTATGGAAAATCTGTAGAACAGAATTATTAATTCTTCTATTCTAGGATTTTCTCCTCCCTACTGACTATTATTTATTACTGTACTTCAGTGCACGCTGCACAATACAGCAAATTCTTCTCCTTTGACTACCCACAGGGGAAAATCTGTCTCTTAGCCTGAAATGGCTCTGTCACTCTGAAATTACTTCATTACCTAGGTGAAGGACGTGGCAAAGAGATTCCCTGAAAAGGCTCACATGAAATAGCAGGTTTGCTCAACATTTTTGAAGGAGCTTCATATAGGAGAATTACAGTCAGGGTAAAATGAGTGATGAGGAAATATGTATTATATCTACTCATTCTTATCCCTCAAAGTGCTGTAATAGGTATGGTAAGCACCACACTGGCATGGCCCAGAAGGGACAGATTTCGATAGCTGTACTCTTATTTATCTTATTCCTCAAGGAGTCCCATTGAAGGAAGGCTGTATGCCATATAAGGCTAAAATCTGAGCTTAAGGGAGCATTATTTTTCTTACAGTTTTTTTCTTCCATATAATCGATGTCATATTTGGGATGCAGCTGAAGATTCCTGATTTCTGTAAGATAGGGGCACATGACAGGGTTATTCTTCCTTCCGAATTTCTTTTAAGGAGTCTGAGCTTTGGTAGTTCACATGGAGGGAGGGGCTATGGTTTCGAGTAGCTGATCTGAGCAAGTGGAAAGTCAAAGCGTGGATAGATGGTTCATCGGAATAGTTAGGAGGCAATCATAGCCAGCAGTCCAAAGCAGGGGAGTTACTACCTGTGCATGTGACGTATTGAAAACAGTCTTAAAATTACTAGCTACCACTTAAAGTGCAAAGGGTTTCCTGATCCTGCTTGCAGGCTAGTGGGCTCACTAGGGAAGTGTGCAATCTTGGTTTTCTGTGGTCAGTCTGCAAAGAACCAGATTCAAGTGGGGTGAGTGATGCCCCTGTTCCTTAGGAAGCAGTCTGCTTTGTCTTTCTCTGTCTTTGGTTCTTGTGTGTTAAGGTTCTGGATTTTAAGAAATAAAGTAGCGTTACTCTTCCAGAAAGATAAATACATAAAATACTCCATCTTCCATGTTTGTATGCCATGAACATAACAGTGCAGAAGGCAGGATAGGAGACCACATCTAAAAGGGCTGAGACTTTATAGAATCATAGAAGTGGTGGACTGGAAGGGACCTTGAGAGGTCATCTAGCCCAGTTCCCTGCATTCAAGGCAGGACTATGTAATAACTACACCATTCCTGACATTTGTTCCCCATGTAGGTTCTTACAGACTGTAATCAAGTCACCCTTTCACCTTATCCTTGTTAAGATAAATAGACTGAGCTCCTGTATCTCACTATAAAGCAGGTTTTCTAATAATTTAATCATTATCATGGCTCTTCTCTGAACCCTCTCCAATTTATCAGCACACCCGTCTTGAATTGTGGGCACCAGGCTGGATACGATATTCCAGCAACTGTCACACCAGTGCCAAAAATAGATGTAAAATAACCTCTTTGCTCTACTCATGATTCCCCTGTTTATGCATCCCGGGATGGTATTAGCTCTTTTGGCCAGTGTTACACTGGGAGCTCATGTTCAGCTGATTATCCATCCCCATGCCCAAATCTTTTTCAGAACCACTGTTTCCCAGGATAGAGTCCCCCATCTTGTAAGGAGAACCTATAGTCTTTGTTCTCAGATGTACAAATTTACATTTAGCTGTATTAAAACATATTGTTTGCTTGTTGTGCCTTCACTTCTCCTCTGAATGAGGTGAATTTTTAAACCAGTACAGCCTTCTTCCTCAATTTTCTAATTAAATTCTTCCTCTCAGCTGATTTGACTCATAACTTCTCAGCTTTGTGAAATTGGCTGTGTTAAAGTACCAAGTACATATACTACTGCTCTGGACTTTACTCAGCTTGCACATTATAAATACGATCAAGTCATGGGCACTGGTACCTAAGCTGCCATTAATTTTTAGTTCTGTGCTCAGTTCCTCTTTATCTGTTACAACAAGGTCTAATAAAAATTCCCCTGCGTTGGCTGCAACACATTTTGATTTAAGCCTTTGCTATCTATAATGCTTAGAAGTTCCAACAATGTTTTAGTGCTCGCAGCTTGCAACCTTCAAGATATGTCACTCACATTAATAACCCCCATCATCATGGAGGCTTTTTTCCTATACCTAACAGGTAGGTGCATAAGATGGTGGCCATCCTGTTCTCCAGTGTGATTTGGTTATCTTTAGCACCCACCAAGTAATACCCCATATTGTATTTATCTGTGAAGACATTGATCCATAAGCATTCAAGATCTTTTTCTTCTGAGTTATCAGTGACTTCGAAACAGATAATGCCATTTTTGACATAAAGTGCCACTTCCCCTCCCCTTTTGCCTACTTGACCCTTTCTAAATAGGTTATATATTGGAACTGGAAAAGGTTCAGAAAAGGGCAACAAAAATGATTAGGGGTATGGAACAGCTTCCTTATGAGGAGAGATTAATAAGACTGGGACTTTTCAGCTTGGAAAAGAGATGACTAAGGGGAGATTTGATTGAGGTCCATAAAATCATGACTGGTATAGAGAAGGTAGAGAAGGAAATGTTGTTTACTACTTCTCATAACACAAGAACTAGGGGGTCACCAAATGAAATTATTAGGCAGCAGGTTTAACACAAATAAAATGAAGTATTTCTTCACACAAAGCACAGTCAACCTGTGGAACTCCTTGCCAGAGGATGTTTTGAAGGCCAAGACCATAAAAGGGTTCAAAAAAGAACTAGATACATTTATGGAGGATAGGTCCATCAATGGCTATTAGCCAGGATGGGCAGGAATGGTGTCCTGAGCCTCTGTTTTCCAGAAGCTGGGAATGAGTGACAGGGGATGGATCACTTGAGGATTACCTGTTCTGTTAATTCCCTCTGGGGCACCCGGCACTGGCCACTGTCAGAAGACAGGATATTGGGCTAGATGGACCCTTGGCCTGACCAGTAAGGCCATTCTTATGTTCTTATGTTCTTATAACCCTTGATATTAACATTCAAGCAGTGCAAATCATCCCATCAAGTTTCACTAATACAAACTATATCAAATTTATGCTCATACATTTACAATTACAATTCTCATTTGTTACATAGGCTCTGAGCACTGGAATAGAGACAAGTCAAGAATTTCTTCTCTTCGTGTCCTTTCGTTTCTTGATTCATTTTGTTCTCAGCATCCTGATTTTGTGCTGAGTGCCCACATCGTCACTCTTTTTACCCTCCTCCTTTGCTATTAGTTTAATGGCCTCCAGACTATTCAAGTCCAGACTGTCCACAAGGAGATTGGTTCCCCTTCTACTGCCACTCTCTCCCTATGTGTCCATCTTCACTCACCTTGCCCGCCATGGCATTTGGTGGTCTCCATCATGTTGATTTAATTTGCTTTGTATCTGCCCCTTATATTGTCTCTGAAGCCTCTCTCTCTTTCTCTGTGACACTATAAAACCAGACCAATACACTGATGCATCAAGCCGTTGATTATGGAAGACTCCCATATATTTTCATTTTTCTCTCCCTGCAATTTCAGAACAGGTTCTCAGCTAGTGTGAACTGGCATAGGTCCACTGAAGTCAATAGACCTTTGCTGGTTTGGAGATCTGTCCCCACTGGCCATCTTTGTAGATGTTCACAAATGATTCCTCCCAACTCCCTCCCCTGACAAATGATTCCTAGATGGAAAACAAGAAAAAAAATCCATGCTAGTCTGAACACGAGAAACGATTAGTTACTCATCACAATTAAAAGGGTTAACTGTTATTTAAAAGGAGCAGCTCAGTTAATATTGATCAAATGCCAGAAAACTGGTTTAAGATGTTCAAATAATTGTATTTAGTAAAGGGAAGAAAACTCTTTTCATTTGAATTATAGCTCAGTGGCTGTACCACAAACAGTTACTCATTTGTTTACACTGGTACATTCATTATTTTGACAGTGGATGTTCATGTTGCTTTGGGAGATGTTTCCTTTTTTTTTTTGGTTGCTCCTATGTTTTCTGTGAATGCACCCACTGGACTGCAACAGTACTACCTCTGACAAATATTGATGAAGGACTGTGATATGCCACAGCTGGTACTTTCTCTTCTCTCATATAACTTTAGTAGGCTTTGATTCAGCCTCTAAAGAGGGAATAGCTAACATGAACCAAATCTGGTTTCTCTCCAGAGTAGTGTTGCCTGGTGGATAAAGCACAGGAATGGCGCTCGAAAGACTTGGCTTCTAGTCCCAGTTCTGCCCTGCTGGATGTCCTTGGTCAAGTCACTTTGCCTCGTGGCACCTCAGTTTTCCCATCTATAAAAGGGGATAAATGATACTGAACTCCTTTGTAAAGTACTTTGAGATCAACTGATGGAAAATGCTATGCAGGAGCTGGGTGTTATCATTAATGTGAAGAGCTCAGAGTTTCTTACTATAAGGGGGAGGGGGAGATTTCCCCCCCACCTTTTTTAATGGAAATACAACAGTAGCCTAAAGAGAGCATGTGACCCCACCATGCACAGAGTCCCATCATGTAAGAGCTGGAACGTGACATTTTATGTGTGATGTGACATGAGTGATGAGACATTTATAGAAATGAAAAGCAATATAAACTCCTAGGGAAATCTGCCTAACAATGGGATCTCCTCGGCTTTGGAACAGCCTCCCGAAAGGTGTGTTGGAGGCCGCACATTTGAGACCTGTCAGTCTAAACAGTGAGATGGAGATCGTAACAGGGCGACTTGCCTCTTTGTAGGCCCAGCCAACCCTGATTACCGGAGAGGCGGTGCACTTGAGAGAGAACAGCTGTTTCCTCTACAAAGGACAGCGGGAAGCTGGAGGAAGAGGTGGGGGAAGGAGAAAGAGAAAAAGAAAAGGAAACACAGAAGCAGCTGGAGCTTGCTCTGGAGGCTGTAGAGAGACTGCGGAGAGTGAGAAAGACTTCTGAAGGGAAGGAACAGAGAGTTGCCCCAGCTGGGAATAACCTGCTAAAGCGTTCAGGACCCTGACCAGACAAGTGGAGTTTGGGGGCTGTGCCCAGATTAGGGGGGAGGGGGGACATTTGTGGTTTTTGAATTTTAAGTTAAAACAAGACCCTGGGGAGGGCTGTTCTTGGATTTGAAAAAGCCTTGTTATTGAGGACCCAATAGGAGAGTTTGTAGGGCTGCTCTGAGGTGGCAAGAGGGCTCCCGGAGAGAGGCTACTCTTTGCAAATAGACTCATATCAACTTCCTTTTTAAAGTGATTTGAGATCTATAATGAAAAGCACTGGATGTATAAGAGCTGGGGGTTATTGTGAGGAGCTCTGTGCTGTAGAGGGGATTCCTCTACGTGGGGGACTCTGATAGCTGGTTATAAAACCAGATGCTGCCGGTGGGGATTCACAAAATGGCCACCCTCCGCCTGAGAGACAAAATGGCCACCCTCCACTTGCGAGCCACTAACTCTGGAGACTCTGCAAACAGCTGTGAGACAGAGAGATAAAACAAAGGGTCCGAGAGAGCTTGCAAGAGATCAGGCAGGAAACGGCAAGCAGAGAGCCAGCTGGGAGAAATCCAAGCTGGGGAAAATGATCATAATATAGGGCCTGCTCCTCAAGCTGCTGTAACTGCTACATAGCTTTACACAGCTCAGCCTGTTCTCTCTGCAGCCCTCTTCTTTAAAGTCATGTTGCTTGTGTGTGTGTTTGCAAGATCTGGCTCTTAGCTTTCTTTTCCTGGTATCTAACCTCAATAATCCTTTATTATTTGTATTGTTGTAACAACTAGGAGCCCTAGACATTGACCAGGCTCCATGATGTTAGGTGCTCTGCAAACACAGCAAAAAACAATGGGCCCTGCCCCAGTTCCCTCACATTGCTCCTGATTATCGTTATCATGATTTATTATTTGTATAGCACGTTGTGGTTGTCGGTGACGACGGTGCTGGGATTCGTTGAGCTCAGGGAACTCGCTGGTTGGATCATTAGCTTCCCTGACTGCTGTCAGGACCTGGCAGGTGGCGTGACAAGGACACTGATCCATTGCCCCGGTCTATCTCGGTGTGACCTTAGACCGCACACTGAGTTACCGTGCTCACCTGAAGAAGATAGCAGCTAAAGTGAATCTTCTTTGCAAACTGGCAGGTTCGTCATGGGGTTCTCGTGCTCCAGCTCTGCAGACGTCAGCTCTTGCCACCTCGTATTCGGTGGCGGAGTCACCTGGTGAATACACAGTTACGTGCCGCCATGAGCATCATCGCCGGCACCCAGTGTCTGACTCCACTCCTATGGCTCCCAGTTCTGAGCAGTATCGCTCCTCCTCCTATCAGACGAGAGGTTGCCACTGGCATGTTACTGGAGAAAGTACGCGCCAACTCAAACCTGCTGCTGCACAATGACCTTTTTAAACCACCATCTGCATGTTTGCCGTCACGTCGCCCATTATGGTCTCATCTACCATGCCAGGATGTTAGGGCGGAAACACTCTGGCGAGAGGAGTGGATATCAGTTATAACCCCAACCAGTCCTTGTCGCCGGCCCCACAATCTGTCTCCCTGGTTTTGACCTGCCCCGTCACCAATGGTCCCTGTTGAACAGGTTCCGGTATGGGCAGGTCTCTGTGCAGCCAACCAGTATCACTGGGGCCTTCGGGGCAGCCCTTTGTGCAGCTGCGGCGCAGCACGGATGATGATGCATGTTATCGAGGAATGCCTGCAGACTAGGTTCAGTGGTGGCCTGGAAGAACGGCATCACGCCACTGAAGATGCCATCTCTTAGCTAGACAACTATGCACACGCTAAATAAATACATTTTCATAGCAGTAGCATCTAGGGATATGTCTACACTGCATGGTAAACATGGCTCGGTGGGACCTGGGCTTATGGATGCAGTGTTTCGAAGCCCTGTTTGAGTATCTACCCTGCACTGTAAAGCTGGGTTTGCAATTGCTGCAGCTGGGTCACACGGTTGTGCTAATGTGTCTATACTGCAGAACACAGACCTTCTGACACAGGTCTGTGGCTTGACCTGCATCCACTGGGCTTGGACCTGAAGCACAGCAAGACTCAGGCTCTGACTCACCTTCCTGAATGTTTGCTGACCCTGGTCTGTGTATGGACAGTAGAGGGGCTTGGGCTTAAACTGGAGTCAGAGCCCAGGCTTAGTGTGCAGCATAGACATACCCTAGGAGCCTGAGTCAAGGAGAAGGACCCTGTTGTGCTAGGTTCTCTACAAGCAATGACACTCTGTTTCCAACACAAAACATTTCCTCTCCCTTCTTAGAGTTGGTATTCTTCAAACTTGTATTTTGAATGGTCATTCTTTGTTCTTACACACCACCTGGTATAATACAGAGAGTGCTGTATGCTCTTTCCCATGACCCATTACCTTTCTCGCCTTCTTTGTTTATTTTTGTTCCATTTAGGCAAGGCAGTCACAAACAGAACATGGAAAGGCAGTAGCATAATCCAAGCACTGAGACAGTGCGTGCTAATCAATGGACAAGCCATGATGTGCTGTTACTGGGAAATGGTTTTACGGACTTCGAAAGCGTTGACCTTTCCGTAGTCATTCAGCTCTGTCAAGATCAAGTCAAAGTAATAAAGCACAGCTTTCAGGGGGGAGTATTTCTTCCACTGTAAGTTAATAAAAGAAAGGAGAGAAAGCTCCGAGATGCCCGGAGGTAAGAAAATGCCATCAAATAATGTTTTTCATTCACTTGTGACGGGAAGACAATGGAAATCACAGTGACTATCGTATTCATGCTATGAAGAAAAAAGCAGGAAACTGACAGAGGGATTGATCCTAAACTTAGTGGAGTCAGCAGAAGGACGCCCATTGCAAGACGCCCATATGTGCCCAGAAACATCCACAAAGCCAACTCATTGTCCTTCTTAAAACTGCTTTGCTGCGATGCCTAAAAAACCTTAACAATGGTCAGACTGCTGATGTGCTGAGACCACTGACCCCCATACCATGCCCACAGCTGTGTTATTGTTTCCTTGGGTCCTCATTTGTCTGTATCCATTTGTTGTCTAGTAATTGACACTTCGATTGTAAAGACAGTGGGACGGGGCCATCTCTTTGTTCTGTGTCTGTACAACACCTATCAAAATGGTGTCTTGAGGCCCATGCCTGGTTCTCCTAATGATGACAGTAATACAAAGAGTGGTGGAAGTAAGCTGGTCCGGTCCGGTACGCCGTACCAGTAAGATATTGATAGTTGGTATGGTGGACTGGAAAGACAGAGGAGGAGCCCGTCCCCAGCCCTTCTATGCAGCTGTGTCGCCTGAGTCCCCCTGCCTGGGGTCTGTTCAGCAGCTCTCGTGGAGGACAGGGCTGGGGTGTGGGGCTGAGGGTGGTACGGCAGCCAGGCTGGAGGCGCTAAAGTACAGGGCTCTCCTGGGAACCGCAGCAGGGAAAGGAGCAGAACCCCCACCCCTTGCTCTTTCACAGGGCTGTGTCTCCTCCATCTCTACAGCAGCCCTGCCAGAGGATGGGGCTGGGGGTGGTACAGCCCCTGGAGGAGCTGCTGGCGTTCTGTTCCTTTCCCCACTGGGAACTGGAGGAGCTGTTGGTGAGGGGTTGCCCGGCATCCCCATGTTCTTATGCTCCTTTCGCTGCTGCAGTTCTGGAGAGCCCTGATCTCCCGGGAACTGCAGTGGCGAAAGGAGCAGAACGTGGGGCTACCTGGCCCCATGCCGGCAGCTCCTTCGGCGTGTCTGTGCCGCCCCCAGCCCGGCCCTCAGCCCTCCCATGCAGCTGTGTCTCCTGAGTCCTCCAGCCTGCGGTCTGTACAGCAGAAGGGAGGAAGATAGAGAATGCCCCCCAGGTAATGTGGGATGGATGTGGATCATTGGGAGGGGATAGGGAGAGCGTGGGAGCCCCAGGCTGGGAGTGAGATGGGGAGGAGTCACATAGGGGGGTATCATGTGGGGAGTTGACATATCCCTCATTTGTGTCCCTCCCATGAGTGCAGAATACCAGGAATAAATGATTTCTGCTTGCACTACTGAATACAAATAACAAATAACTTTGGCTTCAGTGGGCCTTGGGTGAGGCCCTCAAAGAGGGAATGATGTGGGTGGAGCAACAGTTTTTTGGCATGTCTGGAGTGGGGAGAAGAGACAGTAGGGTCAGGAGAAAGGTACAGAACTCAAAGTGAGAGACAAGCAAGCAGTAAACAAGGAGATAGCAGTGAGGATTGGATCATTCGATCATCCAGTCTGACCTCAGGCTATTACACTTCACCCAGTTATCTTAGCACTGAGCTGTGGCAATATTAAAGTGATAGAATCAAGCGACAGTTTGGAAATGAGGGTAGAAAAGGAGATAGAAGGATCATAAGGGACATGAAGCCTACAAACCTTCCATCTCGCTTTGTAGGGTTCATCTAGCAATGAGCCAGGAATTATTCCACTGGAGATGGAGAACGGGGCAGGATTAGGCGCAGAGTTAAGACCTGAAGGGTCTGAGATGGTGGCAGGACATCCAAAATAAAATAACAGTGATGGTAATGCAAAACTGGGCAGATGAGAAGTGGGGTAGATCTGGATATGATGGATAAAAGCGGCTATGTAATAATCTCAGAATATTTACCCATGACAAATGTAGACATCCTGACTGTGAACTGGTTGGTGAGATAAGAGCAGATCCTAATAGGTATTTCCATTGATTTCAGCAGAGGTTAGGAGCCTAAATAACTCTGAGGTTCTGGTCTGTAGTCTCTGTACAACTATATTTTGTTGTTGGGCTTTCCCCTATGAATGTGCTTGTTTAGTTCAGTGGTTCCCAAACTGTGAGTTGGGACCCCAAAGTGGGGGTCCCCAGGATTTATTCACATTACAGGCCTCTACCATTTTGGCCTGAAAGTCTTCCTTAGGGATCAGTCTTAGGGTCCCCAGAGCCAGCGTTAGACTTGCTGAGGCCTGGGGCCAGAGCCGAAGCACAAGCCCCAGCCCCTGGGGTCGAAGGCTGGGGGCTTCAGCCCTGGGTGGTGGGACTCAGATTACAGGCCCTCAGCCTGGGGCTGAAGCCCTTGTGCTTTGGCTCCTGGCATCTAGGGCTGTGGGGATTGGGCTTTGGTCCCCTTGCCCGGGGCAGTGGGGCTTAGGCAGGCCCAGACTTAAGTCCCCGCTCTTGGGGTCATGTAGTAATTTTTGTTGTCAGAAGGGGGTCGTGGTGCAATGCAGTTTGAGAACCCCCGGCTTAGGTCAAGACTGTTGGAAAAACAAGCAGGAAGGCAACACAGTAGATAAGAAGCCTCCCATCAAATACTTAGGGGAAATTTCAAGACAATGGCCAAGGCATTCCTCATGAAGATGCTCCCTTCAGGCTCTGGCCTGCGGCCATAGTGACACAGCTGTGTTTCACCCAGGCTGGGAACTACATTTCAAAGGGATGCTAAACAGTTAAAAAGACTGAAGAGAGGCAGGGAGAGAGGAGCTGTCAGTAGGGGGAACAAATTCACAGGGGCACAGAGCTAAGTGCTGTGGGCATGTCTGAAGCAATCAGGTCTCCTCATGCTCCCTAGGGATGGCAATCCTTAGGGAAGACACTACAGGCAGGCATATAGGGTTATTATTTTAAGTTCTTGTTCTCTGAAATGCTCTGGGTCTAAGTACTCTGGTTTCAGAAGGTTTTCTGGTCTTTGGATGCTCCCACAGGGAAGAGCGCAGCGGGGTTGACCCCAGTCCCACATGCTGACAGATCATGGTTGGTACATAGGACACTGCATCCCAAAGCTTGGTCTGAGAGTAGGAGAAAGGTGTATGTTCACCCTGAAAAAGGCGTAGGAAGCGAGGGCTGAGATCTAATGAAACGCGCTCCAAGAGATCAGGAGGGGACAAGTGTGCAGTTAGCCTAGTAACTGTGTGTGGCGGGATACGCCTGGCCTTTCCGGCTCCCTTCAGGAGGCCCTGTGGTCTTACTACAACCTGCCCCAGGAAGCAGAAAAGTGATGAGAAAGAAGCAGTGAAGGTGGGTCCTCCCAGCCTATGTAGAGGGGCCTCACAGAAGCAGCCAATCAGAGCCTAGCAGGCTCACTTAAGGGAGCTCTTGAGCCTTAGCAGGTCAGTCCCTGGCTGGGACCAGAGGATTGAAGTAGGGGACTCCAAAGGAGTTCTGCATGTAGCCAGAGTTCGTGGCGGCTGAGCTTATGCTGAGATTTCAGAGGAAGAAGAATCTGAAGACGTTGGCCATTGGACAGGGCTAGAAATAAAAGATCCAGCAGGAAGAGGCCCAGAGAAATAGCAGCAGAGGTCCGAAGTTAAGCATGTGTAGCCGCTGGCTGTAGGGTTTTGGGGTTGGAACCTGGAGCAGTGAGTGGGTGGCTGAGTGTGGCCAGCCCCAGGTAAAGTGGCGTAAACCCCAAGAAGGGAACAGGCCTTATTTGAGAGCTCAAACAAAGGACTGAATTTAAAGGCCCCAGAGCTAAGGCTGAAGAGCCTAGCAAGGGCAAATAGACTGTTTAGTTACTGGACTCTTTAATACCCTGGCAGAGGTTCATTTGAGGACCAAGCCACTGAAAACCCACAGAAGTCAGCCAGCTGCCTGCAGGGGAGTGCCAGTGGCTAGAAAAGCACAGCCCTCCGAGGTGCTCAAGAGATGAATGCCCCCATTAAACTGTGGCACCATCCTTAGACAGCAGATAGTCAAACACTGTATGTATTTCTTCTGTTATCACTATTTCCAGCCCTATCTCCAGAATGGAACAGCAAATACAATAAACCCCCAGACAGTAAAGCAGCATTTGAATACATTAGTGTCAAGCAGATAAAGAAACAAACAGACAATTCTAGGTAGGTAGGCTAGGTAGATGGGCAACCAGGGATAATTTACCTATAAGGAAAGTAAAACATGGATCTAACATAATACATGCTGGTCAGTCCCCTGGCTGCTTTGGAGCAGATCTTCAGCTGGTATGAACTGGCAAAGGGTCATTGATTCCAATGGAGCTAAGCTCATTTACACTAGCTGAGATTCGGAGGCCCGGACTGTAGGTTATATTTCTATCCCTTATCCTGTAGTGGACCTCATTCTGCAAACCCATAAGCATGTGAGTAATTACTCATGCAATAGTCCCAGTGCTGGCAATGGAAGCGTAGTGCTTACGGAGCATGTTGATTTGTAGATGATATGAAGGTGATAAGGAATGCTGGGGACTAGGGTGACCATACAGGAAATGTGAAAAATTGGGGTTGGGGGGTAATAAGAGCTGTAGTGGGGCAGCTGCCCCACTCCAGGAAAAAGGGCTTAAAACAGTCCTGCAGAGAGCTGTAGCTAGGCCTGTGGCTGGGAGCAAGCAAGATCCCAGACTGATTAGGCAGAGCAGCTACAGCTGTGGCTGGGGCAATCAGGGCCCAGCTGGCCCTGATAAAAAGGGCTGACAGTTGGGTGCTCTGAGAGAGAGTCTCCTTTGTTTACAGAGGCAGATTGGCCTGGATGTTGGGAAGCTTGAGTAGGTACCCAGAGTGGTGCAGGGCTGGGGCAAGACAAGGGGAGCTGGGGAAGCTCTGGCCTGGAAACCCCCAGGCTGCAGGGCCTAGGGGATGGCCCAACAAGGGATACTGGGGTTGCAGGGGGCAGCCCATGGGTAGTAGTAGAGGCAGCAGGCCAAGCCCTCCTTGCTAATGATGAATGGCAATGATACTGCAGTCTGCCCCAGAGAATGGGGGCAAGTGGTGACTGGCAGTTGCCTAGACTGAGGCAAGGTGGGGATAGTGGGTGAGGGTTCCCCAGGGAGGGGGGACCCAGAGCTAGACTGTGGTGTTACTGCAGGGTGCAGCACCCTAGAGAGGAGGGCACTGGGGTCCTGGGAGGGACATGGGGCCAGTAGCAAGCGGGACATTGGCCTGCAGAGGGCGCTCTGGACACTGGAAGAGCTAATTCCCAGACAGACCAGCGGGAGGTGCCGCAGGGTGAGTTGCTGCCCTGCTACAGGAGCCTATATAAGAAAAAGACCCAAAAATCAGGACTGGCCCTATAAAATCGAGACATGTGGTCACCCTAGTGGGGATTTTTCCATTAGCTTATGTCCATGCTTTTAAATTGAGGGTTTTTGGGGGGGTGTCTTGCTGCAACCCAGATTATTGCCGAATAAAGCTCCTATCTGGGTTAATATGCAAAAGGACAAGGCCTACTATTTTTATTGATGCATGTTAGGACCTGATTCTGGAAATACTTGAGTAACGTCACTTCAGTAAGACTAGGAATGACAGTCAAGTTACTCACAGATGTAAATATTTGCAGGATCGAGTACATAGTGTTCAAGTTTTTCCTCAATTTTCCATTCAGACCCTCTTCCCCATATTCCTAGTTATACCCCACTTCACCACACTAAATTCCTCTCCCCGCTTATTAAAGAGCGTCTCTAGTCTGGGCTTTTCAGCTCTGTCCTTGAATGTTACCTGGTATCATAATTATGATGGATCCACTCCCCGCTCCACTTCTCATTTTCCAGCCCTAGGATCTTTGTTTACTTCTGTTTTTATTTATGAGGCTCAGTAAAAACCAGACTGCAACAATGTACCAGGAATAAATCAAATTCAAAGCACAAAGATACATCCCCAATCAATGGCCAATCATTTTGTGATAATACGGAGAAACTGTCTTCAGGACTTTGAGAGCTTTGACCTTTCTATAGTCATTCCACTTTATAAACCGCACGTTAAACATGCACACCAGCATTCAGGGCAGAAGGCAACATCTGTAGAAGTCACAGTTGTTTTCTATTCACTTCAATAGGCATTAGATGATGCCCTTAGTGAGACAGAGTCGTTCCACTGTACTCGTGTGCTTAAAGATTTCCAATACTGGGCAGTCAAATTATTAAATCTCTGGGGCAAAGCCTGTGTTTGGAGAAGCACTTTGCTCATTGTGGCAGTGTCCGCAACCGTGATGATGATGACGATGATGATATTTGCTCAACCTCTCTATGCGTGTTCATTTGTTTGCTCTTTCCCTAGTAATCGCAAGGCCTGTCTGAGGGTGGCTTATCTCGGAGTGAAAACATTAGTGCATCGATAGGGGAACAATCGTTGTGTATGAGGCATCCCCCAGCCATATGTACTGATGTTCATCTTGGCATGTTAATAGGCCTCAGTAGCGTTATTGGCAGGTCAGGCAGACAACTGCCCAAATGATGTTGTACTTAAAGTACTGTACAGGATCTTTTCTGGGGAAATAAGGCAAAATGCCACATTTATTAGTAATACATGTATCAGTCAACACCATCATATGCATGTGATCTATATCACACTCGTGCACTCGCATACACACACACAAGCACACACCCCCTTGCTGTTGTTACCAACTAGTTGCTCCCCTTAACTTCACTGACCAGGAGAGTTAGGTGTGGGAGGGGTGGAGCTGGGCTTCTGCCGATCTGGATCGATGCTCCGATGTTGACAAGACGAGACCTGGGGTCCTCTGCAAGACACCTCAGATTTACAGCAGCTTCCCTCTTATGCAAATATGTCCCAGATTCAAAATCTGTGTCTGTGTCCAGTGGTCCTTTGTGCTGCTTCCCTCTGGGGGTTGTCCCAATGCTGCAGAGGGTGTTCCCAAAAGAAGGTGCTTGCTTCTAACCCCTGAGGCCCTCAATATGTCTGATCTTCTTTAGTGAGCCCACGTGACAAGTTTTATTGTCCTTGCCTCTGGCTCCCATCCCCTCTCCATCTGTTGCAGCTGTCTGGAGGTGCTGCCTTTCATGCCTTCCTCATTCACACCTCATTCATTCAACAGGCAACTGATTACAACCTGGGCCTGGGGGTTGGGGGCGGAGAGATCTTATCCTACTCCTAGCAAAAAGACATTTTTCTTTTACCTTCATTATACTACCTTAGGGGCTATAACATATTATCAAGGTTCAATACAAAGTTTCTAAGGCAAGGTTACATGAAAAGGCCTAATACAAAGTCATAAAAGTGATACAAAGATGCATAATGCAGAGATTTATCTACAATGAGAGTCATTAACCGTTCTCAGACACATCGCTGCTTTGGAGCGGATCAGATGGTCGGGACTGAGGCCACTCATGGCTAGAAGTCAGCATGTTGGAATGGGACAGATAAGTAAGTCATCGTTCCGTCACGGAGATCTTGTTACAGTCTCTGTCAAGGGTGGCCAAAGGTACTGACCCTCTGAGCCGCACACAGTAATCTTCAGAAGTCTGAGAGCTGGGTGCATTTGCTGAGGCTCAGGGCTTCAACCACACTTCCACTGAAGCCCTGAGCCCCGCAGGTGCCTCTTGTGGGGCTGATGCCCCGAGACCGCTCCTCCCTGCAGGGTAGAAACCCTTAGCCTCACCACCCTGATGCAGGGCAGGAGCATGATTCAGTGGGCTGGGATGGATTCTGCAGTCAGTTCTGTGGAAATAGGATTATGGAATACACAGGACCTTGATTATAGCACCATATAATTAAAGACGGCATCCTAATACACAAACATAAGGGGGCAGAGTTAAGGTTGCCTTCACAATCTTTCAACATTATTCTCATAGAATCATAGAACTGGAAGGGAGCTCGAGAGGTCCCCTGCACTTGTGGGAGGACTAAGTATTATCCAGACCTATGTATAGTATCTTGATCTATGTATAGTAATAGAGCAACACGAAGTAATCTTTCTGCTCTGTGGAAGCTGCAGAGCTTAGAAATTCCACTAATCTTGCAGGGGGTTTGTTGCCCTGTGGAGAGAATTCCAGGTAATAATGCTGACAGTGCCTATCAGCAAACACTTTCTGCAGGACTGGTGAAATATTTGGGTATCTGGACCATATTAGATTTACTGCGGGCATCTTCCTCCACCATAGTAACGGAGGAGAGAGATTTTTTAAGATACCTGTCCATACATGGCGAGTTCTATGGGCCTGCGATGCCCATGCCCCACCAATATTCAGCTGGGTGGGCCCAGCTCCACCAATGTTTGGGCTGATATTTTCGGAACCATCCTGTCCATAGGACGGACTGGGGCAACCGCCCTAGGCCACGTGCTTTGGGGGAGCCCTGCGCTTCAGGAGGATGCAGGGTCCAAGGTGGCCTGAGGGGTAGCAGGGGGCCTGAGGTCGGCAGCAGTGAGCAACTGGGCCCCAGCCTGCCCTGCCCGCCCCCACTCCACCCCTTCCCCGAAACCTCTGCCCTACCCTGCCTCTTTCTGCCCCTGGCTCCACCCCTATTCTGCCTCTTCCGGCCCCCATTCCACCCCTTCCCCCAAGCCTTCACCCCACCTCTTTCTGGCTTCCACCCCCTCCCCTGAGCGACGCTGGGAGCCCACGGGGCAGGCTGGAGCCAAGTTGCTTTCTGCTGCTGGTGCCAGGCCCCTTGCTAACCACCCTGGACCCCACACCCCCCTGAAGCATGTAGGCCCCCAAAGCACAGAGCCCGGGGCGGTTGCCCCGGTCTGTCCTATGGACAGGACAGCTCTGCTTGGACCTGCTCCGGGCACCATCAAAAATGATACAAACCTGACACCCATGCCTATGGCAGAACAATAATAAACCACAATGAGTGAAAATAGCTTTTTAGCAGGCAATATTTTGAAATATTTTTTGAATCCTCTATTGGATTTGCATTCAGCTCATGTGGAAATGGCATCTCTCACTGCTCTCTGTGTGAGTGGTCACTGTCCCCTGGCCTGTATGCACGTGGTCTGGATTTACCCAACATTGAATAAGCACAGAGCTATCAGCCTGAGCACTGGAGGCTAACCTCATCTGCCGATTGCACTGAACTGCAGCCTGTTCAGCTCTGTTAAGTTGACAGACAAGAACGGGATCTGTTATTGATAAGGATCTGAAGGCCGATGGATTATGTGAAGAGCTTAGCAGAGCATTTGACATAATACAGCCCCATTTATTGCTAGAAACAATATGCCACTTGGTTCTTCTCCACTGGGGTATTAAAAAGCCATTATTGCTAGTTCAAGGAGCATTTGTATAGTTGAATTGATATTTTTCAGGCATCAGTTGTTTAAAGGTCTTTAACATTTGTTCCTGTTCCTGTTTCCCCATGGTAACAGACACTATGGCCTCATCCTACGATCTTTACTCTTGAGCACAGTCTCACTGAAGTCAGTAGGACTAATCTCTGGGTGCAAAATGTATTCATGTGTGTCAGGTCTTCGGGATCAGCCCCTTCATTCTGAATGTCCTTTGGAAACTTGTTTTGAAATGGAAGATTCTGAAAGATTTCTAACTTTAAGGAGATAGCTCTTCCCCTGGTAATGCACCAAAGGAAAAAAGCACAAGTGGCTTTGGGGTTTAGGATAGTTTTGTGGCTAAGGCATTGGAAACCTGGGTTACATTTCCAGCTCTGCCATAGACATCTCTGACCACAGGCAAGTCAATGTCTCTGAGCCTTAGATTCCCTGTCACTATATATTTAAAAAGTGGGAATGGTGATACTTTCCTTCCTCCTGCCTAGACTATAATCTCTGAGACAGGAGCCTTTTCTTATTAGATGTCAGGACAGCATCTAACAGAGTGGGACCTCAGTTGAAGGCTCTAGGTCAGTGCTTCTCAACCTATTTAGCATTCTGGACCACATATCCACATATGCAGCTCTCTGTTATGTGGGCCACATCCAGGCAATGTATATACTACCTGTGTGGCCCTGAGGATGTCACACGGGCCACAGCTGTGTGCTCATTGGGTCACAGGTGGAGATCCACTGCTCTAGGTACTACAGAAATACACCCAGTAATTACCGTCTTGCTGGTGGAATGACCCCTCAAACACCACTTGTCTTGCGTTTTTCAGTGACCTAAGAGGTGTTGTTTTATAGAGTGACTCAGATCCCATGCCTGTGCCTCACAACTGAGCTAAAAATGCAGATGTTCAGCACCAGATCAGTGTGAAATCCCTCAAAGCACTCTATCCTCAAACCATCTCACAGGCCCCAGGGCACTCCAGGCCCAAGCATCAAAGAACAAATACTGATGCACCATACTGAGAGGTTTAACACTGTCTCACCCACATGCTCAGGGTCTGATTGCCATATTTGGGGTTGGGAAGGAAATTGTCCCCCCAGGTCAGACTGGTGGAGTGAGTGTGCCTTCCTCTACACAGCACTGAACACTGGTTACTTGCTGGTTTTAAGTAGAATAAATGATGGACTCTCTGTAGCTTGAAGTCTCTAAATCAAGATTTGAGGACTTCAGTAACACAGCTAGAGGTTATACGTCTATGACAGGAGTGGATGAGTGACCTGTGATGTGCAGCAGGTCAGACTAGATGATCATGGTCCCTTTTCCCTTAAAGTCTATGAGTTCTAAAAGGGGCGGGAGGGGAAGCAACTTTGCTGCTCCCTGCCGCCTTCCAAGCTAAGGGAATCTGTAGAGAGCCAGAATGTTGCCTTTGTTCTTATTTTCCCTCCTACTGCATTAAAGGACTTAATGTATATTGTAGGTGCTGTAGATCAGAGCTTGCTTCGTGGAACACCGTAGGGCTTGTTAGAAATGTGTGTGATAGAGAATGCTTCAGATCCTTTTGCCTGCCTGTCCAATCAAAGGTAATATTAAGATGGTGTCATGGCAATTTAGTTTTTTCTTCTGCCTTCAAAGATCAGCATAACATTAGCTACCCTCCAGTCATCTGGCACAGAGACTTATTTAAGTGATAGGTTACATACCACAGTTAATTCTTCAGTTTCATAAGGATTTCTTCAGAACTCTGGTGTGAATACCATTTGGTCCTGGTGAATCACTTTGGTTACGTTTATCAATTTGTACTAAAAGCGCCTCTACTGACACCTCCATCTTGGATGTTCCTCAGGTTTGTCACCGAGAAAGAGTGACTTGTTTGTGGGGATCTCCATATCCTCAGCAGTGAAGACGAATGCAAAAATTCATTTAGCTTCTCTGCCATGGCCTTGCCTTCCTTGAATATTCCTTTAGCACCTCGATCATTCAATGCCCCCCCGATAGTTTGACAGTCTTCTGATGTAGTCTAAAAAATATTGCTGTTAGGTTTCATGTCTTTTGATAGTTTAATCTTGGAGTTTAATCTCTTACCTAGCAGCCTAACTTGTTGGCTTGCAGGACCTCTTTCCTACTTTTCCCTATACCCTATATCATTGGTACCTACATGTACCATGACCACTGGCTCTTCCCCAGCACTGCTCATAAGCCTATCTTGATGTCCTGAGAAGACAGCAACCTCAGCATCCATCAGGCAATTCACCAGGCAGTTCTCCCAGTCATAACCCCCCCAACTCTCTATATTTTTAATAATTGAATTCCACCCCCACACTATTACCTGTCTTTTCCTAATAACTGGGGTTACCTCCCCAACGGGGTATCCTCAGTGCGAGAGAATACCGTGTCCTCATCTAGGAGGAGGGTCCCAATTATGGGTTCACTTCCTGCCATTCCAGCTTGATGTTCTCCTTCCCTGAGACTTTCACCCTCCTCAACAGCCCTGTGGCTGGGACTGCTTTACTGTGCCCCGGAAACTTTTGTCTGTGTACCTCTCTGTCTCCGTTAGCTCCTCCAGTTCATCCACTCTGGTCTCCAGAACTGTCCTCAGTCTCAGAGCACCAAGAATTGCTTGCACTGAATGCAGATGTATGTCCATTGCCCATAAAGCAGGTAATTGTATGTGGTGCATTGATTGCAATACACTGGAGAGCTCGCACTCTGGACTTCTGCCTGTATTATTTTTACTCTTGCAGGATTTTATTTTGTATGGGGGATGGGAGCAGGAGGTATTGGCCTAATTTTAGAGTGTGTCAGGTGCACCTGCCTGTCACTCCCTTGTTTGCTGCTCCTGTTCTGTGTCCTGACATTGTGTCCATGGACCTCTCGGTGGTGGCAATGGTTGGATTCCATTCAGGCCCCAGAGGCTGAAGATGTCCAGAGACCCAGAAGCTGAGCTTTTTGTGGCAGTTCGATAGGTGGCCAGGAGCAAGTCTGGGGAGATCAACAAAAATGGTAAAAAACTGAGAGAACCTGAGCTCTGAGGAAAGGTTAAACAAAGTGGGCATGTTTAGTCTTGAGGAAAGAAGACTGAGGGGTACCTAATAATAGTCTTCAGCTATGGTAAGAGCTTTTAGAAAAGGGACTGTGATCAATTGTTTTCCGTGTCCATGTAAGATAAGAAGCAATGGGCTTAATCTGCAGCCAGGGAGGTTCAGGTGAGGCATTCAGAAAAGCTTTCTCACTATAAACATAGTTAAGCTTTGGAATAGGCTTCAGGGTTCCTCATCCTAGCCACCCACTGGACTGCTGTGAAACTCAGTTTCTGGGTTCCTGGGAGTTTTAAGTCTCCAGGGCCTGCCTGGGGAGTCCAGCCACTGCCCCAGTCTAGGGGTCCCTCGGCACTCTCTCAGGGCACAGACCCTTTGTCTAGCACTCCATCTTGAAAGCTGGAAGCTGCTATCTAGTGTCAATGCTGACTCCTCCAGATCTCCTGTAGCTTCAACAAACCCACTTCCAGAACTCCACCCCATGGTGTGGGCCTTCTAGGTTAGTCCTTAACAGTCAGGCATCATGTGGTAATTGTGAAGCATTTCACGTGCAGACACACTTAGCTCAAGCTCTAACACCATCCCTCTTCTCTACTGAACCATGTAAAATACGAGAGAGCAAAGATCCCAGATAAACATCCGAACCGCAATGTGCTCGTACTACCTCCCCCTTCCTTTGGGAGAGCACCGAGGCTCAGGAAAGCAGACAGGGCCTCTTGTCTCAGGTGGGCGCCTACAGCATGTTGCTTCTCTTCTCAAAACAGCTAGATTCTCCCTTTTTATAACTTTTAGCCCCTTTTGTCAGGTGATCCCCTTGCCAGCTGATACCAACCTGTGCCAGGTGACTTTGTTGCCAAGGCAACCTCTCCTGTGATCAAACCTTTTCTCCCGCTTGGGAGCCAGTCTGTCTAGAGTTATTCCCTTTCAATAGGAGAACACTTAACATCAATAACCCTCTTTTGTTTTTCTTTTCTCACTAGCCTTTAGAATCTCAGCC
Source organism: Dermatemys mawii (assembly GCA_007922305.1). NCBI lineage: Eukaryota > Metazoa > Chordata > Testudines > Dermatemydidae > Dermatemys > Dermatemys mawii. The sequence goes on along the minus strand of ML677391.1, from coordinate 141,263 downwards.
CAACATTGCGGCAAACCGACCATGGAGAAGGCAAAAGGCTGCACCTTCAGAGTGGAGTTTGCAGCTTGGTAAAGATACATAGAGAGGGTCATCCGGGATACAGCACTTTTCCTAGTAACACTTCATCATATCCGCCAGACCTCATAAGTCTGTACAGACACATTCTCAAATGGTCACAGCTGCACCATCTGTGGTCCTGTAAACTGGAGAGGAGAAGAGTGAACACGAAGACTCAGCAACTTGAGTGGAGTTATGAAGTTTTCTCCATTACTCGTGTTCCCCTCCACGTGCTTGAGAGGGTGGAAGCTCGGGGGCCTGGTGCTCTCCATCTATTCCAGGGTATGCAGATCATGTAGGAACAAAGGACCACTGCTTTCCTAAGGTGAGGCATGCCCCCTTCGGACCACAGCTCCCTTTCCTGTCTTGAGAGCCCTTTCAGCCCAGTCAAGGCTTGCTATTCCTATCGGACATTGGTCTCATCATCTCTGGCAACAGTGACCCATGTTCACTCTACAGCTCCCTGTTCTCTTTCTCAATATTTCATTCTCTATAGACCTCTCTTCTGTCCTGTGCTTCTTGGGTCCCGTTCCTTTCCAGGCAAAGGGGTGAAACTTGAAAGTTTCCTCTTCTGATCCTGCTCTCCACTGCATTCACACAATCATGAGTTTAAGTTCAAGTACATAGAACTTAAACTCCAGGGGTGGCAGGAGCAGTGGTGAGGGCTTCTCTAAGCCCCAGCTATGACACAGCTTTACCACAGAGATGATGACAACCCAGCTGGAAGTCAGGGTAGCCCCAGGGACTGCCTTAAATTGCAACGGGAGCTGAGCCATCCCTAGATTCAGGCAGCAGCAAGCTGGCCTCGGTGCTGGCTTAGGGATGAAGACAGCCCCAGAGGTTCAGCTAGCTGGACTGTTTGGGAGAGGTGAAGAAGATGTGAGAAAAGATGGGAGAACAACAACCTAGAGAAGGAGCTAGACTCCGCAGGGCTGTGAAGCGAGTGAATTTCTTGTAAGTGTCAAGAGACAGACAGCATAGGGATGTGAGGGTAGGCAAAGGGCAGATAAGCACGCTGCAGCACAGCTTGGGGATTTCCAGGTGCTCAGAAGCACATCCTATGTGGGGAAGAGTTTAAAACAAAGGTTCCCAACCTGGGGAAGTGGTGTGACTCAGGGAACTCTTGGTGCTAACTGGCAGAGGCCACAGGGATGCATAAAGTTTTATAGAGCTCCCCTGGCTGAAATACATGCAGATACTGATTCACTGCAGGGCAGAGGTCTCTGCCAATCACTGTGACGTGTGTGCAGATAATATTGAAGGAGTTATGTGTCTGTATGGAAAATGATGGTCTATGGGCAGGGAACTAGGAAGTGATGTGTCTCTGACAGATCCTTTCCAAAAAGGAGGTAACAAACACTTATCTCTTTTCTAGTTGTGTGTGTACTGGGCATTGGCTGTCTCCTAACGGCTCCCCCGGTTTGTGTACTGAGCCGAACGCTAATCAAGAGATTGCAAACTCTTCAAGAGAGGAAGCTTACAGGAAGAAATAAACAGCAGGTGGGAGTCCTGTTTAGGAGTAAAGACAATGGATTGCTGAGGTATAACTGAGAGGGGAGAGGTACACTTGGCATCTTTCACCGAGCAGGCAAGCCAGCAGTGTTACCCAGAACTGGGCCAGCTAGTAAGCTTAGGGAGGATTAATAACCCACCAGAGTTTGGCAGAAAGCAGCACGTTCATTACACTGATATCTAAGTTCCAAAGAAGAGGGGGGGAAGTGGATGGAGGTCGGGTCACACTCACATCCGCATAGTCATGCTCCCAGGACAGGCAGAGCACTGGAGACGTCAGGATCCTTCAGGGTAAGTGTCCCTCAGTGCATCAATGGCTGGTGTGATGAAGGTAAATCTTCCAGAGGCACGATGGAAAGCAACCCAGTGAACCACTGGCCAGGCGGTCTGGGTGAAGGGCCTTCACGGGAGGTACAAGCTTGTGAGAGAGAATGAGCACATGGCCCCTTCCCCTTTTAAAGACCAGCTCCTCATGGCCTGCAACTAGAGATGACTTGGATGGTCACACTCCAGCTCAGGTAGGGTCCATGCAGTGTCCAGTTAGAGTCCCAGGCACCTTGGAGCTCTTCTGATCTAGCTGTTTAAACAGACCATTCATCCCACAAACATGCCAGGAGGAAGGGGTGGGGGAAAGCCACTTCACAGGTATTCAAAGAGGGAGAGGAGACGGGGGTGGGGGAAGAGATGCAACAGACTTTTTGAGCCTGCAGGTATACAACAGGCAGTGCCACTTGTCTCACAAACGGAAGATCACAGCCAGGCCTGGCTGAAATGCTGGAAGGACTTTGGGGTGAGCTCTGCTCTCTAAGACAAGGAAGTATCCAGTTAAATAAGTCTAGGTTCTAGAATGCGGGTTATGATTTTATTTAACATGCATCCGTTGGTTTTCAGTACTGCTATTTGCTGCCATTTAAATCTTTCTTTAAATAAACATTGGCTTGTTTTCTCTATAAACATGTCTAAGTGTGTGTGAGGCAGAGCGGTGATCTGAGGTGGCACTGGTAAGCTGGGGCGTGCTGCTTCTTTGGAGGCAGCGAATCTGAGAACACCGTGAATGCCCATTGGAGCAGGGGCTGGACACTCCTGAGGGATGCTTGGAAGGCTCGGGGATTCGAAGGTGCCTATTGCTAACTTGGAGAGAGAGAGTGGGGCTTGCGCGAGCTCAGTGGGGATAGCTTGTGTTCCCCATGACAGGCGGAGTTGGGGGGCTGATCCCCGGCAAGCACCGATATGATTTCCCCATACTCAGAGCAGATGGTATCAAGGTGCCTCAGATGCTTGGTTATCGCCCCGGGAAGCATCACAATCATTACTGGGGTTTAGGGGATTAGTGGCCACTCTTCTTGTCTTTACAGTTACCTAGAAGGTATCCCCAAAACTTTTTTCTCTTGTAACATGGGCTCACGGTATGGAAAAGGAGGAGAATCACCTCTTTAAGAGGAGAGGTTCCCCCCATATCTTGCCTTTGAAATGAAAATTGTCTCCATTGTATAACCTAGTCCATTTTATTAATGTGTCTTAAATAACTAGCACATCCAAAACAAGCTGTGTTTTTGTTCTACGTCATGAACGAGGTTTGGAAAGGACCAGCTGTCTCGCACAGCGGCAGCAAATAGCATTTCGTTAGGCAAGTATTACATTGGATGCGCCGAGAGGGGAAAAAATATTCCATTAAGCCAAAAATCTTATCAATCAAAGCAATAAAATGGAACAGCAGCGTACGAGAACATGCCTTATCATCAGCAAGATTTATAGATCTACCGGTAATAGATTTTCCCCTTCAACTCAAATTAGAATATGAGTCAGTGTATAGAAAAGTAATCAGAAAATTAGGGTTAGTAGCAAAATGTACTAAATGAACCATGTGCTTTCAGAGCTGACTCTTTTTTGCTGCAGTTGAGTATTGTTTGTATTGTGCTACTGCCTGATAAAGGTTGTAACCAATAGGGTACAGACATATAGTATATGACAGGCTCTGCCTCTGTGAGCAGACAATCTAAATAGCCAAGACAAAGGAAACATCATTCCCATTGTACAGATGGGCAAGCGAGGCCCTGAGATGTGAAGTTACTTGCCCTAGGTCACACAGGAACATAAGAACGAACATAATGGATCACATCAGAGATCCACCTAGTATCCTGTCTTCCAGCAGTGGACAATGCCAGGTGTCCCAGAGGGAATGAACAGAACAGGTGATCACCAAGTGATCCATCCCCTCTGGCATATCCAGGAACAAATCCCGGAACTAAGTCTCAGTCCAGTGCCTAGAACACAGAACCATCATTTCTCTTTCATATTAACTTGTCCCACGCACCCATCCCCCCATAAAATCTCTCAGACACCTAATTCAGATACAGGGCCACATTCTACTTTCCTTACTCCCAAGGAGGTATTTCTGTCCTTCCTCAATAGTTCATTTAGTCTGCTGGAAGAAAAAGGTATTACTCAAGGTAAATAAGCATACACTTGATATCAGTACAGCACTGCTCTCCGTTACACTGTGTGTCATAGGTCCTATATTGCTAACGGTGATTCTCCATTGGATCAAGAGAGCAGGGTTTGTGCTTCTGAAGTTGAATGGCAGGGAGGGTAGGAAAGCCAACTGTGATCAATGGGCTTCTTTTCAGATGCTCAGTGGAGAGACCACAAATACATGTATTTCCTACCCATTATACAGCAAGCACCAAATGCAAGTCAGTGAAGCCTGGTGCTGGGTTCTTACTTTGCCGAATTATTAATAGCGCAAAAAAATAAATAAAAAATCTGTCACTCAGGGTTTTCATGGTGATATTCATGGACCTCAGAAGGCCTAATGCAGAACTCATGTAGTTTCTAGTCTCTGTTGAAAGTCATTACATACCTTTCTTGCCAACACAGTAAAAATATTAAGGCTAATAGTCTGTGTTTGAAGGCCCATGATGAGCAGAAATAGTAGGATTCTCCTAATGTACCAATGCCAAAAACCTTTGATGTAACTTTTGTCTCCACAGCATTGCCGCGTTTGTTTTTAGCTGTTTCTAGTTTCTTGTTTTTCATTCTCTTGCCTGCACGACTTGTATCGTGCATCTCACGCTGAAATGGGATATTAGATTAATGGGGAGACAGGAAGAAAAGGCAGTGAACAAAAAGGGAAATACACATTTTCAACATCTTCACTGTACAACCCTCAAAAATGTATCCTTAGACAGTCTTCACACTGTCGGTAATTGCAGTTTCTTCCTGAGAATTTATGCAGAGGATTTGGCAGTCACGGTACCCAGAACGTAATTGATTTTTAGCTGTGAATTAGTATTTGTAAAGCAACTTCTGACCTAAAAGAGATATCAGGTTTCCCCTTTGCAATCTCCCATTCGTGTGACGAACCAGATGTAGGTTGCTGGAATGCAGGGGACAGAGATGAAAACAGGAGAAGTTGGCGAAAGGGGCTGAGCGCTGGGTCAGCTCATCTTGCGTACAAGTCTTGTGACCTGTGGATCTCATGATATTTCCAAAACCTCCTTGTTGGATCACGAGCCTTCTGTTTAGTGTCAGTAGGAAATGAGGATTTGCAGATGGACTCGGATGTGGAGGGATGAAAGAAGAACGGATGAAAAAGGAACCAACATGAACCTTCACTCCAAACTACAATTCTATTTTTATTTCAAGCCTGAAAATGTCAGGTTATCTTTTCTTTTCTCTCCTCATTAACTCAATTTTTAATACAATCCCCCACCCCAGTATGTCCATTGCATTACTCACTACTGACTGGAGCTGGAAGTTTATTCACTAGCAGAAAAGAGGGTTAAATTAATCAGATTCCTCACATTTATTGCTATGAAGAGCTCATCTGGCTCCAGCTACTAAAGTGGATGGTCTTCTTATTAAAGCAGCATGCTGGGACTCAAGCTCTCTGGGGTCACTGCCTGGCTCTGCTACAGACTTGTTCTGTGACCTTAAGCAGGTCACTTATCCCTAGACCTTCAAAGATGTTTAGGTGCTTTAATACTTTTAAGGATCTGGCCCTTAACATCTCAGTGACTAGTTAATTCTTTTTTGCCTTGTCTATTTAGATTGTACACATTTCAGGACAAAGACTTTCTCGGTTTGTGTTTGTACCACATGTAGCAGGACTATTATAGTAAAAATAATAACAGGGTCAGCTGTCCCCTCTTGCTCAGTGGCTCCAACTGGCGCAGTTTGGAAGCTCTTACTCTGTTCAGTGGCCTATCAGAAATGAGTCAGTGGTCTCAGTATAGTTCATGGTAGACAAGACAAGAGCTTTCACCTGGCACCCTTAGGCCTGGTCTACACTGGGGAGGGGGAGATCGACCTAAGATACAAAGTATCCTAGGTTGACTTACCTGGCTGTCCTCACGCTCCCCGGCCGCTGCTGCTACCTTGTCAACTTTGCTTCTGCCTCTTGCAAGGTGCAGTTCCGGAGTCGACGGGGAGTGCGCTTGGGGATCAATTCATCACATCTACACTAAACACGATAAATTGATCCCCGATAGGTTGATCACTACCCGCAGATCCAGCAGGTAGTATAGATGAACCCCTTGTGTCAGAGGATAAGCCTTACATAACTGCTGAAGGAAGGGTGGTTTGGTGGACAAGCCAGTAGTCTGAAACTTGGGAGATTTGGCTTCCACTCCAGCCACAGGTTCCATGTGATCTTCTGTATATCACTTAATCTACCCACTGCCTCTTGGTCTCCAGTTTGTGAAATGGGGATAACAGCACTTCCCTTACTTCTTAGAGCAGTGGTCTTCAAAGTGGGGTGCGTGAGACCCCCCCACAGGGGGCCGCCATGTCCCGGGGCCACCGCAGGATCAGCCCCGGGATGCCACTGAAACCAGAAGCGCTTTATTTTTGTCCCTCTGAAATGCTGCTGAAAGTGGAAGTTTTCTATTCGGCGGAATTTGGGCGGACATATCGCCGGATCGCGAGTGGACATGGGACAGCAGGAAGGGGCCACCAAGGGAAAACTTTGAGGAATGCTGTCTTAGAGGGTTCCTGACCAAGAGGTGTTCAGATACTGTGGGGAGGAGAGCCAATGGAGTAGAAAGAGACAGAACGTATATGAAAGCTCAACTCTTCTCAACAAGTGATGTTTCTCTAGTTGACATCGGTTTGGAAGCTTCTGTGGCCTGTTTTTGCTCCATGTATTCTGTAGCTAAAGGTCATTCTACAGGGCTTTAAATTCAAATGAAAAATTGAAAAGCAATAATTAACTGAGTAATAACACAGATGCAGGCTCTTAGGCCCAGATCTGTCCACCACTACAATGATTATATGAAAATTGGATGACTTTCTGAGCTAGCCTCTTCCAGGTTTTTTTGCATGATTCATCTGGTTGTGTTCATGGTGGATCAAAAGTAGAAGCTGGTTTGGACTCAGCAAAAGCCCCGGTGTTTATACACCGCCACAATAAGAAACTACTCACTGATGTTGATATCGTTGTCTTCTCCCCATCCCATATGTTGAATAATTATAGCCACTATTCTTCCAGCGCATACCTCCTGCCAGAGGATGCATTAATGCACTAAATGGATCCAGAGTGAGGAAATAACCTTTAATGCCATGTCACTCAGCAGCAGCGCTCTTGGGGGACTTCTATTTTTAGATGGCAAATCAAGCTGAGCCTGTTTGCTCACAGCCATAACTGTGCTTGCTGTAACCCAGCTGATACCAAAGCCATTATGCGGCGGCTGCATAGGGACAAGACAGGAGAAGAAAGACGATCAACTGGTTGCACGTAGTGGGAATATGACATCTGCAGGAGGCTGCTCTGCTTAGAAAGATTTCCTGATGGTGAGGTCTATTAGGCTGTGGAATAGTCTGAAGAAGTGTTGGAAGAACTTTCATGTGAGTCACCTAGAAGCAGACTATAAATGAGAGCCAGTGCCAAGGGAATCACAAGGGGTTGGTATCAGAAGGTTGTTAGATATATAAAATGAGTTTGGATTCCGAGGCTGGAAGAGACCATTTGATCATCTGGTTTACAAAACACAGGATGTCACTGAACTCATTCCTATTTGAGGGAGAGGATATTATTTAGGAAACACACCAAATCTTCATTTAAAAATTGCCTGTGATGGAGAATCTGTCTTGAACTGGGGCCTAAACCATCAGGCCTAGCGGTTGGAACCAGGATTCAGGACCCTGGAGTCACAGCCAAGAGTCAAAACTGGAGTCAGAAAGCAGGATTCAGAAATCAAGCAGGGAAACAGGGCAGAGGCACGGCTGGGAACAAGGGAGTCCCAGGAGTTATCGCTGCTGTGGGTGTTAATATGGAGGAGCCTCTGGTTCTTCTGCTGGGCTTAAGAGCAGTCATGGAAATGCTGCTTAGCCAATCAAGTGGCTTGGCCAATCAGGGCTTTCAGCTTTGATCCCAGGCCCCACTGCAGGCCTGTCCTTCCTGACAGAATCCACCTCAACCCTTGGTACGTTTTCCCTGTGCTTGATTGCCCCCCCCCCCAAAATTATAATTTTAATTAATAAGAATTACGCCTTATTTAAATAATTACACCTTTAAATGATAAGAACACCTTATTTCTAGCCTGAATTTGTCTGGCTTCAACTTCCAGCCATTGGATCATGTTATGCTTTTGCCGGCTATCAGATTTTTGTTTCCCATGTAAGGATTTATAGACTGTGATCAAGTCACCTTTTAACCTTCTCTTTGTTAAGCTAAATAGCTTGAGCCCCTTGAATCTATTGCTATAAGGCAGGTTTTTCAATCCTTTAGTCATTCTTGGTGCACTTACCTGAACCCTCTCCGATTTATCAATAACCTTCTTGACACATGGACACTACAGCTGGATCCAGTATTCCAGCTGCAGGTGCACTAGTGCCAAATACAGAGGCAATATGACCTCCTTACTCCTGCTCAATATTTCCCTGTGTATGCATCCAAGGATTGCATTAAGTTATTTCAATGGTTAATTATCCTCACTTTTAAAAACGTGCACCTTATTTTGAGTGTAAATTTCATCTATTCATAGAAGGGACTGGAAGGGACCTCAGACCTCACCGGTGCAGAATGGAGTGAGACAATTATCTCCCATGTCTTACATATGACACTCCTGTTAATGCACTCCAGAATATTAGCTTTTTTTCCACAACTATATCACATTGTTGATTCATGTTCAGTTTGTGATCCACTATAACCCCCAGATCTGTTTTTAGCAGAGCCACTCCCTAGACAGTTATTCTCCATGTTGCAGTTGTGTATTTCCTACGGTTAGTACTTTGCACTTGTCTTTACTGATGTTCATCTTGTTGATTTCAGAGCAATTCTCCAAACATTTGAATCCTGTCCTCCAAAGTGCTTGCAACCCCTCCTAGTTTGGTGTCATCTGCAAATTTTATAAGCATATCCTCTGCTCCCTTATCTAAGTCATTTAATGAAACTACTGAATAGTTCTGGATGCAGGATTGACCCCTGTGGGACCCTCTTGGATACACCCTCTCAGTCTGACAGCAAATCATTTATCATTTGAGAAGGGTGTTTCAACCAGTTGTGGACCCATATTAATTTCAACTAGCCCACATTTCCCCCATTTTCATATGAGAATATTGTGGGACTGTATCAAAAGCTTATTAAAATCAATTATGTAACGTCAGCTAGTTCCAACCCTGTCCGCTAGACCAATACTCTGGTGATGAAAGAAATTAGGTTGGTATGGCATGATTTGTTTTTGGCAAATCGATTCTGGCTATTTCTTATGTAATGTCAACCAACGCTGGTCATTGTCAGCCTGGATCAAGCCTGAGATCTCTGGAGCTTAACACATGAGCCTCTACTGCATGAGCTAAAAGACACCATTCTTTTAAGCAAGGCTATACCAGGCTTATCAATTTCTAGCTGATCTAGCTGGGAACAGATTTCCACACCTATCAGGCATGGGTTACACTTCTAATCCTAATATCCTCTAGGTGCTTACAAACTGATTGTTTAATAATTTGTTCCAGTATCATAGAATATCAGGTTGGAAGGGACCTCAGGAGGTTACATAGTCCAACCCCCTGCTCAAAGCAGGACCAATTCCCAACTAAATCATTCCAGCCAGGGCTTTGTCAAGGCTGACCTTAAAAACCTCTAAGGAAGGAGATTCCACCACCTCCCTAGGTAACTCATTCCAGTGCTTCACCACCCTCCTAGTGAAAAAGTTTTTCCTAATATCCAACCTAAACCTCCCCCTTTCCAACTTGAGACCATTACTCCTTGTGCTGTAATGTGCTACCAGTGACAACAGTCTAGATCCATCCTCTTTGGAACCCCCTTTCAGGTAGTTGAAAGCAGCTATCAAATCTCCCCTCATTCTTCTCTTCTGCAGACTAAACAATCCCAGTTCCCTCAGCCACTCCTTGTAAGTCATGTGCTCCAGCCCCCTAATCATTTTTGTTGTCCTCTGCTGGACTCTTTCCAATTTATCCACATCCTTCTTGTAGTTTTAGGCCCAAAACTGGACACACTACTCCAGATGAAGCCTCACCAATGCCAAATAGAGGGGTATGATCATGTCCCTTGATCTGCTGGAAATGCCCCTACTTATACAACACAAAATGCTGTTAGCCTTCTTGGCACCAAGGGCACACCATTGACTCATATCCGGCTTCTGGTCCACTGTAACTCCTAGGTCCTTTTCTATCTTTCTAGGTATCGAAGTTACGCTAACGTGTCTGAAATTCCCTGGGTCCTCTTCATTTCCCTTTTTAAAGATAGGTACTATGTTTGCCCTTCTCCAGCCCTCTAGCTCAGGGGTCTCCAAACATTATGAGACGAAGGCCATATTAGATTTTTGAAGGGGCTTCGTGGGCCAAAGTGACTGAAAAAAAATTAATATATGCAAATATACGCAAAACCCCCCTCTTTGCTCCTCTGGCTGCTGCCGTGGGGGCACTCACCCCTCCGCACATGGGGGTGCCGGCAGGAGCTCGGCGGGAGTGGGAGAGGGAGAAGCGGCGGCTTCTCCACGTGCCTGCTCAGCTGGAGGGCCGGACAAATCAAAGCCATGGGCTGGATCCGGCTCCCGGGCCGTAGTTTGGAGACCCCTGCTCTAGCTTCAAGTTCCAGCCATTGGCTCTTGTTTTGTCTTCACTAGACTGAAGAGCCCTTTATTATCAAATTTCTGATGGGTGCTGGCTAGTTTGTGCATTTCACCATTGTCTACTCCTGTATGGAATGCCAGCCCTGCTCCAGGCTATGTAAGATTGTCTAGCCCCACCCACGAAAGCTTATGCTCTAATACATCTGTTAGTCTATAAAGTGCCACAGGACTCTGTCGCTCTAGTCCTCTAGTGGCTTCAGCCTACAAAGGATATAAGCCCTACTGCTGTGACAGCTATTGAAGATTCTGCTTTAGCTCAAATTGGTAGCAGCCTGGGGTTTTGGAGCAGAAAGTCCTCGTGAGTTCATGCATCTCTGGGTAGTAGTGGTCATGAGTGATATACACAGAATAGAGGCTGATTTTCAAGGTGGCCAGATTGTATGAATGGCCTGAAAGATGAATCGAAATAGTTACGTTCTCCTTCAAAAGCAACAGGCAGGCAAATTCTTGACACAAATAAACACAACTTTTAGATTAGTTCCTTCCCGTATTAGGGGGGAGATGGAGAACAGCTGTTCAGATGAGAAGTTATTAGCTGTTTGTTATAGCTTGTTGGCAATAAAAAATCTGCTCTCTTCTTATTACCTAAAATCCCGAATGAGTCTGGTCTGAAAGGAAGGGGGCCCAGAGAAGTGACAGAGGCAGAGTGTATGTGTGGGTGGAGTGAAGGAAAAACTGGACTTAATGAGGCAAAACATTCTCTTTAATGCCAGCTGGCTAATCAGTAGCAGGGACAATTCCTTCTGCACAGCCTGATTAGCACAAAGAAAGCCGGAGGACTTGTCTCGTATTTATCCCATGAATATAAACAGTCTTAACCCGCAGAGGTGAGCAATCCAACAAGAAAGGCTAGAAGAGTTATCTAGATTATCATCTCTCAGGAGCAAAGACCTTAAGGTCTGCCTATAGGTTATCCTGTGTCTGGGCTGAACACCTGCACAAGTGAGAGAGAACTCCTCTTAGCTATCTGGGCTGGTTTTCCGGGTCTTGAGTCCAAGCACATACGAATAAAGAGGTTCTTTGTACCTGCTTACCACAACAAGAACAGATGAGCGAGGAAGCTTTGGCTCCAACCCCTTGGTGAGTTGGCCAGCATGGTTGAGACAGTGTGGGCGGTGTGAAAACCTGCTGCTATTAAAGGCTGGCAGAAAACTACTACTTCCTTGAAGCTTCGGGGAAGCAGGGAGGAAACTGAGGCTCGAACATGTATCTCTAAGGCACAAATGTCTCCTTGAGCTACTGGTAGGATGGGGCACCTATGATCTATGCCCTACCTCTTGTTTGTGACTATATCCACAGACCTAACCTAGCCCTATCTCTTTAACAAGCAATTCACACCTTTGACACTGTATGTATAATCATGCTAGTAACCAAGGCCTGGATCCTCAATGATATACAGGTGTCTAACTCCTATTGAAATCAATGGAAGCTAAGTGTCTAAATACCACTGAGGATCTGAGCCCAAGTTCCTTGCAGTTGTGTTGCTCGTTAAGTAACAATATGAAAATGTTTTTCAATGCATTGCTCCTCATTCAATGGGAAAAACTGTCATTTTCTGCTTTACTCATTATAATTTGTGACAGGATTTATGTTCAGTATTGAAAAAATGATTATGACCTAGCAAGATCCTGAATGTTCCAAGCTCTTCCTTTTCCCTCCAAGCAGAGATGTTCATTTCAGCACTGTCTTCTTCTTCCAACACCAAGATTGGGTAAGGCTGAGGTTATGAGCAGATTCCATCCATGTCCGTTTTGAGTTGTTATTTGAGCTTGTACTGGAGGTACCGAGATGATTTTATAAACTGTTATACTACTGTCACCTTGGATGTCCCTGGCCTCTCTCTCCATGTACTCTTCCGTAGACATGGCAGTCGACATGAGGTCATTTTGGCAACATAGCAAAAAGAGTGTAGTTGGTGCCTTTTGGTGATTGTAGTCACGCACTGGCGTTTTAATCTTCTATGGATGTCATCATTTCTTAGCCGAGCTAGCTTCTGCATGCACAGAATATGGCTCACACACCATGTTTCAAATGATTGCCGCTGTTGCTTCAGATTCTCTGTCAGTACCCATAATTCACAAGAAATGTGGGTACAATAAGCATTGCATATAGTCTTTTTATTTAGCTATTACAGACACTGACTTTAAGGTTCCAAACATTTTTATTCAGACACGTGAATGTTCACCCAGCGGTAGCTATCTGCTTGTTGATGTCATCTTCCCCGCAGATGTCATATGTTATGGTGGAACCTAAGTAGTCAAAGCTGTCTACTTATTTGATGTCTACACCTTTAATGACTAATTTAGTTTGATGATGACATTTTGATGTTAAACCATTACTTTGATCTTTTGTTTATTCATTTTTAACCCACAGTCTCTGGCTGTTGTGTACAGGTTTGTTGCTGCTTCTTGGTTGCATTCCTCTGTTAGCATTATTACATTATCATCCTCAAAGTCAAGGTGATGGATAATTTACCCTATCATGCAGCCTCTGCCAAAGTTAATAAAGGAGTTGGACAAGGACAAAACATTTTCTAAACACAGAGGAAAAAGTGTTGGACTGAGTATGCATCACTGTTTGACTCCAGTTCTCACTTCAAACCACTCTGTCGCTCACCATTGACTTCCTGCATGCCAAGCTGTGCTACACAGATTAGGCAGTATTTGAATCAGCTTATTGCTAAAACTCTACCACTTGACTGCTTTCCCAGAACCTCTGAGTTAACAGGGTCACATGCTTGTTTAAAGTCAATGAATGTGCGAAACAAGAGTTCATTGAATTCTGTCCTCCATATACAGATGTTCATTTGCACCTACAGAGTTGACTTCATTGTGGCTCTTAACTAATGTTCCACTGGCCAGGAACATGGTGAGGCATGCTAGATCACGAAACATCACTAACATTAAAACATAAGAATGGATATACTGGGTTAGACCAAAGTTCCATTTAGCCTAGTACCCTGTCTTCTGATGGTGGTCCGTACCAGAGCGTCAATGGGAGTGTACAGAACAGGGCAAACATTTATGGAGTTATCCACTCTGGTCTTCCACTCCCAGCTTCTTATAATCAGAGGTTTTGGGTCACCCTGAGCATGGGGTTTTATCCCTGGACCACTTGCCTGATAGCCATTGATGGGCCTATCCCTCATGAACTTATCCAGTTCTTTTTTAAATCCACTTATATTTTGACCTTCACAACAGCTCGTGACAACGAGTTCCACAGGTTGACTGTGTATTGTATGAAGAAATACTTCCTTTGGTTTGTTTAAAACCTCCTGCCTAATAATTTTATTGGGTGACTCCCAGTTCCTGTGTTATTTTCCCTATTCACTTTCTCCAAACCACTCATGATTTTATGCCATCCTCCCTTAATTGTCTCTTTTCTAAACTGAACAGTCCCTGTGTCTTTAATCTCTCCTCATATGGAACTGTTCCATACCCCAATCATTTTTGTTCCCTTTCTCTGTATTTTTCCACTTGTAATATATCTTGTTTGAGATGGGGTGACTAGAACTGCACACAGTATTCAAGGGTATGGACCTACCATGGATTTATATAGTGGCATTAGATTTTCCATCTTATCTATCCTTTTCCTAATGGTTCCCAGCATTAGTTTTTTTGACTACCACTGCACATTGAACAGATGTTTCTGAGAACTATCCACAATGACTCCAAGATCTCTTTCTTGAGATGTAACAGATAATTTAGATCTATAATTTTGTATGCATAATTGGGATGATGTTTTCCTGTGTGTATAACTTTGCACTTATCAACTGGGAATTTACTCTGCCATTTTGTTGACTAGTCACCCATTTAAGTGAGATCCCTTTGGATCTCTTTGCAGTCAGCTTTGAACTTCACTATCTCAAGTAATTTTGTGTCATCTGCACACTTTACCACCTCACTATCTACCCTCTTTCCAGATCATTTACAAATATGTTGAACATCCTGGGTTGCAGTAAAGATCCTTGGGGGAATCATGCTATTTCTCTCTTTCCATGGTAAAAACTGACCATTTATTCCAACCCTTTGTTTCTTATCTTTTAATCAGTTCAGTAGTCCATAAGAGGAAATTCCCTTTTATCCCATGACTGCTTAATTTGGTGAGGGATCTAATAAAAAACCTTCTGAAAATCCAAGTACATGATATTGACTGGATTACCCTTGTCCACATGCTTGTTGACCCCACAAAGAATTGTAATAGATTGGTGAGGCATGATTTCCCTTTACAAACACCATGTTGATTTTTTCCCCAACAAATCACGTTCATCTATGTGTCTGATAATTCGGTTCATTACTATAGTTTCAACCAATTTACCTGGTACTGAATGTAGGCTTACTCATCTCTAATTTCCAGGATCACCTTTGGATCCTTTTTTAAAAATCGGCATTACATTAGTTATCCTCCCATCATCTGGTACAGAGACTGATTTAAGTGATATGTTTCAAACAGTTAGTAGTTCTGTAACTTTATATTTGAGTTCCCACAGAAATCTTGGGTGAATACCATCTAGTCCCGATAATTTATTTCTGTTTAAATGATCAATTTGTCAATTTGACACTAATAATGAATCATTCACAGACAGTGGAGATGGAAAAAGCAGATAAGATAATATCCAGTCCAAATGGATAAACAAAACTTATTTATTTTTTTGACGTATGCAATCTGGTCAAGCCAAGCCACTGCCTTCTTATCAACAATGTTCAAGGCATGAAGACCTTCAAGAAGTTGAGTTATTTTGCAGTCCTCAACAATGTGTGTCATGGTTTGTGACTGCCCACATCGACAAAGTGGACTGTCTCTAAAATACCTCAGAAATTCTGTTGGAGCACAAATTCCATGTCCGGTACAAAACCAGCTGAGAAGGCTCTACTGCCTTCATGGTAAATCAAACCCAGGTTGATGCTGAGTGGGGTCCGAGATAAGATAATTATTTATCACTTTCTCTGCAGACAAAGAAGCTCGCCATGTGTTCTCTACCATAAATTCCTCACCCAATAAACGTATCCACAATGGGTGCTGTGAGAGCAGACGACCATGTGGTAGATTAAACAAGTCTTTAATTAACAGTAGATATGGCATATCACGCAATTTTGTCACAAGCTTTGCTTTCTGCTAAGACTGGGTGGAGCAATATTGCAGAGAATCAGTAACCATGGTAGAGGAGTAGATTTAAGTGTGCCCGAAATAATACATGTGGGGGAATTGTTGTATGTCAATTATCCTTGTATGTGAGGAGAGAGCCCACACTGGAGTGCAATACTCTGTTGCTGAGTAACAGAATGCCAAGGCTCAGTGTGTAATGTTTGGGCTCTGGCTCCCCATGTGATTCTGGCCAGACCCAGATGATCTAGGCATGACATTGGAAAGAACTCTCACATATCGTGACCATATTACAAAGACAGCAACTAAGGTCAAAATGAACAACAACTTGCTCGGAAAATAAAGCTTAGGAGGCAGTGCACTAGTCTTACACAAATAACACAGTTTTGTATTGTACAGTAATTACCAGGGTCCTAAAACACCACAGAGATATTATTATGATCTGACCAATATGGAGGAGTTCTCTAGCATTTTTATAAGCAAACTTTGAAATGTTACCATGTCTGTTATTTTATATGCAGTGTAACTGTATCTATGTCAAACCCAGGGTCTTAGAGAGACAAGTTGGGTGAGGTTATATCTTTTATTAGACCAACTTCTGTTGATGAGAGAGGCCTTGTCTACACTACATCTACTCTACAGAGTTAGGTCAATTTAAGGCAGCTTAAGTAGACCTGCTTCTGTAAGTGTCTATACTATAATGGTGCTCCCACTGATGTAAGTCACCCACTACACCGACTTAACAACTCCACCCCTATGAGAGGCTTAGTGCTTAGGTCGCTGTAGTTGTGTAATGCAGTGTCTGTGTAGACACTGGCTTACCTACATTGATTGTTGGCTATCTGCCCCATGTGGGGCTTCTCCTCCCTGCTCAATCCCTCACCAGGAGGTGGCCAGGCTCCGGCTCTCTTTCCTGCCCCCCCATTCATTAACAAGAGGTGGCAGCAGGGCTCCGTGGTCCCATCTGTTAGCCTGGTGGCGCTCTGGGCTGTCAATCCAGGTGGAGCTCCAGCTGTCAGCCTAGACAGAGGACTACAGATTGTCAGCCCGGGCGGCCAGTGCCCCACAATTCCCCACACTGTCAGTTACACTGGTGGGTGAAAGCGCACCTGGTGAGGATGCATACCACCAACAGAAGGAGATAGTGTGGATATGAAAACCCACAGTAATCACTGCACTGGCTGTACATCGACCTAACTTAGGTTGATGTTCTAGTATAGACAAGACTGGAGACAAGCTTTCGAGCCACACAGAGCGCTTCTTCGGGTCTGGGAAAGGTACTCTGACCACCGCAGCCAGATGCAAGGTGGAGCAAAATGGTTAGCATAAGTAGTTAGCACATATTGTAAGGGATCATTCAAAGTGATGTGGCCCATTAACACCATGGCAGTTATAGGACAAAAAGAGGGAGTTAGTGGATTATAAATTGTTGTAATAAGCCATAAATCCAGTGCCTCTGTTCAGTCCAAGATGTTTAGTGTCGAGCAGAATGATGAGTTGAAACTCCCAGGCTTCTCTTTTGAAACGTTGTGCAGGTTTCCTTTGAGGATGAGGACTAATAAAGCGATCACTCTGTATATGACCTATGGGAAGTGTTCACCCACAAGTGACAGGGTGTTTTTGTCTTTTATCATTTTTTTGTGTGAGTTCAATTTGAGAGCGTAGTGATTGTTTGGTTCACCCACACAGTTATTGGGGCATTTAGTGCACTGGATGAGGTATACCACATGTGTATAGGTCAGATCCATGGACTTTGAAAGATGTGTTGTGGGGGATGTTGATCATTGTAACTGTGTAATCCACTAACCCCCTCTCTTAGTCCTCTGACTGCAGAGGTGTTAACAGCCCACTTACCTATACTGGCTCAGACCAAAGGTCCATCCAGCCCCGTATCCTGTCTTCCGACAGCAGCCAATGCCAGGTGCCCCAGAGGGAATGAACAGAACAGGTAACCATCAAGTGACTGTTGTGTTAAAGCTGACATGTTAAAATGAACTATACAGTAGTAACCTCCAAAACAACTATGTTCAAAGAATGTTAAGGTTGCAAAGTCAAGCCCTCAAAAGTTAGGTAATGCCAGAAGTGAGGTTGCCCATACAACCATAATTCAGACCCCTTGTGTTTATGCCCGATTTTGGCATGTTGTACGATACTATTCTACATCCAGCACAAACACATTTCAAGGCCAGGTCTGATCCAACTGCCATTCACGTCAATGGAAAGGCTCCTGTTGATTTCAATATGAGTTGGATCAGGTCCCGAAAGTACAAATAGCAGAACAATACTTTGGCATGAGATTCTGGCTTAATGTGCACAGAACTACTGTACTAATACTGGGGAAAAAATATCCCTGATGTAAGTCCACTGATAATTGAACGAAAACTAAAAATAAATAGCAGAACATTCTCTTTGCTATGCAGGGCATGTAATTAATTTGCAGTAATGTGAAAACACTGCCCTGCTTTGAGCTGAATGTGACAGTTCAATGGAGAGTCTAGCACTGTTCAATGGAGAGTCTAGCACTGTTGCCAGTATCACACCAGCATCATTTCCTGTACAGCCACCTCAATGAATGTGCTCCTAAAGTGACTGCCTGGCAATCTGACAAGGGGTATAAAAATGTACAGCATTTAAATGCGCAGAAATACTTGAAGCAATTTAATCATGGGCCTCCAGGTCTTTACACCTGCCCAGGTCAGTCCCTGGCCCTTTAAATCTGCACTTGGAGGCAATGATCCTCTTGCATGTGAAACTTCATGCTTCCTTGTAGAAGTGGGTGGGGCTCAGCTGCTCCCACAGCATTGCTCACACTCTGCCACTTAGTCGCTACCAAAGTCACTCCAGGGAGTCTGGGGTCTCCACTGCGGTAGGGAGCGGAGACTGGCTGATGGGAGAAGTGGGAGGTGGGTGATGTTGACAGCTGGACTCAGAAAGCATTAGACAGGCTGCAATGCTCCAGGCAGATTGGCAAAGAGAATCACTTAACATCTGCTCAAACACGGAGCAAGCTAAGCATGGGTTTAGAGTCATAGACTTTAAGGTCAGAAGGGACCATTATGATCATGTAGTCTGACCTCCTGCACAACGCAGGCCACAGAATCTCACCCACCCATTCCTGTTATAAACCCCTGACCTATGTCTGAGATATTGAACTCCTCAAATCATGGTTTAAAGACTTCAAGATGCAGAGAATCCTCCAGCAAGTGAACTCTGCCTTATACTGCAGAGGAAGGCAAAAAACCTCCAGGGCCTCTGCCAATCTGCCCTGGAGGAAAATTCCTCCCCAACCCCAAATATGGCAATCAACTAAACCCTGTGCATGTGGGCAAGGCTCACCAGCCAGACACCCAGTTACACTCAGTAGTAACTCAGATCCTACTCCTGCTAACATCCCATCACATGCCATTGGGCATATTTACCACTAATAGTCAAAGATCAATTAATTGCTAGAATTAGGCTATTCTATCATACTGTCCCATTCATAAACTTATCAAGCTTAGTTTATGCATGGTGGGAACACAAGTCTACCTTTTGGTTGTTGGTTATTATTCTGATTACTGGGAAATAGCTTCCTTATACACTACAACAGCAGCCTCCACATGTGAAAGTTGCAAAGCTCAGTTGGCCTGGCATGGAATTCCAGGGACTGTTATCTCAGAGAATGGACTTTAGTTTGTCTGTAGGGAATCAGCATGGTTTGCAGCCTCAGCAGAGTTCGAACACATTGTGTTCTCTCTGCATCACAACCAATCTAATGGCTTCCCAGGTCCACCTCTTAACAGGTGGAGCATTTTATTCCCACCCTCCCCACACCGGTCCTGCAGAAGTTAGAGAACAGAGCTCCAGGTTGGGTTCATTTTCACAGTGTCCTCACTGCAGATGAGTGCACGTGTGTGTACACACAAACACACACACACGCGCGCATTCTGGAGCGCCCATTGACATCAGGAAGTCCTGGCAACATGCCTGTAATGCTAATTACTTTGTTAAACTATAATGTTGAAGCAGATCCTTCGAGTATCATTATCCAGGCTAAAGTCTCATTGAAGTCCATGGGTGGTTTTTGCCTCGGAGGGTCACTGGACTTGACCCAGTGACATATTGTTTATGTGTTGTTTGTTTATTTTCTGCCCTGCATGCTTGATTGTCTATGTATTGTCCAACTGGTGGCCCACAGGCTGCATCCGGCCCACACGAGAATTCTGTCCAGCCTCTATGGAGGATGCCATTTTGTAGAACAAAATGGTGTCCTCCACATATTTTCCGCACGCCACATGGAGGACGCCATTTTGGACCACCTAAAGTAGGCAAGTGAGTTGTTGAATGTCTTACTGAAACTGTCATTGCATACTACTGACTGGATCCATAGTTAACATGCAGTATAATATAACTATACAATGGCTATTTAATGTTGTCAATTCTCAGCCTCTTAGCTAAGGTCAAACTTAGTTTATTCTGTGTAAAGTAATGACTCCAAGTGTCTTTAGAAGTGAAAGCATAGGAAAGCATAAAGAACTCAAATGTGTTCATAGCAAACGTTGAGTAAGTTGCATGTAAACAAGGTTATCTATCAACAAAGCCCTTTTTTCACCCTACCTAATTGGGATTGTGTAACTGGGACTTAAACAGGGCACAGCTCTTATGCTGGCTCTCGGCTGACAGTGGTTTATTTCATTACCAGGAGACAATTTTTCGGCAATATGTGTAGTCACATAGGTTCATGACAGCTGTTTGTTATTCGTGTTAGGTGTCTGGTTGTCTAGTTACAAGGTATTGTTTCTGTTCCTGGATTTGATGTTTAAAGACTGATGAAAAAATGTACATTTATGGTATGTATTTTGGGGGGAGGCAAATAATGATTTGTGATAAAAATTGGTGTAACTTACAAGATTCATAATGTTTTTTTGATGAATGACCCACTTAGAAGTCACCCAAGTACTTACAAAGAATAAATGACAGAAAACCATATTCCACGTTTTTCATTCAGAAGAAAATAAATCTCTGTTTTAAGCATATGCTTAGTCCAGCCCTCGTCAGAAAACTACTTAAGAACACTAACTTCAACGGGACTGAAGCATGTGCTTAAATGCTTTGCTGAACTGGAGTCTTAACGATAAGCAGTGAATACAAACAGTGTCCATTTCATGAACTCATAGATTCTTAGAATTTAAGGTGTGGGTACCATCATCTAATCTGATCTGCTGCGTAATACACAGAATTTCACCCCTTAATTCTTGCTGCTTCTTCCCAAGGCCTGGCAAACTGTTGTGTAACTGACCCCTATGTAGGGTGTTGCTGTGAGGACTGGGGCTCTCTAGATGTCTTTCAGGGTCCTCGGTGTATAAAGGGGTGTAAAGATAGCCATATCCTCAGGTCTAATGCCAGAGGTGCTGCCTCCAACCAGTTTTTCTTGGAGGGCAAGCAAACATTGGCCTGCAGATCTCCGACCAGAGCTCTGGTCTCTTGTCCCTGGTCTCATTAGGGCCTGTCTGCCCCAATTTTGCTACTTGCACATTCAGTTGCCCCTACACCTCCTGCCTGTGGGCTGCCATGCCGTATCCATCTGCTACTGTTATTGTGGCCTCTCCTGCCTGGCTCTCAGCTCTCCAGTCCCAGCTCTTTGGCTGCTCACTGCCTCGCCTTCCCTCTTCAGGCAACTCCTAGGCTGCTGCCCCCAGCTTGTTACCTCAGCTCATACATCACTATTGGATCTCTACCAACCCTGGTTGTGACAGGTTCCCAGGGGTACAACCTGGAGCTGTGGGGCCCTTGTGCCCCTTTAACTCTCCAGCCTGGGCTGTCTCTCATAATGCTTTGCCAATGACAAGCAGCAAACCCCTCCAGGCACTGCTATCACTCAGCCACCAGCATGCAGGGGCACACCCAGCTAAGTTGGATGAATGCTCTCCAAGCCACTCATGAACTATACACAGAGAAACACCAGTAGATCTCCAGAGCTCCCAGCATTGTATCCCAGACATATATCTTCTTACACTGCTCAAGACCTTCTCTTGAAGAATGGAAGCTCATTAATCAGTTCACCACTTTCTCAAAGGAAAGTGGACACGCACCAGCCTTTGTAATCTGAGCAGATACTCCAAGAACTTTAGACAAACTCACTGGTAAGGATAAATCTAGGGTGACTAAACATCCCACTTTTATAGGGACAGTCCCAATTTTTAGGTCTTTTTATATATATATATATATATATATAGGCTCCTATTACTTCCCACTCCCTGTCTCAATTTTTCACACTTCTTGTCTGGTTGTCCTAGATAAAACATTAAAATAAGTTTATTTATTACAGAAAGATAGATTTTGAGATAGTTACTCTAAGAAAATAAAAAGTAACACGCATTCTAAATCCTGAACTTTTAGACTAAACAAGAATTGAATCAAACAGCTTTCCTTACCCTACTACGTGATGCAGGTAAGTTATAATTGTTAATATACAGGCTGAATTTCCTTCTCAGTCTCGCACCAGTCTCCTCAGTTCAAAGTCTGTGTCTTCCTAGCATTCTTGTTGCCTTCAGTGTAGGTAAGGAGGAAAGAGGGGATCTCATGATGCCACTATCCTGTATTTTATACTCTCAATCCATGTCCCTGGAAAGATACTGACCCAGGCATGTCTTGGTGGGTCTTGCTGAGTCATAGAGTTGAGCAATCCCAATTGAGTGGTGCTTGGGTAACCATCTCTTATAGATTTGTAGATCTCTTGTTTACAGTTCCCTTACTGGTCAATGGTCGTTTAACACCCATCCTTTATTGTTAATGAAGAACTAGCAATGGGTGACTCCCACACTCACAATATATTTCAAGAACAACCATATAGCAAAATATCATCACTTTATACACACTAATGATGTACATATTTTGACAGAACAACGAGTTTCTTCAGATCATGACCTTTCATTTGGTATCTTACATGTCAGGCTTTGTATGAAATATCACAACTATATACAAATTATGAATACGGGGGTTACAGGGAGCTACTTTGAGGTACAGTGTGTCACACTGATATCTCCCTAACTTCAGGATGTTACACGTTTTCCTGTCCTCTGAGGATTATGGAACCCTCTGTGGGTAACTTGTCCTCTCTTCAGGTTAGAGCCTTTCTATATGGCTCAACTGAAGTCAGGGGGAGCAGGGAGGCTTAGGTATGGGGTAGGGTCCTGCAGGGCAGTTAGGATAGAGGGGTCTCAGGAGGGGACAGTCAGGGGGCAAGGAGCATGGAGGCTTAGGTAGGGGGTGGGGTTCTGGGGGGCAGTTAGGAACAGGGGTCCCAGGAGGGGGCAGTCAGGGGACAAGAATGGGGGGGGGAGTTGCAGGTTCTGAGGGGGGCGGGAAGTGGGAGGGAGTGTGTGGGGCTAGGGCACGTACCCCCATCCTCTTTTTTGATTGGCAAAATATGGTAACCCTAGAAAGGTACCCAGTGGGTTCATTACACTTGCTTTACTATGCCAAAGGTCAGCTGATTTCTTCTAATTACAGCATATTATCTGCTAAACATGTATAGGACGAAGTATTAGTTATTGACACAGGAGACAGGAGACACAGGAGACAGTTGATCTTTACACTGTGGAGCTAATTAAATGCTCATGTACAATACAGTCATGTGTTACCCAGAGCACAGAAATTAATTATGAAAGGGAGGCATTTCTGAGAGCAGCAGTATTTTCTGGGGAATGTTTCTTTCTAGATTTCTTCTTCTATTTTCCTTTATGCAAATCCCCTCCCCACCCCAAATAATATGATAGAAAATCCCCTTTACCTGTCTGCATGTTTTAAACTCCTATAAAAAGGTTTTGGGTTTTTTTGGGACTGCAAATTCCTGCAATACTAATACAAAATCTGTCTGCAGCCAAAACAGCTTAACTTGGGTGTGGCCACTTTGTTTCCCATGATTTAACTGAGGTCTGAAAAGCACACAGGGAGAGAATAAGACAGGAAATACAGTAAGTACTATAAAAGGTTAATAGCAGGAGCACAGGCCTCAGACTTAGCATTGACTTTGGATCCCTCACTTCTTTGTCATTTGATGCTCACTTGACATGCTCCTTTCTCAAAGTTTCAGAGAAGCTGCACTCTTCCTGGAAGCTTTTCAAGCACTCTGTGGTAACAGAATGCCCTTATTTGCAGTGTGGTCTGGTGGATTTGCCCTTATTTTACTTCCCTGAGGTTCCATAAGACTGAAAACACTGGGTTCTAGTCTTGGTTCTGACATGTACTAGAGCTGGCTGAAATGTTTCAGCTAAAATGTTTTTTTAGGGCACAAAATGCAAAGTTACCAGCAACTAAATGTTTTGTGAATTCTTCCCAGTTTTGTCAAGCTGTGTTAACAAAAATCAGAAAAAGGCAAAACGCCTTGTTTAGACCTTTTCAAAATAAAACATTTCAATGTTTCCGTTGAGACTGATGTTCTGTGTTGAAATGTCCTTTATTTTAAAAAGTGCAAAAAGCCCCTCAGAAGGTAAATGAAACACTTTGTTCAACCCTAGATGGATTTTTTCCCCATGGTTGAAAATTTTGAAAAATTTCATTTTTAGGTCAATCCAAAGCCATTTTTTTCTTTTTGGAATATTCAGGGAACCCAAAAAATCCTTTCCTTGCACTGCTCTGTCTGTGACTTTGAGCAAATCATTTAATTTCTGTCTTAGTTTCCCCATATATACTTAATTACTTATCTTACTTATATACTTACATATATAGTTACTTTATCTTTGTAAACTGTTGTATAGCCGACCCCATTGCAAAGGGCACACCAGATTGTTATGTGCATCCTGTAGGTTGCTCTGTGTGCAGGCCTTCCAAATAGTAGACCCTGCAAGCTCTGGCCTTTTATGGGTTTACATGAACACAGGCTGTACGAGGGCCCCCATTAAAAAGGGCCACATGCCATTAGCTTCCCACAACATTTTTAAGGGGTGAAATTCACTCTTACACAGAGGATTGCAACATACCAGTTAAATCTTGCTTAAATAGGTGCCTGCTGGCCCACTGCACAGGGGTGAATTCCACCCAGTCTGTATTGTCAACAGACATATTAAGAACTTTGGCTGGAGCCACTACAATGGGTGCTTTCAGAATACCTACACAAAACAAGAGGGCAGTGCCTAATCCAGACCTATTAAAGTATTAGTAGACAGTTGCTTCCTTTTGTAGCTCCACAATGGGCCTTGCATGTTCAAAAAACAATGAAGGAAACATAGTTGTATTCAAAACAAACATTGCAAGTTACAAAGCCAGATAATGGAGTGACAATTTGGCAATCTTCAGAGTTAAAAACAAGCATTGGATTAGTTTAGGAAAGACTGAAAAGGAAACAATCCTCCCTTAAGGATGCCCTGGTGATTTCATCTATTTTGGTGATGGACAAGGCCTTGCGATTAATCTTAATGATTTCATAATTCCAACTTCATTTTTTGACTCAAGTGAAAGATATTTACCAGATTAAAATTCCTGGGCTGTGGGGGTTAAGTAGGTGGCATATAATTACCTACATTGGAATTTAACCAGGACACTGGCATTATTGCTTCTATTCTTGAAAAAAAGAGCCCTGAAAATTATTATTAACACAAGTGTTCAGGACGTTGGTCTTATATCATTGTATTGTATTCTTGTAGAGTAAAATTTGCCTGTGTGCAAAGGTCCCAGTATGAGCACCATGCACGACTGAAATCTCTATTCATTTTGCTTCTTGGAGATAGCATTTATTTTTCATGACAAGCAAATAAATGAACTGTTAAGCATTCGGAATATGATTGAGTCCGTCCTGTAGGTTGATAAATATCTTTGTTTTACTGCAGATGTCCTGGTAATCGAAGGGAAATATTGGATTTCCCTATATTAGCAGTTTTTCACATGTTCCAGATGTTTGGATAACATTTCTCAATGCGAGGCCTGGCACCTCCAGAAGACAACACAGCCAGCCACAATGCTACAACACTGCAACTTCTGATTTGCTGATCCTGTCATGTCTAATACCACTAATTTCATTAAGTAGCATTTCTTTGAGAGATAAAAGTATGGCAGTTTGGGCTGGCATTTTCAAAGGGGCTTAAGTGAGTTAGGTGCCAGCTCCTGTTAGATCTGATTGAACATTTTCTGACTGCATATTTTGACATCAAAAATCTCAGTTTTTGTCTAAATCAAAATTTTCCACAGGAATGTGTCAATTATGACAAATTCATTTTGGAAAAAAAAAATCAAAATGAGCTCTTCAATGATGTCAAAACATTCTGTTCTGATGTTATCAGAATTAAATGGTTCCATTTATCCCTTCAGAATGACTTTTCATTTCATTTTTTTTAATTTTCTACTTTAAATGATAATAGAAAATAAAAGTCAAAATGGGAGTAGTTTAATTTTATGTAAATGAACCCGTTTAATGGCCCTGAAACAGTTTTTTTTTAAAATGTCATTTTATGGAAAAGATTGAAATGCTTTAGTTTTTGTTCCAAATTGGAATAAGAGCAAATTTTGAAACTGTGGACTTTCCTGTGAGACAGGAATATCTCCTATGTACTATTAAAGGGAAAAGTGTGCTAATGCTTTTTAGCCCCTTTAAAAAATCTCAGCATCTATTAGATATGTGTAGACTTGTATACAAACACTACCAGCTGGCACTAAGGGTGAAATCTAGAACTGGTTGGAAAATGGAGGTGGGATTCATGGAGATGGGGGTAGGGTGACCAGGCAGCAAATATGAAAAATTGGGATATGGGGTGGGGGGTAATAGGACCCTATCTAGGAAAAAGACCCCCAAATCGGGACTGTCCCTATAAAATCGGGACATCTGGTCACCTTACAAGTGGGGGAGTGTTTAATTGAAAAACTGAAGAATAGTTCTGATGGTAAATGTTTGACCAGTTTATCTTCAGTCTACTATAAATCTACTTGATTATAGATTTAAACAAAACTGTTCATTTACTTGCTTGTAGTGAAAGATAAATACCCTTCCCAGGGAGCAAACTCTAATAAAGAAATGACATTTCCTTGAAAGCATGTTGTAATATAGGGGCCTGGATGGCTCAGGGGATGGGAGGCATTGCTGAGTCTTCCACCTCTTGGTTCCAAGTTAAAATGTTGTTCAAGTCAATGGCATGTGAAAGCCATTTACCTTCTAAAGCTCGGTCAGTGCCCTATGAGAAATAAATTGGTGGTCTTTGTTCATTTCCTGTTGAGCAAATACCCACATCAGTACACTTGGCACCAACTGGCTCTTTTAGAAGCTTCCTCAGTGGAGAAGCCCAAGGAGATCTAAGGCGTTCCGCCCAGATGAATGCTGAGGTACCTTGGCCAGATGTTGTGGGGAAATTTGGGTTAGAACCTTTTGTGGATATTTAGAAGTCATCAGTTGTCAGGGGATGCCAAATCCCTTTCATAAAGCCTTTAAATAAGAGTGAAAAGGAGTATTTCCACTGTCTTCAGTAGAGCAGGACTGTGCCCTGCAAACTTGGGTTCGGGGCAAAGGATTTGATTCTCAATTATACTATAGTGCCTTCTTAATGACACCTATTTTAAGTTGACCCCTTTACACTGCTGGAGTGGTGTAAAGACCTTGGTGTGAATGAAAATTCAGGTCTCAGTATTTGAAGTAAAAAGACCAAGCTTTTCACCAATCTAGGAATGTCCAAAGGTAGTTAATAATTGAGGACAGATACAGTTGGTAGAGATAATAGAGCCCCTACTCAAGGAATACAACATACTCCTAATTTTTGTCTTGCAATGGCATTCTCCAGAGCACAGACTTTTATCAAACAACCAAAAGAATCATTTGACTTGGAGGATTATTTTCGTGTACCACATTCTCCTTCTGAGTCTAAAGAGACAAACTGGGTCATGCCTTTGTGGGAAACCTTATCGAATCACCTAGAAGAGTTTTCGGTGTGTTTATGGCCTGATTAAATGAATTCATCTTCAGGCAAGTAAAGAAATAAAATTAATATATTTTCCATTGTGCCTACTTTAAACTTTGAGTGGTTGCAGATTTCATAGTTGATGATTCAGAGGGAGCCACATGTGTTCCTTGCCTCTGGAAAACGTCTTGAACAACCCCTCCCTCCTGAGAATAAAGGGCTGTCAGCGTAATGGTCAGCATATTGATTTTGATTTATTGAATGATTTATTTTTAATACCAATTAATTTTCCTTGGAATGAGCTGTTTACTAGTTAACTTAACTAGGAACATGGTGAGTTCTCTGTCACTGGTAAGATTAAATGGCCTTCTAAAGGATATGCTATAGCTCAAAGAGAAGTGATTGACTCCTCAGGCCCTAAGACACACCCTTGTAGTCTGATATGATTTTCCTTGCAGAATTTCAACTTACAATATACTGGGTGACTTTCCCTTTTTATTTCTTTGCAGCAACTTTCATTTTGTCAGAGATGATAAAAGAAAGAGAGCTTGGAGTCATTGTCCCTGAAAACATACACTCAACGTGCAGTGGCAGTCAAAAAAATTAGGAACCATTAGGAAAAGTACAGTTAATAAGACAGTAAATATAATGCTACTGTATAAATCCATGGTATGCCCACATCTTGAATATTGCATGCAGTTCTGGTCACCCGCCTCATAAAAGATATGTTAGAATTGGGAAAGGTACAGCAAAGGGCAATAAAAATGATTAGGGGCATGGAACATCTTCCATAAGAGGAGAGATTAAAATATCTGGGACTTTTCAGTTTGGAAAAGAGACAACTAATGGGGGGATATGATAGAGGTTTATAAAATCATGAATGGTGTGGAGAAAGTGAATTAGGAAGTGTTATTTATTCCTTCACATAACACAAGAACCAGGGGTCACCCAATGAAAGTAATGGGCAGAAGGTTTAAAACAAACACAAGGCAGTACTTCTTCACACAGTGTGCAGTCAACCTTTGGAACTCATTGCCAGGGGATGTTATGGAGGCCAAAAGCACAACTGGGTTCAAAAAAGAAATGGAGAAGTTCATGGAGGGTGGGACCATCAATGGGTATTAGAGAAGATTGTGAGGAATGCATCCCCATGCTTTGGGTGTCCCTAGCCTCTGACTACTAGAAACTGGGAGTGGACGATAGATTAATCACTTGGTAATTCATCCAATGTTCTGTTTGTTCTCTCTGATGTATCTGGCATGTGCCACAGTCAGAAGCCAGGATACTGGGTTAGACGGACCATAGGTCTGACCTGGTATGGCCATTCTTATGATGTGTTACAGTCTGGTGAGTTCCATAACAATATATCTGGACACTTCTCTTACTTCTTACTTAAGGGCTGGATTATGGCTGTGCCATGTGATGAGAATACTGAGCTCTTATATAGCATTTTTCATTCATAGATCTAATATACTTCAACTAAGGAGGTCAGTAATATTATCCCCATTTTACTGATGAGGAAAGTGAGGTGAAAAGACTCTGCCCAAAATCACCCAGGAGCAGAGTGGGGACTAGAACCTGGGTATTTAAAGCTCTAGATCAGCACATTAGTCAATGGGCAACTCTGCCACAAGTGGGGCAGTGCAGAGCAGAGTTGCATTTCCCTGGGACGGGACCTTTGCTCCTTGAGTGGGTAACCTGTACCAGACCTACATGGGGCATAGGTCACATCCCCCTCCACACTGGTTCAGCTGTGCCGAAGCTGTGATCACTTATGAAAAAACTGGGGCTGACTATGGCAGTAAACAAAATAAAGTTTTTTTGTGAATGGGGTAATGGATGTGAGGACATCACCTTGAATTCATTGAAATTTAGAATGGTGGCTCATTGAGACATGTCATATGTCATTCATTAGGCTTCAGGGAGCAGGAGAGCACAGTCTCCAGGAACAATTCAGGAGCCATTATTCCAACCACATGCCATCCGCTGTGTGCAAGACCTCTGTTCTAATGCAAGACGGCTGAGAATGACAACACTGAAAATGTCATTTGAAGGACTGCAAACCTGACTGAAGCACATATGTAGTCAAAAATGTAATAAACCTCAGACAGTCCATTATTTATAGCTTCTAGAAGAGAATATGTTGAATATCTTTAAAGAAAAACAAAAGCTTGCTTGTTCTTGGCAAGTCACTTTAATTGTAAATCCCCCCTGGGCCTCTGTCCAAACAGGTAGAATTCTATCAAAGAATTTGCAAGGCACTTACCATCAAAGAGCAGTTCAGCTGATATTTTCATTTTTTGTTAGTGCACAGAGTTAGTAGTATATCTAGGACAAAAACATATGTGTTTCATGTTACCACCTTCAGGGTCTTTTCCCATGATTTCCTGTGCACGCATGCTCATTGAATCTACATTCACATAGGGCTCAATCCAGGTCCCACTGAAGTTAATGGAAAGGCTCCTAGATTGTGTCTACGCTGCATCTCGTCAGTGAGTCTCAAATTCTGGGTCTACAGATTCAGGGTTTTGGGGCTTGCACTCTGGCACTAAAAACACGGCAGTGTAGTCATTGCAGCTCAGACTCTGAAGCCCATCCACCTCCCTGAGCTTCAGAGCCTGAGCTCGAATATCTACACAGGTGTTTTTAGTGCCATAACATGGTCCTAAGTCTGTAGACCCAGGCTTTGAGACTTGATCGCCTCCAGTTTTTAAACACAGTAAAGACACACCCTTATTGGTAGGGTCCTACCAAAATTCATGGCCATGAAAAACCCGTCACAGACCATGAAGTCTGGTCTCCCCGTGAAATCAGGTCTTTTGTGTGCTTTTAGCCTAGACTATACAGATTTCACGGAGGAGACCAGCATTTCTCAAATTTGGGGTCATGACCCAAAGAGATTTGCAGGTGGGTCACAAATGGGGGTCATGGTATTACCACCCTTACTTCTGCGCTGCCTTCAGATCTGGGAGGCCAGAGCATGGTGGTTGTTGACCAGGCATCCAGCCCAGAAGGCAGCAGCCCACCAACAGCAGCCCAGAAGTAAGGGGGAACAATACCCAGACCATGTCACTCTTACCTAGGGGGGCACAGACTGAGGCTTTACCTGGCCCTACCAGGGACCCTGAGTCCTCTCTGCTGCAATTGCCTCATCCAACAGGGAGTCATGACCATGTTGTGATGGGGTGTACCAACCCCACACTGGACCAAGAGGGACAGCCCCACTCAACACTCAGGGCCCCCCGTGACAGGCATCTTAAAGAGAGAGGTACATTTTACAGATACATGCGTATTGTTCAGTTTTTCAGTCATCCCCACATTGAGGCATTATGAGATCCTACAACCACAAAAGCCAGAAATTTGCTGGTGATAAAATGATGTCTGTAATTCAGTTCTGAATGAGAACCTCAGAGCAGTTCTACTCCCCCTACCCCCACCCCATACAAGAAACAAGCACTTGGTCTTACAGAAGCACTCTACTCAAGGAAGATGGAGGTGATGCTGCTAAACAAATAGGAGGCCTTTAGGAGGTCTTGCAGAATCCATGACCATCCCTGCTGTTGAGGGCTCTAGCCATTGATCGTAAGGCAGGGGGTATACAAGCTGGGAACACTCAAGGACTTGCTGCGCCTTGAAAATCATGCTGCGGGAGTAGTTTGAAATGCCTTTCTCCAACTTCCGGTGGTATGAAAACTCCCCTCAGCTGAACACCCGGCCCCAGCAATCCACGCCTTTTCACCTTCAGGGCTGGATGTCTGCTGTGGGACTGAGAGTGGAAACACACACAACAGTCAGCTAGTCCAAAAGGCAGTGGCCCACCTATTGCTGAGGAATTACGGGAGTTTTCCCAGGGAATTATGGGAATTTGACTTCCCCCACAATACTGCAAGTGGGCTTCCAAAGCCTTCGAGGAATCAGTGCTTCAGGGAGCTGTGCCAGGAATGGTAGGAGAGGGAGCCAGCGTAGCTCAGAGGGTGGTACCATTGTAATGAACATGGAGCAAGAGTGCAGCTCAAGCAGCAAGGCAGTATGGCCTCACTGCCCCACTGGGGCTGGCTAAAGCTGGTCAAACATTTTCAAAATCCAGAATTTCCACTAAAGTTTCCAATTTCCCCCCCCTTTTATCCTCTCAGAAAAGGGACAAAACTATTTTAAAATTTCATACCCCGTGTTTTGACCAGTTCTTGTACTTATGCCACTCCTTCCCTGCCCCAGGTTCTAATTCAATTAATCTACTTGATAGGGCCCCACCCCCATCATCTGAACACCTCACAATCTTCAGTGTATTTATCCTCTCAGCTTCCCTTGGCAGCAGATCATGGCTCCAACTGACAGGCCTAGAGAGGTCAAGAAACTCTAAGCTCACACAAAGTGTGTAGCAGAGCCTGGAAATGAACCCAGCTCTTCAGCTAGGGCCCTAACCATTGGACCATCCTTTCTCCTGCCAGTATAGTCTAAGGAGTTTTGATTTCAGCCAGCAATGAAATGCAGCATGTGACGAACCTTTACTTACGTGATAGGTTATTGTTCACTTATTCTTCTCCAGCTATCTCAGGCTATGGTTACACTTACAAAATTATAGCGCTATTGCTTATAGCTCTCGCCTTATACAGCAATAATAATAGCGCTATTGTATGTCCACACTGAGCTGCTCCAGCACTATAGCATGGCCACATTTGCGGCACTTAATACGGCATTAAGAGCAGCGCATTAGGGCAGGTATCCCACAGTACACCTCTTCCTGATCTGGCGCAATGGCTTGTGGGAGGGGGGGCGTCACTTGCGGGGCATTCTATATCCTGTTCGAACTACCCATGATGCTTTTTGGCACATCCCAGCAATCCCTGTGTTTCCTTCCACCTCCGGCGCCATCTTTCAAGGGTTTCAGCAAGGCACGCTCCGTCTTCCATTGTCGAGTGCTGCAATGAATCCAGAACTGCTGAGGGACATGCTGACGACTGTCGCCAGCACATCTCTGTGTGCAGTGGAGTTATTCCTTGACATGCAGGATGACAGTGATGATTCTGAAGACGAGATCGAAGCGGTGAATGCATTCGACACAAAGCTGCTTGTCTCATTAACGGACATGCTCACGGCTGTTGAACGCCGCTTCTGGGCACTGGAAACGAGCACAGAGTGGTGGGATCGCATCGTCATGCAAGTCTGGGACGACGAGCAGTGGCTGCAAAACTTTCGAATGAGAAAAACCACTTTCATGGGACTGTGTGCTGAACTCGCCCCTGCCCTGCGGCGCAAGGACACCAGACTGAGAGCTGCCCTCCCGGTGGAGAAGCGGGTGGCTATCGCGATCTGGAAGCTGGCTACCCCAGACAGCTACCGATCGGTGGCCAACCAGTTTGGGGTTGGAAAGTCGACCATTGGAGTTGTGCTGATGCAAGTGTGCAGGGCCATTAATCGCATCCTGCTACGAAAAATCGTGACTCTGGATAACGTGCATGACATCGTGGCTGGCTTTGAAGAAATGGGTTTCCCTAACTGTGGTGGGGCGATAGATGGGACCCATATACCCATTCTCGCGCCCGCCCACCTAGCTGAGGAGTACGTTAACCGAAAGGGGTACTTCTCCATGGTTCTCCAGGCGCTTGTGGATCACCGTGGGCGTTTTACTGACATTAACGCTGGCTGGTCTGGAAAGGTGCATGACGCACGCATCTTCCGCAACACCGGCCTGTTCATGAAGCTGCAAGCCGGGACTTTTTTCCCAGACCAGAGGATCCCCGTGGGGGAAGTGGAAATGCCCATAGTGATTCTTGGTGACCCTGCTTACCCTTTAATGCCCTGGCTCATGAAACCGTACACAGGGAGCCTGGACAGCAGTCAGGAAAGGTTCAACTACAGGCTTAGCCATTGTCGAATGACTGTGGAGTGTGCTTTTGGGCGTCTCAAGGCGCGCTGGCGCTGTCTTTATGGGAGGCTAGATTTGGCCGAGGGTAGTATCTCCGCGGTTATTTCCGCATGCTGTGCCCTTCATAATCTTTGTGAGTGGAAGGGCGAAGGCTTCACCCAGGCATGGTCCTCTGAGGTTCAACGCCTGGAGGCCACATATGCCCAGCCAGAGAGCAGGGTTCATGGAGGGGACCAGCGCGAGGCTGTTAGGATCAGGGAAGCCTTGAGGGAGCATTTTGAGGCTGAAAGCCAGTTCTAAAGTGAGGTGCAGATGGAGGGAGGGAGGGAGGGAGGGAGCATTCTTTTAACAGGAACAGGCATTTGCTTTTCTGTAGCCTGTAATAATGTATGTACACTTAATAAAAAAAACCCATTTATTAAGAAGACAATTCATTTATTGAACAGGTACTTCAGTTGCTGAAAGAAAATATTGTGATGCATGTGAGGGGGAAGGCAGGGGAGGTGCAATGGGGGTGTCGTGGGGTCAGTCAGAGATCGGAGTATGTCCGGGTCTCTGAGTCTCCAGTGCCCTCACAGTGGCCATGTCCCCCGAACCCCATTTGCGGTGGCCAGTAAGGCATGTTATTAGGGGTAGACTGCAGTGGATAATGGTCTGGGGTCTGGGGGTTGTCCGGTGAAGACAGAGGGGTTGGAGGCAGCTGTGGATGGTGATAACCATTTGGCTGATGATACTGGCCTGGAGGGTACAGAGGCAAAGAAGGGGAAGGGAGTTGGGGCAAACGGTAATTGGGGTGGTGGGTGCGGAGCTTCTTCTCCTGAAGGGTGACAAGCCGCTGCATAGTCTGCAATTGAAGCTGCAGTAATGAGAGCAGCTTGTCGGTGCTTTTCCGGCGGTGAATCGCGTTCTCCTTCCGCGCCTTCTCCCTCAACTTGCTCTCATTCTCCCTCCACCTCTGTGCAACTCGATTCTCCATTACAGCCTGTTGCATTACTTGCTGTACAAGATCCTCTTTGCTCCTTCGTGGCCGCTTCCTCAGTCGCCTGAGCCTCTCAGCTGTTGATAAGAGCGATGGCGAAGGGGTGAAGGACGACCCTTCTAAAATAAAAAGATACATTTCACAGTGGTTCCCTTGTAAAGAGCAGACATGCCTATCATTCCCCCGCATTCCCCGTTTGCCTGTCCCGCAGACAGCACAGATACAGCAACGGAGCCCCTGCCATGGTGAGTGGACTCCAGAGGCAAGGGAAATGATTTTTTCCCTGCCCTGAGAAGCTGTGGCGGGGGAGGGGGTGGGGAGTGCCGGTACGTTGCAGGAGCCACAGTGTGAGCAGCAGGCAGGGGGAAGGATTTCTTCCCTGCCCTGAAAAGCTGTGGCGGGGGTGGGGGTGTGTGTGGAGTGCCGGGAAGTGGCAGGAGCCCTACTCTGAACACTGTTCCAACATTCTCCTTAGGTGTTTGTCCTGGAAGATATCTCGTTGCTTCGAGTCACTGAGGAGCAAAGGGAAGGGATTTTATTAAGATGTGGCTTTCGCCCAGGGCCATATGCAGCGTGCCTATGTGCAGCAATGCTCCCCCCACGCATTGTAGCACAGTGGCAGGGACTAGTGACCGTGACCGGGACGGGGACCACGCTGGCTCTCCCGGGAAACCTGCGCAGGCGCATTGCAAGCGCTCTTATTGAGACCTTTGAAGAGATTACTGATGATGACTACTGCGAGGTGATAGACTACATCAATGCACTATTCCACATGTAGGCAAGCATGCAAGCATCCCCTTCCACCCCAAGCTGCCTGCCTTCCCCATAGAAAAGCAGCTTTACCGCCGCAATGC